>JANAVB010016999.1:10205802-10248274 GCA_029216955.1 Iris pallida | reverse complement strand
CCATTGTGGTGTTTATTTCAGCTTGTTGGGGTCTCTCTTGTTCAGCAATCTTATCTCCACCTGTTTGGTGGTGTCCCTCTCCCTCGTGCACCTTCTTCTTGTATAGGTGCTCACCTTCTTTGTGTCCACCCTCTTTCCTAACAGATATAACCAAATCTTTGAATACCATTTTCGATTTTAATTTGCTATGATATTCGTTCTTGAGGAAGAGTGAGATTGCGTACCCATCCCATGTGAAGAATCTTGGGTATTCAGGAATTGGGTCGAACTTCCTTTCCACAAGGCTACTATGTTCTGCAAACCAGTGGAGAAAATATAGTGTGCAACCTTCAATCTTGATGTATGCATTAGAGTAATCCCCCCAACATTTTTACTTGTTGCCTTCTTGATGCTCTCCATGACATATGCCAATATTAACCTTGACCAGCAGATACTTTTTATTACTTCTACACTGTCTACCACGGCCAAGAATCTGTACGGTAAATTAGAACCGCCAGACCTTATGAAGAATACTGTTTGGCACAAGTGGAATATTATTAGCTTGGCCAAATCATCTGGTTTAATTCGTTTATCTCCATCACGAAGCCATTTTAGCAATTCAAAGAACTTCTTCCTCACTTCCGTATTCGTGGCTTCTCTTTGTTTGGTCTTGGAATTTGTAACTACAACGATTTTGAATTTTTAGTTTTAAAAAAATTTGGTACTAAAATTTTTCAGTTGTAAATTCCTTTTCTTGATTATTATTTTAGTTAATCAATTTCATTTCAGGATCATTGTATTATCTAATATTGAGTCGCCTAGCCCTCCCAAATTCCATCCTTCTCACTCTTCTTTTTTCCGTTTCGTGTGGCTACCATTTCCCTTGTTTCTCTCTTATCAGATAAAATGTTAAAGGTTATAAACCCTAGTCGACTTAGGCTGGAAGCCTAGTAAATCTCGCTAAATTCCTTCTTGATTAACTTATTAGCTTTGTTACTATTTTATTTTAGTTTTATTAGAGTAGGCTAGGGCCAAAACCCAAGTTATTCATTTAACGTAATAGTTTGGGCTTCAAGTCTAGCTGGTTATAGAATTAAATGGTTTAGGCATTGGTAATATTAGGCCTTGGGGCTTGGAAGGCCGATACTCTAAATGAGGGAATAGTTAGTGGGCTAGTTAGCTCAACTTAATGATTTAGTCATAAATAGATGATTGGTTATTAATTAGTTATGGGTTAGTTATGATCAGTTATGAGTTCTTGCTTTGACCCCTAGATCTACTCTAAATTACTAGCATACCACTCTACTTGTGGAGCACTCCACTCCCTCCCTTTTAACTAGAAGATTCTTAATATTTTATTACAATACACTCTCTTTCTCTCTCCTCTCTCAATTGATCAACTGTCAGGTATCATCCGCCGCGTCGCAACCGGACTCCGACGAGGTGCTGCTCATTCCCGTCTCCTCGTCATCGTCTCCGCCTCCACTGCAGTCTTTCCCAGTCGATTTCCTGGAGCACCGCCCATCTTTGGCTCCAACAGCAACCTGTTGGATTTTTATTGTACCATGTCGATTCATGGGATGAAGAACATAAATTAAATTGCGGAAGCGTACCTGAATCCATTGCTAGGCTTGATGGATCTTGAAGCGATCGTATCTTTATTGGGTTCGATCTTCCAACTTGCTACGACCCTTAATGACAAAGGTGAATCTGAATCCTTTGTCCCTCTCTTTATGTTGATGGGGATGCGGAAGAGAAAAAAAAGAGAACCTCTCTTTTGGTGGCCGTATAAGTTGGGGACCATAACCCTAATGAATACACATATATATAGATATGTGTGTTGTGATATTTCTAATTTGGCCCTTCATCAAATTAGAATTATCTCCGGTATCTACACATTAATTCTATGACAATTATACCCTTAAGCTAATTTTCAAATAGACCACTTTAATTTGGCTTAATTATTTAGATAGCCCAACTCAATTAATTTTACATGTGTGCCCCCATATTATTGAATAATCCAACAATCTCCCACTGTGCCACATATGTAACCTTATAATTGTGTTAACCTTAGTGAGCTCATAAATTGCTATCTTAATCCTTAGGGTATATCCGGACAATCTCGTCCATTAACCATATCAACATAGGATCAAAGCGGCATTCGTCACATATAGCGTAACTAAACCATCAATGGTCACATATACCAATATAGCTAAACGACATAGATCAATCATGGATGCGTAGCATAGAAATTATACGCAATGTGATCAATACATATCTATTTCCAACAGGTCCTCCTTAACTTTAATGAGATCAATACTTTAACATAATAAAAATAGAATGAACTGAATTTCCATATATCTGATCAGATAAATATCAAAAATACTTTAATACATAAATGTGTCCAAAACCAAATAACACCCAAATACATAAAATATAAACTCCCACTATATTGCCATATTCTTAATTAACACCCATATGAGCAGTATGCTTATGAAAGACCCTGGGTGATAATGCTTTTGTGAGCGGATCCGCTAACATGGAGTTTGTCCTAATGTGCTATATGGACACTTTTACCATTCTGAATTCTTTTCTTCACAACTAGAAATTTTATGTCAACATCCTTTGACTTATACAAGTTCGTGTTGTTATTAGAATACAGTACTGCTGATTTATTGTCACACTATAATTTATTTGGTCATTCAACACCGTACTGTTGGCGCAGCCTTGTGACAAAATTTCACAACCATATTCCCTGAATAAATGCCCCACAACATGTTATAAACCTTGCTACCATGGTGGAAGAAATTATGAGTGCATGTTTGACACTCATCCAAAATATATCTCCATTAGTCAGCATAACCTGATGTGGATCTTTTGCCGTGTTGGCATCCAACAAAATCAGAGTCGAAATACCTTATGATCTCCAGAATTATACGATCTCCTACAAATAGCATATAATTTCTTGTTCTCTATTAATTACTTAAGTAGTTTGGCTGCTACCCAATGATCCATCCATATTTGCTTAAATATCTGCCTAACATCCTAATATGTACGCAATATCCTGACACGTACATACTTGAGCATACTTTAGACTCCCTACAACTGATCATGAAGGAAAAATCTATTGTATTTTCTTAATTTAAGGCTAACCTTAGGGTACTTGTTTGAGAACGAATTTGTCTCCTTTAATGTGAGGTGTCACCTGGTTTGTATTGAATACTTTAATCAATATACAAAACCAGAAAATTATTCCTACTCCCACTGAACTTGTGATACACACAATCTTCGATAGTGTTCATCTCAAAACCAAACGAGATAATCACTTGAAGTACCTTTGACGAGAAGCTTACTTGAGTTCATAAATAGATTTTGTCAATTTGCAAACCATATTCTCTGGATCATTCGACACAAAGTTTTCTGGTTGCACCATATAAACTGTTTCATCAATGTTACCATTGAGAAATGTCGTTTTGACATCCATTTAATGTAATTCAAGATCAAAATGTGCAACATGTGCTATGATTATTTTAAAGGAGTTTTTCAAATATACCGAAGAGAAAAATTCTTTAAAATCAATCCCAAAATTTTGAGTAAAGTCACTAGCTACAAGACGTACTTTATACCTCTCACATGACCCTTAGCAGCTACTGTATTCATTTTCTTTTGCCCTTAAAGTTTATCCTATTAAACTTGGAAACTAAATTCTTATTGGCAGATATTATAGCAACATTAACTGTAAAGAAAACAAAACAAAACAAAAACGGACATGCTCTAATTAATAACCAAAGAGTAAAATATAGTCAAACAAATCCAAACAATGGTGAACCCCATCTCAAGATACCTAGTGCATCATTAATATCAAGTCTTTGGACAGTGATATTAACTGCAAGTGGTACTCTTGGTGTAGTGATCAAATGGTGATAATAAGTCATGTCAAATAATAAGCCTATCTTTGGATCGGATTATTATTCACATGTAAACCGTATAATTGTCACACATTTATCACCACAAGTATGTGTATAATTCGGCCAAGTATTAACCTTCCTTTGGGCCGGCTAATACCCGCATGAATATATACACACAAACATCCGACATCCCTCATAGACTATCTACGCAAGAGAGGTCACTTTGGCGACATCTTGTTTCAATGAGTCTACTTAGAATATTGGACAACTATTGCTAGTCTTAAAAGACACCAAAAAATTGAATTTTGACTGATTTTACAAAACTGAATCATGTCCAAAACTTTATATACATGTATATTCATAAGATTATTACTCAAATAAAGTAATCAAAAGCATAATCATGAATTTCAATTTGACAAAATTGGATATTATCACTTTAACAAAATTCATGAAATAATCTACGGAGGATATGCATCCAAAGAAAAATTCATAGACATTAACTGAAAATAATAACTCCAAAATATATATCCAAAACTGAACATATTTGGTCTAAACTGAGCATTATCAGCACCTCTTTCCTCTTTAAGTATCCAAATATCTAAAGAAAATCTTTTTTAAAAGAAGAACAAGCAAACTTTAGACCAATTTAGGGACTAATTATTTAATAAACGAATCCATCAATCAAAATATTACTACAAATAATCAATAAAGATTGTACCAAAATTTATCTACTATCTCATAAACATGTGAATCCTTTTGTATAATTTAAAAATATTATTTCCATATCATCACATGTATATGTACTAAAAATTGATGGTCCCGATATTACAATATTCGAGATCAGACCCCAATATGATATAAATTTAGACTAATGGCTTAAAGCATCATGCTCACATCTTAAAAAATTTCATGAAAATATTGTGATGAATTTATCTTATAAAAGAAGACCATGTTAATGCAATTAGTTAAATTGTGATTCTAACTCTCAAAATGTGCATATAAACCTCAAAATATTTAGTCAACAAAGTGTACCGTATCTGAAAAATTCTTGAATTCCGAAATCCACAAAACAAATATATGTTGTAAATAGGAACAAGAAGGTACATATCTATATTTCTGCACTTTGTTATAAATACATCCGTATTGGAAGATCGGATCGACAAATACCGATCGACCGATCAACAACATGAAATTCATATAATAATTTACTGAAGATGTGCATCTACAAAAAATATATAGCCGAATAAACAATAGCTGACTAGATTGATTGATTGATTGATTTATTTATTAGTCCATCGTTGCTTAGTAAACCGCATCTTCTATGCTGGGATCCAAACAACGAATATTAAAACCAAATACTAGACCCAAGCCATCTCATATTCACCATTAGTTAAAATAAATAAATAAATCCATTTGAATTAAATTGACACATTAAATAAATCTCCAAAGTTGAAGTCACCCATATTCGTACTTATTCAACATAAGTATGAATCTCCATAACGAATGCATGATTTCTAAAGCAACATTAGATATATATGTTCTAAATTGAATGGATCATCATAAAAAATTGTTTGAACAATCGTAACCCTGAATCAAATTAGATGAAACGATCTAGGGTTCCAGAAAAATACTAAAAAAATTATTCTAAAATTTTGATCTCATAAATCAAACATGGAGGCTCTGATACCACTTGTTGGATTTTTATTGTACCATGTCGATTCATGAGATGAAGAACATAAATTAAATTGCGGAAGCGTACTTGAATCCATTGCTAGGCTTGATGGATCTTGAAGCGATCGTCTCTTTATTGGGTTCGATCTTCCAACTTGCTACGACCCTTAATGACAAAGGTGAATCAGAATCCTTTGTCCCTCTCTTTCTGTTGATGGAGATGCAGAAGAGAAAAAAGAGAGAACCTCTCTTTTGGTGGCCGTATAAGTTGGGGACCATAACCCTAATGAATACACATATATATAGATATGTGTGTTATGATATTTCGAATTTGGCCCCTCATCAAATTAGAATTATCTCCGGTATCTACACATTAATTCCATGACAATTATACCCTTAAGCCAATTTTCAAATAGACCACTTTAATTTGGCTTAATTATTTAGATAGCCCGACACAATTAATTTTACATGTGTGGCCCCATATTATTGAATAATCCAACACAACTATCACCACCATTGTTCCATCACCATCACCAGTATCTTCCCCATAATTTCACTCTGGCCTTTGGCCACAGCCTCACCACTTCTCATTGTCGCCACCCCGCCATCACAATTTACTACCGCTCATCGACATGACCACCACCAAATCACCAATGGAAGCAAGACCACATAAGCCCTCCGGCATCGCACTCTTCGGTGAGTCCTCCTCCGAGAGATCCCTCCTCTTCTCCATTCTTTATGCAGCCGTGTCCTCTTCTCCATTCTTTTATACAGAGAAGATGATGAATTTAACTCATTTAATCTAGGTCGGGCTTCACAGCCCATTATAGCTTACTAGTTTAATTAATTTTTCTGTGGGTTTTAACCATACAATTGAATATTCGGGTTCCATTTGCTGAGATTGGACTGGCCCGAACAGCCCAGTAACATGTTGTGGGCTGGGATTATATATAAATATTGATGTATTATTAATAATAATAATTTAGTTAACATGAAGAAATAATTTATGTGTATTTTTATTTTTGTAAGATTACTAATGTAGATAGTCAATAATTTTCTATGACTAATATATTTTAATATTTTATAAATCTTATGGGGTCTAACTATGTTTTTCTTAATAACTAATTAATGAT
The DNA here is from genome assembly GCA_029216955.1 of Iris pallida. Lineage (NCBI taxonomy): Eukaryota > Viridiplantae > Streptophyta > Magnoliopsida > Asparagales > Iridaceae > Iris > Iris pallida. The sequence continues at coordinate 10,241,583 of JANAVB010016999.1, read as the reverse complement.
TAAATTTTAGTTATATCCCTAACTAATATTTTTATAAAGTTTGAAAATCAATTTTAATCTATTTTGAGAACTTAAATTGATTATATCTACAAATATTAGTATAGGGTTTTGTCTAATTAAATGTATATTTTGGTTACAAATAGTATTTACCCAAAACTATGTTATTAATACTAAAAATTATCTTCAAGTTCTAGTTATTGCATTATTTTTCCTTGCCAACATTATCTATACTTTTGAGTTGTAATATTACTAGTTTTATAGATAGCTAGTGATATTATAAATAGCTAGTTCATAGATAGTTAGATAAAAGATAGCTAGATAATGTCATGATAGAATTTAACCTATTTTTGTCATATTCTAGGTGGATATTGAAACTTAATGAACTGCAAGGACAAAGGCAAGTACACTATGATTGAACTCTACTTTGTATTTCTGCATTGCATTGATCTCATATTGGACACGACGTTACACGATATGGTCTTGTGCTCTTGCTCATGTTTTATGTACTTTAATTGTGTCTGGGGAGGAGAAATACTACAGATGTGTGACCAAACCCATGATCAGATATTCATGTAGATAGCTTAGGCCTCGTACTGTGCACGCGGGTCTTAAGTCGTACCTTTATTCATGTGCCCTGTACCCTGTGCTATCCAAGTCGGTCACATAGTATTTCAATTTTGCACATGTCAGGTTCCATGTTACATTTTAGGTTCAGGTTCAGTTCATGTATTTATTTTCCTGTTCTTCAGGTTCTTACTTTCTCGTACTCATCACATCACTGTTTTATATTGTACATGTTCATTTTGTAGGGTTGTACTTTACTTCTTTCATGACTGGATACGTTGCAGGTGTCAGAACTTTCTACTTTAGCATTATGGGTGGCAGAACGGGTTGATTTTAGCTAGCCTGGAGGCTATGAGAAGATCAGTGATGGGTTGGGACTTTGTTGTACATATTTACCTTTAAATTTGATAATTTTGTATTATAAAGACCTGGTGATTTGTAATATTATTTGGCACGTGTTTAGATGCTGTGATGTGATTTCATGATGTGACTTGAGATATTAGATACTTAGTACAGCTTACTACGTTGTATCTCCCAACGTAGGTTGGGCGTGTCCGATTATTTGGAAGCGGAACGTGACAGAATTAGTCTGCAATCTTCTGAAGTGATCTCTACACAGGCTCAACGATTCTGGCGGAATGGCCTGCTGTTGTTTTTCTATGATCAACTTTTTGTAATTAACATCATCCTCGCTTTCTTCCTTCAGCGGTAGACCGAAGATGACTGCCGTATCGTCAACATTTGGCGTTATTTTAACAGTGGTGCTCAATTGAAAGTACCCGACGTCATCTTTGTCTTCCAAGTAAGTTCCTATCAAATTCTCAAGACCTTCCGATACCTTGGCAAATTCTTGAATGCTGACTCTATTTTTGTAGAATACCTCGACGAAATTCCAGAAATTGGTATTCTTTAAAGAATCAATAACTGGCTCGGGTAAACGGCCGCCATCTTTATTGACACCCTCCATAAGATTTGGCATTGTTTTGAAAGAAGAACGAAAAACTCTTGAATCCTTATTTATGACAAATTTTTTTCTACAAAAAATTAGTTTTCTGTCAACTGTTCTCCGTCATTATAACACGGAGAATGACCATTCTCCATGTTATTTAATACGGAGAATGGTCATTCTCATATTTTTTCACTGGAAATGGCCATTCTTCGTGGTTTTTACACGAAGAATGACCATTCTCCGTGTTAAGTAACACGGAGAATGGCTATCCCAGTGTTACAAATATGAGAATGACCATTCTTCGTGTTAAAAATACGGAGAATGGCCATTCTCCGTGTTAAGTAACACCCATATGTGCCATATGGACACTTTTACCATTCTGAATTCTTTTCTTCACAACTAGAAATTTTATGTCAACATCCTTTAACTTATACAAGTTCTTGTTGTTATTAGAATACAGTACTGCTGATTTATTGTCACACCATAATTTATTTGGTCATTCAACACCGTACTGTTGGCACAGCCTTGTGACAAAATTTTGCAACCATATTTCCTGAATAAATACCCCATGGCATGTTATAAACCTTGCTACCATAGTGGAAGAAATTATGAGTGCATGTTTGACACTCATCCAAAATATATCTCCATTAGTCTGCATAACCTGATGTGGATCTCTTGCTGTGTTGGCATCCAACAAAATCAGAGTCGAAATACCTTATGATCTCCAGAATTATCCGATCTCCTACAAGAGCATATAATTTCTTGTTCTCTATTAATTACTTAAGTAGTTTGGCTGCTACCCAATGATCCATCCATATTTGCTTAAATATTTGCCTAACATCCTAATATGTACGCAATATCCTGACGCGTACATACTTGAGCATACATTAGACTCTCTGCAACTGATCATGAAGGAAAAATCTATTGTATTTTCTTAATTTTAAGGCTAACCTTAGGGCACTTGTTTGAGAAAGAATTTGTCTCCTTTAACGTGTGGTGTCACCTGGTTTGCATTGAATACTTTAATCAATATACAAAACCAGAAAATTATTCCTACTCCCACTGAACTTGTGATACACACAATATTCGACAGTGTTCATCTCAAAACCAAACGAGATAATCACTTGAAGTACCTTTGACGAGAAGCTTACTTGAGTTCATAAATAGATTTTATCAATTTGCAAACCATATTCTTTGGATCTTTCGACACAAAGTTTTCTGGTTGCACCATATAAACTGTTTCATCAATGTTACCATTGAGAAATGTCGTTTTGACATCCATTTAATGTAATTCAAGATCAAAATGTGCAACATGTGCTATGATTATTTTAAAGGAGTTTTTTTAAATATACCGAAGAGAAAAACTCTTTAAAATCAATCCCAAAATTTTGAGTAAAGTCACTAGCTACAAGACGTACTTTATACCTCTCCACATGACCCTTCGAATTATTCTTGGTTCTAAATGTCCATTTGCAACCAATGGACTTCATACCTTTTAGTAATGGGACAAGTTCTTAAACTTTATTATCTTGCATGGACTTATACTCCTTATTTTTTGTATCAATCCACTTTGAGAACTGGAACGTTTCATGGCCTGACGGAAGATGATTATAAATTATCTTCCAGTATCCACATTCTTCCTCACGTTCATAAAGAAATATGACAATATAATCCGAAATTATATTTCTCTTTTCTCTTGCGGACCATCTTAACATTACCGGTTCTGAGGTTGTTGAGTTTGTTCCTCAGGAATAATTATCTTATCTTGAATGGGAGTGACGCTACATTATCTTGTCAAGGTATCTCAATAACGACTTGTAGAGCTAATTCGACATTGTCTTGTTGAGGCTCTGAATTCACTTCTTGATTAATGACAGGTACAAAATCCTGCACATCGTCAAAAGTGATAGTAGGAATCACAATCGATTCCTCCTCAAAGATAATGTCTTTGACTTTATTTCTCCCCCAAACTCAACATCCTCAAAAAAATATTACACTTCTCGTCTCAAAAAAAATCATTTATGTGGGACCGTATAATTATTAACCCATCGATCTGTCAGCATAGCCAATAAAGTAGCTGTTTACAATTTAACTTTGGTCTGTATTTCATTTACAGATTAATATAGACATTAAAGTCTATAAAGTCAATAAATCCAAATCTCATCAGACACAAGTCGCTCAACTCTATTTCTAGAGATGTGACCTAATCGCTTATGTCATAATGAGGCTAAAAACATTTATTGTTAATTTTGCGTTTAGTACCACATGACTCCACTTGCAAGGTTTTATTGTAAGATGCAATAGTTTCAGCTGAATATAGGCGATCATAGACCTTAAAGGAACCGTTACCAATAATATTTGAATTTAAAGATAGACTAAACTTATTATTTCCAAATGAACAATGATAACCAGATTTGTCCATTAGGAAACTGAAACTGAATTTTATCTAAAAGACGGTACAATAAAAGTGTCTATCAAATCGAAATAATAATCGGTTCCTAAATATAACCTAAAATGTCCTATTGCATCAACTTCTACCGATTTTTTATTTTTTTTGTCACCCACATAAAATAATAATCGGTTCCTAAATAAAGTTAAATTGTAAATAGAGATGTATCTTTCACAATCAATTGGCTTTCGGTAGCTCAGACAACCTTGTCTATAAACAGTAATGTGGATAGTAGCACCAGAATCTAACCATCATGTGTTTCTAGGTACTAAATCTAAATTAACCTCAGAACAGACATAATTTAAAAATGTACTTTTTTTTATACGCCATGTGTGGTACTTTGTACATTTCTTTCTTATGTGTCATGTCTTATCACAAAAGAACAATCCTTAGTTTTATATTGTTGTTGCTTTTGAGCTGGACCCTTAGCAGCTACTGTATTCATTTTCTTTTGCCCTTAAAGTTTATCCCATTAAACTTGGAAACTAAATTCTTATTGGCAAATATTATAGCAACATTAACTGTAAAGAGAACAAAACAAAACAAAAATGGACATGCTCTAATTAATAACCAAAGAGTAAAATATAGTCAAACAAATCCAAACAATGGTGAACCCTATCTCAAGATACCTAGTGCATCATTCATATCAAGTCTTTGGACAGTGATATTAACAGCAAGTGGTACTCTTGGTGTAGTGATCAAATGGTGACAATAAGTCATGTCAAATAATAAGCCTATCTTTGGATCAGGTTATTATTCACATGTAAACCGTATAATTGTCACACATTTATCACCACAAGTATGTGTGTAATTCGGCCAAGTATTAACCTTCCTTTGGGCCGGCTAATATCCGTATGAATATACACACACAAACATCCGACAACCCTCATAGACTATCTATGCAAGAGAGGTCACTTTGGCGACATCTTGTTTCAATGAGTCTACTTAGAATATTGGATAACTATTGCTAGTCTTAAAAGACACCAAAAAATTGAATGTTGACTGATTTTACAAAACTGAATCATGTCCAAAACTTTATATACATGCATATTCATAAGATTATTACTCAAATAAAGTAATCAAAAGCATAATCATGAATTACAATTTGACAAAATTGGATATTATCACTATAACAAAATTCATGAAATAATCTACGGAGGATATGCATCCAAAGAAAAATTCATAGACATTAACTAAAAATAATAACTCCAAAATATATATCCAAAACTGAACATATTTGGTCTAAACTGAGCATTATCAGCAACTCTTTCCTCTTTAAGTATCCAAATATCTAAAGAAAATCTTTTTTAAAAGAAGAACAAGCAAACTTTAGACCAATTTGGAGACTAATTATTTAATAATCAAATCCATCAATCAAAATATTACTACAAATAATCAATAAAGATTGTACCAAAATTTATCTACTATCTCATAAACATGTGAATCCTTTTGTATAATTTAAAAATATTATTTCCATATCATCATATGTATATGTACTAAAAATTGATGGTCCCAATATTACAATATTCTAGATCAGACCCCAATACGATATAAATTTAGACTAATGGCTTAAAGCATCATGCTCACATCTTAAAAAATTTCATGAAAATATTGTGATGAATTTATCTTATAAAAGAAGACCATGTTAATGCAATTAGTTAAATTGTGATTCTAACTCTCAAAGTGTGTATATAAACCTCAAAATATTTAGTCAACAAAGTGTAATCTGAAAAATTCTTGAATTCCGAAATCCACAAAATAAATATATGTTGTACATGGGAACAAGAAGATACATATATACATTTCTGCACTTTGTTATAAATACATCCGTATTAGAAGATCGGATCGACAAATACCGATCGACCGATCAACAACATGAAATTCATATAATAATTTACTGAAGATGTGCATCTACAAAAAATGTATAGCCGAATAAACGATAGCTGACTAGATTGATTTATTTATTTATTTATTAGTCCATCGTTGCTTAGTAAACCGCATCTTCTGTGCTGGGATCCAAACAACGAATATTAAAACCAAATACTAAACCCAAGCCATCTCATATTCACCATTAGTTAAAATAAATAAATAAATCAATTTGAACTAAATTGACACATTAAATAAATCTCCAAAGTTGAAGTCACCCATATTCGTACTTATTCAACATAAGTATGAATCTCCATAATGAATGCACGATTTCTAAAGCAACATTAGATGTATATGTTCTAAATTGAATGGATCATCATAAAAAAAATTGTTTGAACAATCGTAACCCTGAATCAAATTAGATGAAACGATCTAGGGTTCCTGAAAAATACTAAAAAAAATTATTCGAAAATTTTGATCTCATAAATCAAACATGGAGGCTCTGATACCACTTGTTGGATTTTTATTGTACCATGTCGATTCATGAGATGAAGAACATAAATTAAATTACGGAAGCGTACCTGAATCCATTGCTAGGCTTGATGGATCTTGAAGCGATCGTCTCTTTATTGGTTCGATCTTCCAACTTACTACGACCCTTAATGACAAAGGTGAATCTGAATCCTTTGTCCCTCTCTTTCCGTTGATGGGGATGCAGAAGAGAAAAAAGAGAGAACCTCTCTTTTGGTGGCCGTATAAGTTGGGGACCTTAACCCTAATGAATACACATATACATAGATATGTGTGTTGTGATATTTCTAATTTGGCCCCTCATCAAATTAGAATTATATCCGGTATCTACACATTAATTCCATGACAATTATACCCTTAAGCCAATTTTCAAATAGACCACTTTAATTTGGCTTAATTATTTAGATAGCCCGACACAATTAATTTTACATGTGTGGCCCTATATTATTGAATAATCCAACACAACCATCACCACCATTGTTCCATCACCATCACCAGCATCTTCTCCATAATTTCACTCCGACCTTTGGCTACAGCCTTACCACTTCTCATTGCCGCCACTCCGCCATCATAATTCACTACCGCTCATCGACATGACCACCACCAAATCACCAATAGAAGCAAGACCACATAAGCCCTCACCTGAGCAGTGTCGTCGTGTCCAGATCTCGGCACCTCTCCAACAGTGTCTCCGTCCGGACTCGCCACTACGGTGCCTCGCTGAAGATTCCGATCCATCGCCAGACCTGTAGTCGTTCCGCAAGGCTCGAACGACGATGTTTCCACGGTGATGAGATCCAGCCAGATCCGGAGTAACGCCGCCGTGAGCTGCCGCTTTGTTGGTCCAGATCTGGCGACTCCTTCAGACCTCGTCGATCTCCATGGATCCAGTGAGATCCGTCTTTGACGGCGAGTCTCCTCCGTGATCAGCTGTGCGACCCCTTCCACTGAGTCAGATCTGGTCGCTCGGTCTCTGCTTGCCTCGACCAAGACTCGGTCGCCAAGCCGCAGCCGACCTATCTCGAGCACGTCTATCGGGCCAGCACCGCCGTAGTTCCGACCAGTAACGTCCCTGCACCCAGCCTTGTCTCCGCGGTCACCCTTGCCGGATCTGTGGTATATGCACAGATCGGACGACGATGCTGTGCGAGATCCGTCAATGCAGCCGTGCGAGATTCGCCATTGTGGCCGCCCTTCCCGACCGACTGGTTTCCCCGAGCCCGTCTCCGGCACCCCACACCGCGGTCTCCATGGCCATAGTCTCCGTCGTCTGTGGAGCCTCCGGCATCGCACTCTTCGGTGAGTCCTCCTCCGAGAGATCCCTCCTCTTCTCCATTCTTTATGCAGCCGTGTCCTCTTCTCCATTCTTTTATGCAGAGAAGATGATGAATTTAACTCATTTAATCTAGGTCGGGCTTCACAGCCCATTATAGCTTACTAGTTTAATTAATTTTTTTGTGGGTTTTAACCATACAATTGAATATTCGGGTTCTATTTGCTGAGATTGGACTGGCCCGAACAGCCCAGTAACATGTTGTGGGCTGGGATTATATATAAATATTGATGTATTATTAATAATAATAATTTATTTAACATGAAGAAATAATTTATGTGTATTTTTATTTTTGTAAGATTACTAATGTAGATAGTCAATAATTTTCTATGACTAATATATTTTAATATTTTATAAATCTTATGGGGTCTAACTATGTTTTTCTTAATAACTAACTAATAATTAAATTTTATTTATATGACTAACTAATATTTTTATAAAGTTTGAAAATCAATTTTAATCTATTTTGAGAACTTAAATTGATTATATCTACAAATATTAGTATAGGGTTTTGTCTAATTAAATGTATATTTTGGTTACAAATAGTATTTACCCAAAACTATGTTATTAATACTAAAAATTATCTTCAAGTTCTAGTTATTGCATTATTTTTCCTTGCCAACATTATCTATACTTTTGATTTGTAATATTACTAGTTTTATAGATAGCTAGTGATATTATAAATAGCTAGTTCATAGATAGTTAGACAAAAGATAGCTAGATAATGTCATGATATAATTTAACCTATTTTTGTCATATTTTAGGTGGACATTGAAACTTAACGAACTGCAAGGACAAAGGCAAGTACACTACGATTGAACTCTACTTTGTATTTCTGCATTGCATTGATCTCATATTGGACATGACGTTACACGATATGGTCTTGTGCTCTTGCTCACGTTTTATATACTTTACTTGTGTCTGGGGAGGGGAAATACTACAGATGTGTGACCAAACCCATGATCAGATATTCATGTAGATAGCTTAGGCCTCGTACTGTGCATGCGGGTCCTAAGTCGTACCTTTATTCATGTGCCCTGTACCCTGTGCTACCCAAGTCGGTCACATATTCTAGATGTGTTTCAATTTTGCACATGTCAGGTTCCATGTTACATTTCAGGTTCAGGTTCAGTTCATGTATTTAGTTTCCTGTACTTCACGTTCTTACTTTCTCGTACTCATTACATCACAGTTTTACATTGTACATGTTCATTTTGTTGGGTTGTACTTTGCTCCTTTCATGACTGGATACGTTGCAGGTGTCAGAACTTTCTACTTTAGCATTATGGGTGGCAGGACGGGTTGATTTTAGCTAGCCTGGAGGCTACGTGGAGATCAGTGATGGGTTGGGATTTCGTTGTACATGTTTAACTTTAAATTTAATAATTTTGTATTATAAAGACCTGGTGATTTGTAATATTATTTGGCACGTGTTTAGATGCTGTGATGTGATTTCATGATGTGACTTGAGATATTAGATACTTTGTACATCTTACTACGTTGTATCTCCCAACGTAGGTTGGGCATGTCCGATTATTTGGGAGCGGGACGTGACAGAATTTGTCTGTAATCTTCTGAAGTGATCTCTACACAGGCTCAACGATTCTGGCGGAATGGCCTGCTGTTGTTTTTCTATGATCAACTTTCTGTAATTAACATCATCCTCGCTTTCTTCCTTCAGCGGTAGACCGAAGATGACTGCCGTATCGTCAACATTTGGCGTTATTTTAACTGTGGTGCTCAATTGAAAGTACCCGACGTCATCTTTGTCTTCCAAGTAAGTTCCTATCAAATTCTCAAGACCTTCCGATACCTTGGCAAATTCTTGAATGCTGACTCTATTTTTGTAGAATACCTCGACAAAATTCCAGAAATCGATATTCTTTAAAGAATCATTAACTGGCTCGGGTAAACGGCCGCCATCTTTATTGACACCCTCCATAAGATTTAGCATTGTTTTGAAAGAAGAACGAAAAACTCTTGAATCCTAATTTATGACAAATTTTTTTCTACAAAAAATTAGTTTTCTGTCAACTGTTCTCCGTCATTATAACACGGAGAATGACCATTCTCCATGTTATTTAATACGAAGAATGGTTATTCTCATATTTTTTCACTGGGAATGGCCATTCTCCGTGATTTTTACACAGAGAATGGCCATTCTCCGTGTTAAGTAACACAGAGAATGGCTAATCCCAGTGTTAAAAATATGAGAATGACCATTCTCCGTGTTAAAAACACGGAGAATGACTATTCTCCGTGTTAAAAACACGGAGAATAGCCATTCTCCGTGTTAAGTAACACTGGGAATGTCAATTCTCCGTAATTTTTACACGGAGAATGGTCATTGTCATGTTTACTAACACTGGAAATGACCATTCTCCGTAGTATTTACACGAAGAATAAAAATTTTTCGTCAATATAATACGGAGAATGTCTAATCTCCGTGATTATAATACGAAGAATGGTCATTCTCATGTTTTTAACACTGAAAATGGCCATTCTCCGTGGTACTTACACGGAGAATTGCAATTCTCCGTAATTATAACACGGAGAATGGCCATTCTCATATTTTTAACACTAGAAAGGGCTATTCTCCGTGGTACTTACACGGAGAATTGTAATTCTGTCACGACCTGCATCCTGATTAGGGGGACGAGTACGTGGTTACGTCCAGCCTACGCCGCAGCATCGGCGGTAGAACGTTGTCTAGGTCATCTATAAATACTACAACTAAACAGATAAATGTATCTGTACAGTATATACACTCCGAATGGAGGTGACATAGCAATACAGTCTCAATCACAAATATAAAACTAAGGTAGATAGTATGGAAAGAAAAATACGAATGATGAGAACAGAAAATAAGTCCAAGATCCACACAAGTCCAGAGCTATACACAAACAACCCAGAGAATCACATAATATATAAAAACCTACTACAGTCTAAAAAGTACTAGCTGGCTCGTAGGCCCGACAAACCTAACTAAGCTACACTACTCAGGGTGAGCAAAGTCTAGTGGCTCTACTAACAAACCACAGCCCGGGTCTACTCCATCAGACTTGACCCCATAATAGGTCGGGCAATCTGCCTCAGAATCATCTGTAATATGTCAACGGTATCCTGTCAGAAAAATAAGCAAGTACAAACACCAACAACAGTTCCATATGAATTGACAAATTCTATAAGAGACAGTGTAATGAAATACAAGACAAAAATATGTGAAATACAGGGTAAAATCAGTAGAAAATGTATAATAGATGTGAGTACTGAATAGGACGACAATATATTTGTAGGATTGTTTAGGAACTATTCGGAAGCCGAGTTACAACCCTTAAACAAAACAAGGACCGGGGTTGTAACCCTTCTCCCGAACAGAACTTAGCCTCCTAGGATGTCACGCCCCAGAACCAGAATACTGGAGAGCGGGGGCAGACATAGCCAGCTACGTATACGAAATGGAATCCATCTCACTATACGGTCACGGCTGTCTAGATACATGAGGGTTTAACTACAAGCCAGCAGTCTCCTAAGGTCATGAACAAGCCTATTGTCTCAATCACAAGCAAGCAATAGTAATTACAAGATGTCAGAGCACCAAATATATAATAGCAAGGCGTCCCATACATTACATATTGGATGATCATGAAGCTAGTCGTACAAAATGCCAGGACTAGCAAGAGTTCAGTCATACATGATCAACCCTAGGATCTGTCAATCATGTTACAGCCCGTAGACAGACAGCAAATGAAGATGCAATCGAGCTAACACGTGCTCGCCGGCTAAACACCTCAAAAGAATAATTTTTACAAATAAGTGGGAGGACAACTCGTTGCCAGGGTTCCGTCTAGTGGTCACCATCTGGCTGGAAGATCGGTGGATCCTCTGGAGCTGTTCCGATATCTGGCCACACAAAACCAGCTGGGTCAGACCCCAGAAAGAGCAAGTGCCACAAAGGAGGCTTCACTTAGAAACTAAAACCAGCATATAGTAAGGAACATTAAAGTTAAATTATCAGAAATAACAACAATAATTGAGTACGAGAAAACCATTCAAGTAGCCAGACTACAACCCTTAAACCAAACAAGGACCGGGGTTGCAATCCTTCACCTGAATGGAAATCCGTCTCAAATACTATGGATAAGGTAATAAGACAATAAACGAAAAGAAGACACAGAACTGCTCCGGGAGCCAGGTTACAACCCTTAAACCAAACAAGGACCGGGGTTGTAACCCTTCGCCTGAACAGAACTGGACTCCTGATCTTTATTGTTAAGGCCATTATAGATAATCATGTTGCTGAAGTAAGATAGAACATGACAAGACGGCACGGGGTATAAATAAGACAATAAGGGAAGGGAAGACACAGAACTGCTCCAGAAGCCAGGTTACAGTCCTTAAACCAAACAAGGACCGGGGTTGTAACCCTTCGCCTGAACAGAACTGGTCCCCCGATCGTTATTGTTAAGGCAAGCATCAATAATCGTGTCTTGTCAAGATCTTGCACAGGATCAGGATAAGACTAAGCTGGAATAACTTCATCCAATCAATCACGGCCAATCAAAAGTACGACTTGATACTTTAACTAGCTAGGGTTATCACAGGCCTAGTTACTAGCAAGATGCAATGAGATTATTTCAACAGCCACAAGCCCTGCAGATCATCCAAGTTATCCAGGTCGAATGTCCATTTATGAAGGATGCACCACATGACTGTGTGCTGGAAGTGTGCCCTACTTGTCGGTAGGCTACAAGTCCACTTAATGTGCCCAGATAACGGGATTGCCTGTAGCTGGGAATCTCTTCATGTCTACTGAATTATTCTAGTTTATTACTCTTAGTTAATTACAGTAGGTATCCCTGACCGTGGTACTCAGGGATCCCATCCTAGACATGATACAAGACAATACTGGTTTATTGTGCAAACGCAATCATCCACGGTGTCCAGGTTAGTCATTCTTGTCAGGTCATGTCACGTTAGCCGTCGCAACAGCAATTCGAGATAATCATGTCAGGTATGCTTGTCCTGCCCTGCCGTGTTCAATTATTATTCATAAACCTATTAAATAAATTCATGATTATCAAGTTCATGACAAAAGACGTAAGGATATAAAATGGGCGTAAAATATCTAATAAAATATCAATATACAGGGCTATAGAAGAGCCAAGCTTAAGGAAAATAAAACCAAAGTGACATGCTGACATAAGACCAAGTCAGCCAAGGCCATACGCTCAGGTCAGGCTACGCTCAAGTCAAGCTATGCTCAGGTAAGCCTACGCTCAGGTAAGTGTACGCTCACAAAGGGCAGCGTATGAGGTCCATACGACCCCTTGTCACACAAGTGAGCGTATGCAAGACATACGCTCCAAAAAGGCAGCGTATGAACTTCATACGACTCCTTGTCACACAAGCGAGCGTATGCGAGTCATACGCCTCCAAAAGGCAGCGTATGGACTCCATACGACTCATGGCTATCCAAGTGAGCGTATGCAAGTCATACGCTCCAAAAAGGCAGCGTATGGACTCCATACGACTCATGGCTATACAAATGAGCGTATGCAAGTCATACGCTCCAAAAAGGCAGCGTATGGACTCCATACGACTCATGGCTATCTAAGTGAGCGTATGCAAGTCATACGCTCCAAAAAGGCAGCGTATGGACTCCATACGACTCCTTGTCAAGCAAGCGAGCGTATGCGAGTCATACGCTTCCAAAAGGCAGCGTATGGAGGCTACTACGCTGTGCTAAAGAGCGCGCACAGCTCAGTGACGCAAGCTAAAAAGCTCGTGCACTGCTCACTGTCTTCTCCAAATAGCAGGAACTCCATAGTTGAACCCTAAGCTTCCAAAGTCCATAACTTGGTCAAAACAAGTCCAAATCCAACTTTCCAAAGGTAAAAATTGGGTAGAAGGAAATTCTCTACCACATGAAACCATCAAAACTTGAAAACAAGAGAATTTAATAGATCAAAACTATGAAAATCCAAAAATGACTAAATTCTAGATCTACAAAAATCCAAGCTTCAAAATAGAAAATGACAAGTTCTAATGTGGATTAGAAAGTTGCAAAGAAGAGGTTAGAACAATAAAAATGGTGGGTTTCTTCATGAAACAAGATTGTACTTGCCTAGGCTAGGGTTTTCTTGGTTGGTGGTGGAAAGTAATGAAGAAGAAAGGAAATAATGAGAAAAGAGAATGGGAAGAGGTTAATAAATGGGGTTGGTTGTGGTAGGTAGGGGGTTCACCCTTGGTTCATGATGAACCAAGGCTAATCAAGCCTAGCCGAACCAACCCAAGCCAATCCAAACCAAGATGAACCATGGCCAATACGAGATAAAATACGTACACGTATTCTTAAATACGTAATACGAACAACAGGCATTACATAGGATAAATAAATATAAAAATATGACTTAAATTATTAGAGAGCTATGTGATCGGCTATAGAATCATGGTAGGGTTATCCACTTGGCCCGACAATCACATAAAAATCTGAAAGGGTCATGTCGGCCAACCTGGATAACATAGACATGGGGTATCTGCTACACCCTACGTGAAGTGAGGGTGGCGCTAGCAAAATAGTGACAGAAAGGCTTTGATCACATAACCCCTAATAATTTCCCCATCCCCGAATAGTATCATGGATCCGGACATGGCACGTCATGACACGGATTCAAAAGCAGGTGATCAGCCCACTCCCAAATCAATGTCTATATAAGTACATGAAATATGGATATCACACACCAATATACCAAGGAAAATCTGGGAATAACATCTCATGACAAGATTCGACGTATACTAGTCCGTGAACTATCGTGTCGAGAATCAAGTAAGACACTACAACTGAATCGGATATAGTAGATATCAAGACAATAAAAACTATCAGTAAATGTACTCGCCTGTGGTCCTGAGCTGATAAGGTGAACAGACGCTCAGAGTAAATCACAGACCTAAAATGAGATACTATGAGTTAAACAGGGTTTTATACTGAAAAAGGAAACTAATTTAAGTCATGAATGCAAGTCTAAGTCAAAACTAGGTCAATCTAGGTCAAACTTGCCCTAGATTGCAGGAGGACTCGAGTGGGTTCCTTACTTTCCCGCTCGTTTTGTTACTTACTTTATATTTTGCCGTTTGGCACCGACATGTTAGTCGGATTGTCTTGTACTTACCTTTACATAATTGTAATTAAGTCAGACTGCAGCTGATAACAATTGTGTATATGTTGCTATATCATCTGGCTATGTTTTGTAAAGCCAGATCTCAAGAACATTTTGATTAAGCGTTTGGGACGCCTTATTGATTTATCTTAAATGTTCTCTGTTATTGCTTCTTGTTTGAATGATTGAGACAATAGATGTGAAGTGACCATAGTGAGACTTTCATGTAGTATGCACCCCCTTGTCTTTTAGACAGCATTGATCGTATTATACGATATTCATCCGCCCGTAATACGTAGCTGGCTGAGTCATTCTCCCTCTCTCCAGTATTCTGGTTCTGGGGGGTGACATTAAGAATTAATACTATTCATTTTAAATCAATTTCCATATTTCTTCATATTGTCCCAATTTAGATCCGAAACCTCTAACTCAAGTTTATGAGATCTTTAAACTGTTTAAATTATTTTCTCGTATCATTCAATTCACGAACCCTCCATGTCACAATTGGATTTTAATTCAATTGAATAAATTCCAATATATTGGATGATAAGAAGGATGACCAAGTCAACTGGTCGGTCAAGGGATTTAGAATTTAAAGGATGATGCAAGGATATAGAATGGAATCAATTTCCTCCTTTGGTAGGGAAACTATATGTGATACCTCGGGTCTGTCTAATAAGTATAGGGTCTTGTCTTTCTGAAATATGTGAAAGGCAGACAATAAAGATTTTAAAGACGATATTATTGAGTACAATACGTGGCTCATAGATGACAAAATAGTTCAAAGGGAATTGTCAAGGCTATCGCGGATGAGACTCTAGGGCAAGTTTAACTATGTCTCCATCCACGTAGAATAATATATATGAAAAGCGAACCAAAGTGCAATAGGTTGATCAGACCATCTTGCACCGGTTCTGATTAGACAATATATTAGTGGGTGTCAACCCCCAATAATATATGTCATGATCAAGCTCGAAAAGAAGATAAGCTTGCAAAACTGGTTCTAAAATAGCAACATAAGATAGTCAAAATATAAGTAAAGATAATGATGAAAGAAGTTAAATAGTCTAAATGAACTTATCAATGTGGTTCACAATGATTAGGATTTGCTGGGTAGTGAGACATTCTACCCACCTTAAAAGAGTTAACTAATAGGGTGATGGAACAACGGGTCAAGCCATCAAGATAAAGTACAAAGTTGAGCAATTTAAAGAATCAAGCAGAACACCAACACATGTCGGGTCAAAAGAAGTGAGTCAAGTTGGATTTCTAATTGAAATCGAAAATAGTTGGTATTATGGTATAGATCATAGTTAGTCATTTCGACTCGAAAGTCATATCAATAGGATAGTATACAAGGAGATGAGTTTAATGGGACATGATATGCCCACATGAAGATGGACTCGTCTGGGCCTTGTACACAATTTGTGGGAGGGTAACAGCTAGTATTACACTCCGAATATAAAAATCATGGTAAGAAATATCAAGGATCCAAAATAGAAAATGGAAGTTCAAGAGGTGACAATTAATGCACAAAATAAAAGAGATCAAATTGAAGCACGAAAATAAAATCAGTTGCAGAATAAAATAATTTAGGGATACAGTTCTAAAGAGAGAATACTGTTAAGGAACGATCAAATCATTCTTCAAATATTATGATCGAACTGTTAGAGAGTCACAATAAAGATCTAGATTTGAGGAATATCAAGTATCATCTGCCTCTGAAACCTTGAAGTTCACCTGATCATAATTGCCAATCGTATCTTTACCTTACTAGTCTCCCTATGATAATTCAATCCTCATATGTTTACCATCCAGATTTTACAACCTTCTGCTATCTAAATCCTTACCATGATCATCATAGGCAGGATTCTAAATTTTCAAAACATTTCTCATGAAGCATGCCCCTTCTTATTAAGTGTCACTTCCCATTCCCAGAATACGTATTTTTAGAATGCATGTATTGTTTAAATGTAAATATTTTAATATTTATCATGTATTATTCTGTATTTAAATCCCTTTAATTTTATGTTAATTTATTTCCTGCAATTATTGTTCTGTATTTTATTTTCTGTATTTTATTCTCTGCTTTAGCTTTGCTATGGGTTCGGCTCAGATTGGTTTAATTATGTTGGTTCATCATGAACCGAAATAAACCCCCACCTACCACCACTCCTTCATTTAAAAACCCTAAACCCTTTCTCTCTCTTCATTACTTCTTCTCATTACTCTTCTTCTTCCTCATAACTCTCCCACTAACCTAGGAGAGCAAGACAAGTGCCAATTTGTTTCTTGATGGATCCCCATTTTATTGTTCCATCATCTTCCCTATTTGATTCTAAGTCTCTTTAGTACTTATCATTTTCAATTTCCATAGCTTATTTGTTGTAGATCTAAGTTTGATACATTTTTGGTTTTTCTTGGTTTTGATCTCTAAAACTTACTTATTTTCGAAAACTAATGGTTCTATGTTGTAGAGAATTCAATTTCATGCAGTTTTGGCTTTTGTTTCGCTTGATTTCGACTTCGGATGAGTAAGTTATGGCCATTACAAGTTTTCCGAACTTTTATGGCTGAACTAGCTGCTTGGGGACGATGAACCCCATGCGCCGGGAACCCCATGCGCCCGGGAGGCCATGCGCCAGGAGGCCATGCGCCGTGAAGTCCCGGTAACGCATTCTTTGACTCCGAGCGTGTCATGCGGGTAGGTTCCTTACGCGCATGTACTGAAGATGCAACGTGAGTATCCCATGCGCCGATTGTGCAGGAATCACAGCGCATGAGATTATTTATTTCCCAATCATTTCCTTAAGCGCATGAGATTATTTATTTTCTAATCATTTCCTCAGGCGCATGAGATTATTTATTTTCCAATCATTTCCTCAGGCGCATGAGATTATTTATTTCCCAATCATTTCCTCAGGCGCATGAGATTATTTATTTTACAATCATTTCCTCAGGCGCATGAGATTATTTATTTCCCAATCATTTTCTCAGGCGCATGAGATTATTTATTTTCCAATCATTTCTTCAGGCGCATGAGATTATTTATTTCCCAATCATTTCCTCAGGCGCATGAGATTATTTATTTCCCAATCATTTCCTCAGGCGCATGAGATTATTTATTTCCCATTCATTTCCTCAGGCGCATGAGATTATTTATTTTCAATCACTTCCCACAGCGCATGAGATTATTTATTTCCCAATCATTATTTATCTCCCAATTTTATTTTTCGAATTTGACATTAATGAACATGGATGGTTATCTTGATTAATTATTGATCATGCGTTCCTAGATGGAACTAAGAGACTGGCTAGTCGTCTTATTGAACTAAATGGAATAAGACACGTTCATATTTGCAATCGATTGGCCAATCCTAAATATTGACATATAGATACATGCAGGCTACAATTTATTTATTTATTTCTCTACAAAAGTAGCATGTGTACTTTATGGTCAAGGCATGATTTATTCCATGGTTAGTTTTGATTGTTGCATTACGCTATGTAAGACCTACAACCTAACCGCACGGGTATCGTTGTAGAGTTGGGCATATCGTACTTTGTACGAAAGTACTCATTCTGAATGACCATGATCCACGGCATGGAATTTCACTTAACATAGAAGCTACTAAGTTAAATAAAATAATGATTGCATGGAGAGTATAGATTTCCGAGTTCTTACATGGCAGCCCTCTTGGGACTATTAGTGCCCGACAGGCCGGTTGGTTCCCACAGATACTACAAATCTGCCACACGGACAGGGAGCGGTATCTGCTTATATTATTGTATATTGTATATTGATGACGGGCGTCCCGCTGGGACTCGTCTAATTCATGATTGATGCAATTGATTGATTGGATAGACTAGCCTTGCTTGCCCATAGTAAGAACTGAGAAATCCTTATTGCATAATCCCAGGATAACTTGGGACTCACAGTAGTAAGCCGTAGGAGTTGGATGGCCGTTTAAGTTAATTTGTTTGTGTACTGTACCTACTCTGTTACCTAACTGAGATGATCAGAGCATCAGGACATGACGGGCCAACTTCTGTCCTTGTTTGGTTGGGAGGTTGGTTCGAAGTGTCATGATGTTACGTGAATCCCAGTAGCGAGCAGAGATCTATTATTATATTCTCTTATTTACTGGTTTAATGTCTCATATCGTGCTTCCTTGCGGTACTTGCTATTAGAGGTCTAACCTCTCTGGTTTTGCGTGGCCAGATTTAGAGCCGGTCCCCGAGGACTCAACTTACTTCCACCTCCAAGATGGTCAATACTAGAGGAATGATCGCAGGAGGACTCGAGTGGGTTCCTTACTTCCCCGCTCGTTTTGTTACTTACTTTATATTTTGCCGTTTGGCACCGACATGTTAGTCGGATTGTCTTGTACTTACCTTTACATAATTGTAATTAAGTCAGACTGCAGCTGATAACAATTGTGTATATATTGCTATATCATCTGGCTATGTTTTGTAAAGCCAGATCTCAAGAACATTTTGATTAAGCGTTTGGGACGCCTTATTGCTTTATCTTAAATGTTCTCTGTTATTGCTTCTTGTTTGAATGATTGAGACAATAGATGTGAAGTGACCATAGTGAGACTTTCATGTAGTATGCACCCCCTTATCTTTTAGACAGCATTGATCGTATTATACGGTATTCATCCGCCCGTAATACGTAGCTGGCTGAGTCATTCTCCCGCTCTCCAGTATTCTGGTTCTGGGGCGTGACAAGGTTTTAGTGGTGGCCCATGCAGGTCTGATTTCAGACTTGTGGGGTGTTTTAATTTATTGGATGTCTCAATCACACATGTTCCCCCTTGTTCTCATGATTCGTTACTCTCGACTCTAGCTTGACATTCCGGTATCCTTTGACTTCATTGATCTTTCCTGTCCGATCGTTTGATTGTTCTTTTGTCCCTTTTCTTAGGGGCACTTCGTCCGCATCTGCCAGGACTGGACAACAACAATAAGAGCAACACGGACAACCTGACCATGTTGGTCAGCAACAAGGGCCGGTACTAACTCAAGAGGCTATCCAAGAAGAAGTAATAGTGGAAGCGGCAGCTGGATCACAGTATCCGGATGTTCCACCACCACCAACAGTTCCACCTACCCCTGCGGAAATGGACACGCCGGCTCTTCTGGAGATCATGAGAGGAATGATGGCTACTCAGAAATACCAGATGTTAGCCCAGCAGCGTATGCACGCTCAGTTACAAGAGCAGAATGTATTTCTCAGCAATACCGGAATCGCAAAAACACCGAAACGCGTTCATCTTTCGTACAGCTGACACTCAAATAATTCTATAGAAAGTTATATAATGAATTTGGCTTATTAAAATATATATTTGGAAAGCTGACTTTGATATGCTTTTTTTAAAAAAATGGGAGGTTAATTGGAGTTATAAGCTAAAAGTTATGACATTTCTAAGTTGCTCTAGCTACTAAAAACGTAGATAAAAATTATGACGAATTTGGGTTGTTTGGACAAAAAACACATGTAGGCCAAAATACTTGGATACCAACATAACTATCTAAATAAAACTTATTCTAACCATCTTAAATAAGATCAATACACTCTCTAAAAATATAAATCTGAGATTAAAACACTAATTAATCATTCCTACAATATATATATGCATATAAGTGTCCAAAATATGGGTTTTTCCTACTAGGACACAACCACAACAAAAGGACACTCCTATGACCTCCAAATGGACACGAAATGGACATAAATGGAGATACAACCATGGGGGTCATTCCTATGGGTTCAAAATATTCCTATATGAATGTAGGGATGGATTAGAGAAGAGATTATACCTTCCGGGAGAGAGTTTTAAAGGAAAAAGCCTTCCGACTCGACACCGACACGTAGAGATTCCAAAAGGACACGAACGAGCTCCGAATCCTCCCAAACTTGGCTAGCACCCTCTAACTATGGAGTAGAGGAGAAGAGAAGAAATTTTGGTGGAAGAAATGGTGGATTTGGAGATGAAATCTATGGAGTTGTTCTCTAAAAATTTGGGGAAGAACAAGATAGAGAAAATGGATGGATAAAATGAAATGGAAGAGATGGTGACTCACTCCTTATCCCCCCATAGGTGGCTGCTCAAAAAGGGTGAGGTGTCCTCATTTTAAATGTCCAAAATGCCCTCCACTAATCTATTTGATTTAAATTAAGAATGGGTTAAAGGTTGAGGTCAAATTAGTCTAGTTTTAAGTCTCTAATTAAACTAAACCTATCCATAAATAATTAGTCTAACTACTAACTAAAATTAATATCATGTGGACTAAAATTAATATTATGTGGGCCATGCCTAACTAGTGTGTGGGTCCCACTAGAGTCAAACTACCCTCCGGGTTCCCGTTTCAAGTCGAATTGAGTTGAAATTCGAACCCGACTCAAATAACCCCAAAACAATATCATAAATAATAAAATAAATTTCAACCCCAAAATAATATCATAAATTTTAAAAATATTCAAAAATGCATAATGACAAAATACTCCTATTTCTGAAAACTGGGGGTGACAAATTCTCCGTGATTATAACACGGAGAATAGTCATTCTCCGTCAACTTAACACGAAGAATGGTCATTCTCATGTTTTTAACACTGGAAATGGCCATTCTTCGTGTTACTTAACACGAAGAATGACCATTCTCCATCATTATAACACGGAGAATGACCATTCTCCCGTATTCTAATACGGAGAATGGTCATTCTCCGTGTTAGAAACACGGAGAAGGACCATTCTTATTTTTTTAACAAGGAAAAAGGCCATTCTCCGTAATTTTTACACGGAGAATGATCATTCTCATGTTTACTAACACTGGGAATGGCCATTATCCGTGGTATTTATACGGAGAATGAAATTTTTTCTTCAATATAACACGGAGAATGTCAATTCTTCGTGATTATAACATGGAGAATGGCCATTCTCCGTGATTATAACACGGAGAATGGCCATTCTCATGTTTTTAACACTAAAAATGACCAATCTCCATGATATTTACACAGAGAATTACAATTCTCCGTGATTATAACATGAAAAATGGCCATTCTCATGTTTTTAACACCGGGAATGGCCGTTCTTCGTGGTATTTATACGGAGAATTGTAATTCTTCGTGATTGTAACACAGAGAATGACCATTCTCATGTTTTTAATACTGGGAATGGCCATTCTCCGTGGTACTTACACGGAGAAATGGCCATTCTTCGTGTTAATTAACACGGAGAATGATCATTCTCCATCAACTTAACACAGAGAATGGTCATTCTCATACTTTTAACACTGGAATGGCCATTCTCCGTCATTATAATACGGAGAATGGCCATTCTCCTGCATTCTAACACGAAGAATGGTCATTCTCCATTTTAAAAATACGGAGAATGTCCATTCTTATATTTTTTAACACTAAAAAAGTCCATTCTCCGTGATTTTTACACGAAGAATGGTCAGTCTCATGTTTACTAATACTAGGAATGGTCATTCTTTATGGTATTTACATGGGGAATGGAAATTTTTTGTCAATATAACACGAAGAATGTCAATTCTCCGTGATTATAACATAGAGAATGGTCATTCTCATATTTTTAACACTGGGAATGACCATTCTCCGTGGTACTTACACGAAGAATTACAATTCTCCGTGATTATAACACGGAGAATGGCCATTCTCATATTTTTAACATTGGGAATGACCATTCTCTGCGGTACTTACACAGAGAATTAAGGCTATTTTTAACATCTATTCAGTGAAACCATCGCACATCTTGATTTACAAGACCTGCATGGGCCACCACTTAAACTGTGTCACGCCCCAGAACCAGAATACTGGAGAGCGGGGGACAGACACAGCCAGCTACGTACATTGAAGTATAATCTACCTCGATATATGGTCACGGCTGTCTAGATGCATGAGTGTTTATCTACAAGCCAACAGTCTCTTATGGTCATGAACTAGCCTAGTGTCTCAATCTCAAGCAAGTAAGTAAATGTTACAAGATGTTAGATCATCAGACATACAAGGTAAGGCGTCCCAAACATCACATATTCAGATGATCATGAAGTTAGTCATACAAAATGTAAAGACTAGCAAGAGTTTCAGTCATACATGATCAATCCTAGGATTTGTCAATCATGTTACAGCACGTAGGCAGACAGTAAATAAAGATACAAATGAGCTAACACTTGCTCGACGGCTAAACGCCTCAAAAGAATATTTTTACCAGGAAGTGGGAGAGCAAAATAAGAAACCACTCGTTGTCAAGGTTGCGCCTAGTGGCCATCATCTGGCTGGAAGACAAGGAGATCTTCGGAAGCTACTCTGAAATCTGGCCATACAAAACCAGCTGGACAGGCCCCAGAAAGAGCAAGTGCCACAAGGGAGGCTTCACTTAAGAACTAAAACCAGCATATTAGCACATGATACGTAAAGGATAACGAAAGACATGAGTTAGAGAAAGCAGGGTGATAAACGATAAGATGACTAACGGACTATTCTGGTAACCAAGTTACAACCCGTAAACCAAACAAGGACCGAGGTTGTAACCCTTCACCTGAACAGAACTTAGTCTCTAACCAATTATCGATAAAGTAAAGCAAAAAAAAGCATGTCCTGAGATAGCCATGTACTGGATCTAGGCAAGACTAGATAAGATAGGACTCCATCCATCATTCACGGCCATGCAAAGAGTACGACTTGATACTTTAACTAACTAGGGTTATCTCAAGCCTAGTTACTAGCAAGATGCATCGAGATGTTCCAACAGCCACAAGCCCTGCAGTTTTAATCCAGGTTATCCGATCACAAGTTGAGAGAGTTGGATTAGGTGACTTAGAGGTGCAACACATGACAGTGTGCTAAAAATGTGCCCTACTCGACGGCAGGCTACAAGTCCAATTAAAGCGTCCAGATAACGGGACTGCCTGTAGCTGGAAAATCTCTTCATGAACTACTTGATCACTAGTCATTATCCTAGTCATATTCAGTATGAATCCCTGACCATGGAAATCAGGAATTCATATCCTAGACATGATGCAAGACGAGGCATGTAGCTTATACAAGCACAAACACCCACGGTGTCAAGACAAGAGTTACTTAGAAGGGCATATCGAGATTATTATGTAGGTTTACTTTATCAAGTCAAGAGTGCATCACAACGGACCATCATCAAGAATTATCATGTCAAGTTACTTGTCAAGAGTGCACCACGACGGGTCACTATCAAGAATTATCATGTTACTTGATACTTGTTAAGAGTGTGCCTTAACAGGCCACTATCGTGTGTTATTCTTACATTATTATGAATGAGAGAAACTTGCATAAAATAACTAGTGACATCATCTTGAAGCCAAGGAAAAGATCTACAACTTTCATGTTTTGAGTTTTTTAAGATTTTAGCTACAAAATATCCCAAATGGGCAAAAACAGTCATTTGGAGTGACCTGCGCGCAAGTTGCGCGGGCAAAATCGCCCACGGCGCACGTTGCGCGCAAGCACGGCGCACATTGCGCGACAGAAAATCGCACGGGCGCGCGGTCGCGCAAGTTGCGCATTGCACACAGGCAAAATTGCCCACGGTGCACGTTGCGCGCAAGCGCGGCGCACGGACGCGCGACAGAGAAGTGCTCGGGCGCGCAGCCGCGCAAGTTGCGCGTTACGTGCGGGCAAAATCACCCACGGTGTATGTTGCATGCAAGCGCGGTGCACGGGCGCACGGCAGAAAATTGTGCGGGCGTGCGACAGAGAAGTGCGCACGGCGCGCAAGTTGCGCATTGCACGCTGGCAAAATCGCCCATGACGCACGTTGCACGCAAGCGCGGCGCGCGGGCGCGCGACAGAGAAATGCACGGGCGCGCGACGTGCAAGTTGCGCATTGCGTGTGGGCAAAATCGCCCATGACGCACGTTGCGTGCAAGCGTGGCGCGCGGGCGCGCGGCACTGTTCGTCGTCCCAACAGCACCAAAAGGTGTGGGGAACCCATAAACTCAAAAATGGCATAACTTTCTCATACGAAGTCGAAATCAAGCGGTTCAAAAGCCAAAATTGGATAGAATTGAATTCTCAAAAACATGGAACTATTAGATTTTGAAAATAACTAAGTTTTAGATATCAAAACCAAGAAAAACTTAAAAGTTACAAACATAGATCTACAAGAATCTATCCATCAAATCCAAAAATGTCAAGTTCTAAAGAGGCTTAGAATCAAGTAAGGAAGAGAATGGAAAAATAAAACTTGAGATCCATCATGAAGCAAGTTGCACTTGCCTAGGCTTGGTAGGTGGGAGGAGTAAATGAAGTAGATGAAGAAGTAAATGCAAATAATGGAGGAGAGAGAAGAAGTTGACTTATATAGCAACCCCTCTCATCTCAACCCAATATAAACCAAACCAAGCCAAACCAAGTCATGTTGAAACAAGTTGAACCAATCAAGTCAAGATTTAAACCAAGGCTAAGCTAAGCAAAATAAGTAAAAATATGGGACACCTGACAATTGTCAGAAATCCGTATACGTATCCTGAAAAAACGTATAACGGAAAACGGAAGTGACAACTCTACCCACCTTAAAAGAATTCTGTCCTCGAAATTTAATCAAGAGGTTAGAGGTGTCGGGGCGAGCTATACTAATACTGGCAATCTACGACTAGCAGTCAACCAAGCAATCATTCATGCATGCAAGGAAGTAAAAGTATAAGGCATAAGGAAGACATTATACCTTATGAGTCAAACAGGTGTGGATATTGCGATCGGATATCATCCTCACGTTTCCACGCTGACTCACCTAAAGAGTGATGGCTCCAAGCAACACGGACTAAACTAATAGTCTTGTTCTTGAGTATCTGCTCTCTTCGGTCCAATATGGATACAGGCCTTTCCTCATACGAAAGGTTGGTACCAACAACCAATTCCGAATGATTAAGGATATGGCTCGGATTCGGAATATACCGTCGTAATTATGATACATGGAAGACATCATGCACCTCATGTAACGACGGCGGATGAGCGAGACGATAGGACACATCACCTACTCGCTCTAGAATGTCAAACGACCTTTATACCTAGGACTAAGTTTTCCCCGTTCGCCGAATCGAATGATGTCACGGGTAGGCGAGATCCTAAGGAATACGTGGTCGCCGATAGAAAATTCAAGCGAACGTCGATAAGAATCGGCCCAATGGCGCTGACGGTCTTGTGCAACTCGAAGATGATCTCTGACTTGTCTGACCACCTCGATTGTCTGCATAATCATCTCTGGACCAAGCATCTGCCTCTCGTCGACATCATTCCAAGCTAAAGGTGGTCTGCACTTTCTGTCATATAGTACTTCAAAGGGTGCCATCTGGATACTAGTATGGAATCTATTGTTATAGGAGAACTCCACGAGATGCAGGTGATCTTCCCACGAACCATCGAAGTCGAGTGTACATGACCGCAACATATCTTCAAGAGTTTGGATCATGCGCTCTAACTGAACATCTGTCTGCGGATAATAAACTGAACTGAACTTAAGTCGAGTCCCCAGGCTCTCTTGAAGACTCCGCCAAAAGTGCGATATGAATCTTGAATCTTTGTCGGATACAATACTGACTGGTACTCTATGCAACCTGACTATCTACCTGAGGTACATCTCTACTAGCTGATCCGTCGAATGAACAACTCTGAAGGGGAGAAAATGAGCTACCTTCGTGATACGATCAACTATAATCCATATAGCATCTCTTCCAGTTGTGGATTTAGGTAATCCAGTTACAAAATCTATAGTAATATGCTCCCATTTCCATTATAGGATCGGTAAAGGTTGAAGAAGTCCAGCTGGCCTCTGATGTTCAGCTTTAACTTGCTGGCAAACTAAACAACAAGAGACAAACTGCTATCTCCCTCTTCATGCCATTCTACCAGAAATGCTGACGGATGTCTCGGTTCATCTTCGTGCTACCGGGATGAATTGAATACTGAGAACTGTGAGCCTCTGCCATGATCTCTTGTATGATATCACCACTGGGTACACAAAGATGCCTCCCATGTCGAAGTGTACCATCCTCATGAATACATAACTCTGGTCTCCGTCCTGCTACATGTTCTGTCCTAAGCCGCTGAAGCTTAGAATCTGCTGACTGAGCTAACTTAATCCTCTCAACTATACTGGACTGAGCATGTATGCTGGCCATTAATGCCATATTGGTGGGAAGAACAACCTCAATACCTATCTTCTGAAGATCTGCTAATAACTCTGGTTGCGCTGTTAGAAAATAAACTTCTGCTCTTCTGCTCAATGTATCTGCAACAACGTTGGCCTTACCAGGATGATACTGCAGGTTGATGTCATAATCCACAAGTAGCTCTAGCCATCTTCTCTGACGCATGTTAAGATCCTTCTGGGTAAACACATACTTAAGACTCTTGTGGTCGGTAAAAATCTCCACCCGATCCCCATACAAATAATGCCTCCACAACTTGAGTGCAAAAACCACCGCTGCTAATTCTAAGTCATGGGTTGGGTAATTCCTCTCATGATCATGAAGCTGACGTGGCGCATAAGCTACTACCTTACCATGCTGCATCAAGACGCATCCCAATCCTCTGCCGGAAGCATCACAATAAACTGAAAATCCTCTAGTACCATCTAGAAGCGTGAGAATGGGAGCCGTCATCAATCTCTGCTTCAACTTCTCAAATAAACTCTGTCACTCTGCTGTCCAAGCAAACTGCACATCCTTACGGGCCAACTGCGTTAGTGGTGCTGAAATCCGAGCAAAGTCTGATACAAATCGTCGGTAATAGCCAGCCAATCCTAGGAAACTCTGAACTTCTGCGACGGTGCTAGGTGGTGGCCACATCTATATGGTCAATATCTTCTGGGGGTCAACTTCCACTCCACCTCTGGTGATGATGTAACCTAAGTACGAAATGCGATTAAACCAAAATTCGTACTTACTGAACTTCGCGTACAACTGGTGCTCTCTGAGAATCTGAAGAACTATACAAAGATACTGCTCATGCTCTGACTCATTCTTGCTATAGACCAAGATGTCGTCTATAAACACTATCAGAAACTGTTCCAAATAAGGCATGAAGATACGATTCATGAGATCCATGAATACCGCTGGCGCATTGGTCACTCCAAATGGCATAACAAGGAACTCCCAATGTCCGTATCTAGATCTAATACTGTCTTCGGGATGTCTTGCTCTCTGACTCTGATCTGATGGTACCCTGATCGCAAGTCAATCTTTGAGAATACTGCTGCCCCACTGAGCTGATCAAATAAATCATCTATCCTTGGTAGGGGATATCTGTTCTTTATTGTTACAGAATTCAAGGTACGATAATCAACACATAACCTTGACATACCATCATTCTTTTTCACAAGAAGCATCGGGGCTCCCCAAGGCGATCCACTAGCACGAATGAATTCCTTGGTTCTGAGTTCTTCAATTATCTTGTACAAGATCTCCAACTCTGATGGTGCTATTCTATAGACTCTCTCTGACACTGGTGTCGCACCTGGAATTAAGTCGATAGTGAACTCTATCTCTTTCTTCGGTGGCATACCTGGAAGATCTTCGGGAAACACATCAGAAAACTCTTCTACTACTCTGGGAAATTGAACTGCTTCTGCTACTGCCATCCGCAATACTGGTGGAGAAGGTTCTACTTCGCCTCTAGAAAATAAAAACTCTGGTTCGCCTGGAATACCAAAAATAATCTTGCCAATATGGCAGTTTATTCTTGTGTATTGATCCTTCAACCAATCCATTCATAGGACCACATCATAGTCGACCATCGAAAATTCTATCAATCTAGCGAGAAACTCTCTACCGCTAACTACGATTCAAGGAATAGACTCTATCTATCCCCACAGGATCGTTGCCAGTAAGTATATTGAGCCTTACTGATAATAACTCGGGCTCTAGTCCTACCCGTGTTGCGAATCGTGCAAACATAAATGAATGCGATGCACCCGAATCAAATAATACTGATGCGGGAAAAGAGTTGACGAGAATGGTACCTGCCACCACCTCACCTGAAGCGAACTCTTCTGCTACGGTCAGAGCCATAGCCTGACCTTGTCCTCTTGGTGCTGGTCCCTTCTGCTGGTGACCTCTCTGTCTGTTCTGAATCTGAACCTGGGCATATTGTTGAGGCTGAGGCGGCAATGGCTTCGGAGGCTGATACTGCTGCTGTACTGGTGCTGGACCCCTAACCGATGGACTGGTTAGGTTTGACGACGACGAACTGGCTCTATTCGAACAGGACCCTATCTTATGATCCGGTGTCCCACAAGCCAAGCATAATCCCTGTGCTCTACGACACTCTGATACTACGTGCCCTGGCTTCCCACAATTAGGGCAGCCCATTGTGGAAGACTGCTTCTGCTTCTGTTGCTGAGGATACGCCGGCGTCGAGTACTGAATCGACCAAACTGTAGTCGCCTTCCTAGGAGCTCCTATAGTCAAGGCCCTAGCTGCGGGGGCGGGTGCTGAAGACTGGGATATCTGCCCATGAGACCTCTTCCGTCCTCCGCTTCTATCTACAATCCTCTGTAAAGTAAACTCATGCCTCTTTGCTGCTCGCAGGACGGCATCAAACGTCTGGTGCTCAAACTGCTCCACTGATATGATAATCTCTAGGTAGAGCCCTTGCTGGAAACGCTGGGCTCGATCCAATTCGGTTGCTACCAAGGTAGGAGCAAACCGACTGGGTCTAGAAAACTCGGCCGCATATCCATCAATCGTCCTGCCTATCTGCTTAAGATTGGTGAATCTCGTATGCAGATCATATCGAGCTACTGCATCGAAGTACATGGTCTGGAACTTATTGCTGAACACCGCCCATGAGACAGGCATCGGTAATCCAACTGCTAGCATCGCCCACCAGCTGCGGGCTAAGTCTAATAACTGTAGGCGCACAACGGCCACCTTCTCATTCTCAGGAATCCTAGCTGCTTCCAGGATAACCTCTGTGTCCTGAAGCCATGCATCAGCAGCAATAACATCTTCAGTGCCGTCAAATAAGGGAGGGTTCAGACGCTTGAAGCTGTTGGTCGCGTTGTTCCCTTGGTAACCAACTCTGCCCATGGCATCTTGTACTGTCTGGTACAGGGCATCGCCTCGACGATCTTGAGATGCAAGCAATTCCCTGATGAGACCAACCATGGATCCATTGTGCAGTGACGCCCCTGGTTTTGTGCCTGGTGTCCGCCCTGGTGCCCGTTGTTCGGACGCTTGGTCCCGTTGTTTCCTCCCGCGTGGCTAGGGCGTTTGTGATTGTAGGTATGCACAGTGCCGACAGCACCTGGAGGATATTGGCGTTCAAGGCGGAAGGCGTGGTTGAGAGACTCCCCCATCGTTTTGTATTGCAGAACATACACATGGGCGTAGATGGATGGTCGTAGACCCACTTCGAACCGTCGAGCATGACTCGCTAGGGAGGGCAGTAATTCTCCAGTAAATTTGGCTAACTTGTTAAACTCTGCTGCATACTGCCGCACCGTCATATTTCCTTGCCTTAGTTGCATAAATTCATTTTCCTTCTCTTGTCGAACGGCTTCGGGGAGGTACTCGATCTCGAACGCCTCTCGGAAGGTGGCCCAAGAAATTGTCGTTGTCTCGTCGTCACGTCTGATCACTCGCTTTTGCATGGCCCACCAGTCGTGCACGTTCAATCAGAGTAGAAGTTGAGCGCATGCGACTTTCTTGGACTCTTCGACACCCAGAAGTTCGAACTTATCTTCCAGTTCCTCCAACCAGTCGATCGCCATGGAAGGATCTTCTGTGCCGTTGAAGGAAGTGCGACAGCTTTTTGTGAATTTTGACACGTCAAAGTTGGAACTTCTCGGTGCTGCAGGCATAGGCTCGGGTACCTCCGGTTCGACTTCACTTTGTTTGGCCGCAGGCTCGGTTACGGCATGGGTTGTTACGGAGTTGTTGTTGTTGGCTACAACTGTTTGAACGATCTGCTGAAGTGTATCGAGCTGCTTTTGCTGCAGCTTGAATTGTGCATCGAATCGGGCCTCGAACTGAGTCTGGCGTGCCTCCGTCTGCCGTCGATATTGCTCATTCTGGCGTTGACTCTCCTCAGCTTGTCGTTGTTGCGCTTCTAGCATATGCAATATCCGCTCTATGGCATCGTTAGAGGGTCCGGGTCTCAAGCTACTTGAGTCGCTCGAAGCACTTTCTTCGTCTGCTACCACGTTCACCGACGTGCCTTCTAGGATTTTTGAAGGCAAAATACATTAGTCACAAAACTTATTGTGGGCTCACTCATATGGAACGACATATCTCATCGACACGAGACCGACGGTTTTGAGACTAAAAACTCGACACTGGAGGCCAAGGACGTAAAGTCGTACTCTAATACCATTATGTCACGCCCCGATTCGGTAAAATCGATAGTCGTCCCCCAGGCATGATGCCGTGCAAGCCTAAGTTGTGCTTACACAAGGCGGTTCATAAGGTTATTTATAAGCCAACAGTCTCTTATTGTCATGAACAAACCCAGTGTCTCAATCTCAAGCAAGTAAGTAAATGTTACAAGATGTTAGATCATCAGACATACAAGGTAAGACGTCCCAAACATCACATATTCAGATGCTCATGAAGCTAGTCATAAAAAATATGAAGACTAGCAAGAGTTTCAGCCATGCATGATCAACCCTAGGATTTGTCAATCATGTTACAGCCCGTAGGCAGACAGTAAGTAAAGTTGCAAACGAGCTAACACTTGCTCGGCGGCTAAACGCCTCAAAAGAACATTTTTACAAGGGAGTAGGAGAGCAAAATAAGAACCCACTCGTTGCCAGGGTTGCGCCTAGTGGTCACCATCTGGCTGGAAGACAGGAAGATCCTCAGGAGCTACTCCAAAATCTGGCCATACAAAACCAGCTGGGTCAGACCCCAGAAAGAGCAAGTACCACAAGGGAGGCTTCACTTAAGAACTAAAACCAGCATATTAGCACATGATACATAAAGGATAACGAAAGACATGAGTTAGAGAAAGTAGGGTGATAAACGATAAGATGACTAACGGACTATTCCGGTAACCAAGTTGCAACCCGTAAACCAAACAAGGACCGGGGTTGTAACCCTTCACCTGAACAGAACATAGTCTATAACCAATTATCGATAAAGTAAACAAAAAACAAGCATGTCCTGAGATAGCCATTTGATGGAACTGGAGATTCCCAGGACCCTTCCTTTGGTGTGCGTATTGATCGATAGAAAGTTAAACAGATCTAATACGTGTTCTAACCCTTCATAGACAGAAACTAGGGTTCACGAATTATACCTGCGACGGAAAGGAGACAAGTAATTCCTGGCAATCTCGAGCGGACGATCCTAAGATCTTCTGCACGTATTCCTTCCTCGAGTTGGACGTCGTGTGGGCGACGATCTCCCAACCTTTTCTTCTCCTTGGCAGCACTCTCTTTCTCTCCTTACGTGAATCACGAATTTAGAGAAAATTTTAGATTTCTGATTAGTAATCTGGCGGCCAGAGAATAGAGGATATATATAGGCTACGGCAGGGACCATGAGGAGAAATTAGGGTTAGGCCTCCTAACGGATCTGGATATCCCGTGTTCAGCCCGAACACACAATCCAGGCCCATTAACAATAGCTCGGACCACTAATGAGCTATTGTTGCACTACCTCCCTAATCCCAAATTATGTTTGTGGGCTCCTTTTATTATATGTTCGTTTGGCTCCCCATGTTAAGATATCGTATGTCCGTCGATCAAATTAAGTTACTGACAACTATATTAATTCGACATCTTTTATCCTTAAGTAGTACCGCTCAACTTTATTTGTCATGTCGGATATAATCCGCCTGCAGGGTTTACATGACAATCCTTATGAGCTCCTTAAGAGGACATCATCAACCCGATGTATCGGGACATGGATTCCATTTATAATCAACAGCCCATCATAAAGCCAAGGAAAAGATCTACAACTTTATCAAGTCAAGATGGATTCCGATGTATCGGGACATTATCATGTAGGTTTACTTTATCAAGTCAAGAGTGCGTCGCAACAGACCATCATCAAGAATTATCATGTTAAGTTACATGTCAAGAGTGCACCACGACGGGTCACTATCAAGAATTATCATGTTACTTGATACTTGTTAAGAGTGCGCCTTAACAGGCCACTATCGTGTCTTATTCTTACATTATTATGAATGAGAAAAACTTGCATAAAATAACTAGTGGCATAATCTTAAAGCCAAGGAAAAGATCTACAACTTTCATGTTTTGAGTTTTTCAAGTTTTTAGCTACAAAATAGCCCAAACGGGAAAAAATAGTCATTTGGAGTGACATGCGCGCAAGTTGCGCGGGCAAAATCGCTCACGGCTCACGTTGTGCGCAAGCACGACGCACATTGCGCGGCAGAAAATCGTGCGGGCGTGCGGGCGCGCAAGTTACGTATTGTACGCGGGCAAAATCGTCCACGGTGCATGTTGCGCGCAAGCGCGGCGCGCGGACGCGTAGACGCGCGGCAGAGAAGTGCACGGGCGCACGGCCGCACAAGTTGCGCGTTGCGCGCAGGCAAAATCGCCCACAGCGCACGTTGCATGCAAGCGCGACGCGCGGGCGCACGACAGAGAAGTGCGCGAGTACGCGGCAGAGAAGTGCACAGGCGTACGACGTGCAAGTTGCACATTGCGCGCGGGCAAAATCTCCCACGGCGCACGTTGCGCGCAAGCACGACGTGCGGGCGCGGGGCAGAGAAGTGCGCGGGTGCGGCGCACGTTGCGCACAAGAATCTATCCATCAAATCCAAAAATGCCAAGTTCTAAAGAGGCTTAGAATCAAGTAAGAAAAAGAATGGAACAATAAAACTTGAGATCCATCATGAAGCAAGTTGCACTTGCCTAGGATTGGTAGGTGGGAGGAGTAAATGAAGAAGATGAAGAAGTAAATGCAAATAATGGAGGAGAGAGAAGAAGTTGACTTATATAGCAAGCCCTCTCATCTCAACCCAATATAAACCAAACCAAGCCAAGCCAAGTCATGTTGAACCAAGTTGAATCAATCTAGTCAAGATTTAAACCAAGGCTACGCTAAGCAAGATAAGTAAAAATACGGGCCACCTGACAATTGTCAGAAATTCGTATACGTATCCAGAAAATACGTATAACAGGAAACGGGAGTGACAAAGGTTGAGTATGGGTTTCCTATAATTACTGATTGGTAATACATCTTTTTTTTTCTTATGTAGTATTAAAGCTTAAAATACTTGTTGAACTAGCAGTTTGCGGGCATGACAGGAATTTCTTAATGAACATTTACCTGTATTGACAATTTTGATATGTCCGTGAAAATTACATTTTTGTATTTCTATTGATTTTCCATGTCATTGTTTTCTCATAGAAATTGAACTTTTCCATGTCATCTACTGTTAAATTAAAGATATCTTGGAATGATCAGTGCGTCGGCACAAAAAGTTTCATGGGGTTCTCCAAATCCAGGAGTACTTGCTCGAGCAGCCACATCATTATCCCCAACTAAGGTCAGTGAATAAACTCATGAAAAAGCTTACACCATTTTACATGCATACAAAAGTATGTAGGTTTTTTTTAACTCCACCTCAATTATGGTTTGCCTAGTTTGAATCCAAGACCTCCTAGCTAACCCTTATCGGTTGACTGGAGCCCTATTTAGTAGCAATAATATATGTAGTTATGTGTTGATAAAATGCATAATTGTAGAAGTACCTGTGATATTAGATTTTGATTGTAGAAATAGAAGAGTTATTGCACATTGAGCCTTATGAGCAATAAAATTGGAGGTTCTGTAGAATATTTAGACTATTTTTTCATCATGAACCTAATACGCCTAGTGTCACAGAATTTTTGAGTCATATAGATTCTGTAGATCATTAAATTATTGTTGCATGTGAATTATATAAACATGGACGTAAAATATCCAATAGGTTCATACTTCTGTTTAGCTGTTGCAATCAAGGGCTCACTTGCATCTAGACTAATAGTTTTTATAGATGAGAAATGCAAAGTAAGTTGTTTTTGTCTGAGAGTAGTTGCACAAATAAATCTGTTACAATGTTTATTTTAGTATTGTCAGTATAGTTACGTATCACAAACTATTGTGTTACCCTCTCCAGATATTTTTGTATTACCTTTGTGTATTTCTGACCATAATTTTGTGCTGAAAAGCACTAGCAGGCATGCTTGTGTGCTGTAATAGGTCTTTTAAATTCTCAGTGTTTCCTATAATTTTCCTGTTTGGACTTAAAATCACTATATGGGATGCCAATTATTATTGATATTTTTATGTTCATGCATGCTTGCAGATTACTAATCGTCTTGACCATTGCTAGCTAATTTAGGAAGGGATTCTCTGAAAATCTTGGTCCAAGTAAACACTAGTGGGGAAAAGAGTGAGTAAATAGTAATACTTTTTCTCTAAGCTTGTATCGATTACCAGCAGCTTGGAATCATAATCACTATAAACTAATGTCTTTTTTTCCATTATGGATTACTATGATGTCTTAGTTTTTGACCTATTTGGTCCTTTTAGTCAATGTCTAAGTTACCAATAGACTCCAGTTCCAAAATACAAGTAATGATGTTGTTGATATGATATTTTGTTTTAGAAGAATATCTGCAGTATGTTTTGTATCCATAGATACTTATTTATGATGCTTTCCCTTCTTTAAAATGTTATTAATGTATTGGTCTCTTATTTGATTTCAACAAAATATGGCTGAAGATGATTAACATGTATGTCTACTTTTCAATCTGCATAGAGGCCAATTTGCTCCAATTAAAATAATTTGATCCCATTAATGATGTTCTTGAACCATTGAACACATGAAACATAATCACCAGTAAAATGTATATTTGCTGATGTAGTCTACTTGTACACTTAAATCTTTAATGTAAGTATTGTTTCGAGCCCC
>JANAVB010016999.1:10100802-10200802 GCA_029216955.1 Iris pallida | reverse complement strand
GCTCAAAATATGTAGCGTGTTGTGCACCCACTTTCTTACTCAACTAACGACCTGTACACGTAGCATGCCAATTTAGCCTATATGAGGGTCACTGGCGACACGCCATCTTGGACTTATAGTTTGGTGTAGACATCGATACTTGCAGCACGGGTAGCGAGCCCCGCTGAAGTTTTCGAATCACCCGTGCCAGTATTTAGCACAACTATCATGTTTTCTCCAAGTCCGAATTGGTCCTATGGCCCCAGGATACCGTTCAAGAAAATGCGTCATTGTGCACAAGTTGTCCATGACTATGCAAGTCTATACTCAACTTACCATACTATCCAAAATGATACTTTATATCATAACTTCTTCCATCTCTATGCGGCTCCTAGTCCAGGGACTGCCTTGGCAACCCAACAGTCTTAAAAACTTTTCATGTTCTATCTCTGAACTCAGTAACGACTATTTGATAGCCTTCCTGCTAAACTGAATAAATCATATTCTATGAGGTAACCTAAACAGTGTCATACTCTATATGACAAGCATTACAACTGTCACTCTCCGACCAGAAAAATTGCTCGTCCTCGTATCGATTTATCCGAATTATCGTCCTCGCTGGGGTGTGATGTCGTACGAGTCTGAAGTTATACTCGTACAAGGTAAGATGAAAAATTCTCAAATGGTTATATTTGATTTGATATTAGCAACAGAAGAAAACAGAGTATACGAAACAATTTTCTTTATTGATAATGTACTGAGATTACAAATGCTTTCAATAGCCCAACTGATTTATGCCAGATTGGCTACAACACTCAAGTTCTCTCTTGCCCACAGAGAATTTCACCATTCCATGCATTACGTCTTCTATATCTCGACCCATCATCCTGTTGCAAGTACGAGCGTCTAGGCGATAGCACGCTTCAAAACGCTACGATATTCCATGCCTCAATGAGTTAAAGCAAACCACCACCGCAAGCAGATCATTCCCTGAACCTGTGAGCAAACTAGTGGAGGATTAGTACTTTCGTCCTCGTTGTACTGATCAAAGATCCACTTAACACACCGACATTTAGTTATGTATTGATTCATGCAAGCATACAATTTAGTAATCTTTCTATGTTCTCCTTAGGATCTAATTTATAGCATATTCGAAAGTAGAAAAGCATGTTATCATGGCAAGCATGTTATTTCGATTCACATAAGCAAACATGCAACCAATAGCAATCTCGTGTTGTTTCGTGACTTCTTACTAACTCGACGCACTCGTCCTTGTACCGACGCAAGATGAATACGCCTATCATCTTTTCCTGTCATGTTATGAGTGCTTTCTATGCAGGATCTATATGTACAGGATATATATGAGCCTGCACTTTCAACCCATCGTTCCTTAACTATATGAAGGTCGTTGGCGTATCCGTGCCAGAATGGACGCCAGAATGGACTAAAGTTGTTTCTCTTGCTTTCTATTTTCTTTCTCTTTTTTTTCTTTCTCTTTTCTCAATTTGGGTAGCCCGGCGCTTAACGGGGTGGGTTGCTATCCCAACAACCGAAGACTTACCATTACATACCATCACTTACGATTTTTTATATCAATAACCGGTCGCTAGTCATCTTATAGATGTGCATCCATCAAAGATTAATATTCCTCCTAGGCTAAACGGTCCCGGCTCAAACCCGTTCGAGGGAACACCCTTGCACGGAAGATTATCTCCAATTCATTTTTCAAGTCCATTCGACCATGCAACGCGCGTCTTATTCAAACAACCAAATATATCTTGAGTCCGTGACTCAAATTTCGTATTGTCTAGTATTTCTCACATTAACTTTCTATGTTCGCACATTTTACACTTTGTTTCAATGTTCAATGGCATCATGGCCCAACTCAATGTTCGTCAACCGAACGACCCGAAGGTCCCGAACATTTTCGAGGTATCATGTCATATCTAATAGTTCCGTCACATTTATGCCACAACTACTCTCTTCGCAACGAAACCATCTTTTATAATTCTCGTGCACGTATGCACGCTTTGACACTATTATTTTTTATTCTTCAAGTCATGCATGCGATGCACGCCTCGATACTATAATTCCATATTCTATGTCTTAGTGTTCAATGTATATTCCTTCCCTCCGACTCGTACAACTGAGGCACGTCTCGATAGGATATTCAATGTTCTATAGCTCGTACACTGACACACTCGCGCCGATATACAATGTTGTAGCATACTAACTCGTGTGCGGGGGCACGGAATGACTCGTGTGTTGAGGCACTTGTCGATACAGTTACCCCATGTCACGACCCGCACCTTTTTTTTTTCTTTCGGATATAAGACGTGTCCAAGCCAGCCTACGCTGCAGAGTCGGCGGTAGAACGCTGTCACGGCCAAGATGCTCAAAATCATAAGTAATGCATTCACAAAATTAATTTAATTTACAAAGATCACAAGTTTTACATTTTACAGAAAAATATAAACTTGTACAAATATGGAATGACTACAACTCATCTATCTAGCTAGTCTCTAGGCTTTTCGTCTGCAAGTATACCCGTCACTCCCCAAGCTAAGTGAATCCACGGCTAACCTGAAAAATATTGGTTTCCAGTCGGGAATGGAACGATTAAAATTCACTGAATGCAGTTTCAATGTATGAAAATGACTATATAACAGAGGTTAGCCTTTAGACATATGATTCATAAAATAAAATGAAGAAAAGCAGAGTAAAACTGAATAATCATAATAGAAAATAAAAAACAATAAAATACTCACCAACTGACCGACTGAAGTACCTTTGATATGTGATCGGTCTCGAGACAATTATACGACACGGTCTAAAGTTACACGGCCTACAGTTACACGGTTTACAAGAAATAAATACAATAATAAACACGGTCTACATGGTCTAAAGTTACACGATCTACAGTTACACGGTCTACAAGAAATAAATGTAATAATAAACATGGTCTACACGGTCTAAAGGTACACGGTCTACAAGAAATAAATGTAATAATAAACACGGTCTACACGGTCTAAGGTCAGATCACACATCGTTGGTACTTCACTTCTCCCGACACCACAAAGAAATAAAACAACATAAAAACTAAAATCACATATTATCGACTAAACATTGATGTATAGTAAAGATCAATACTGAAAACAAACAATAAACTGTACTCGCCTGTGGTCCTTTGCTCGTGAAACCGATAATCCAAACCACTCAGTGTGCCACAATAGACAAAACTCGTACAACAGTCTCCGGATGATGAAATAAACATTACCAATATTCTCAGAATAGTCAAAATAGCTAGAATCGCCTGTCCTTAAGTCCAATTCTGGACACAGGGGCAAAATAGTAATTTTGGGTCAAAACGGTGTCCACCGTTGGACCCGCTCTGCACCGAAAAGCGTGCCAGAGTCAATGGTCTCTAAAGTCATCAAACTACAAGTCTATGGATTCGTTTTGATGATACGAACCCGACCGTATGTCCAGAGTTGGATTCCGGCGGCTGTACACAAAATTGCCCGTTGAATCGGATCGTGGGACCCGCAAAACGACGATCCAATCAACGGTCTCAGAATCAGACCAAACTTGGCATACAGGACCAAAAAAATGATACGGTCCTGCTGGCAAAAGTTTCGTCTCGATCTGACGAACGTACACGAAGTAATTAAAAAATTTGCACAGAGGTCGATACGGTAAATTTTGACGGATACGTATTAAATTCGTCGCGCACACGCGACCAATTTGAATTCTGTCAAAGCCCACACTTTCGCGAACTCGATACGCAGCTTTCCATTTTACGACCATGTTGCCCGGATTTGTGGGACGCACGTCGTATCGAAGGTTATTATTATTTTTTTAAAACAGGTTTTTGTCAAAGTTCGGGATCCGATTTCTCGGCGCTAGTCGATAAAATCAACTTCTGCGAATTGGGTCATGGAGTCCTACATGTTGTCTCTAACTGTGTTCAAGTAAAATTTCTACTCTGGCACTAGATCGATCGGAATCGATCTTCAAACTTGGATGATTGGACTGTTATTGGTCCTGTTTCGGGACATAATTTTTTTTACTGAACTTGGGTTCGATTTCTCGTCTAATACAGACAACTTCGATTTGAACTAAATGATAGAGATCAAATTTGGTTAAGTTGTGAGCGTACCGAAAGAAACGGTTCCCAAAATGGTCGAGCGTGCGTCGCGAACGCGAGGTTCGAAGTCAGCCGTTCACACCGCTGAGACTGCTCTGTCCCGAGTCACGTGCACGGTTTACGGCGATCTTGGCCGGCCGGTGGTGCTGTCACGGCGGCGGTCTGACGCCGCCCAGGGTGGCTGGGGCACGCGCCGGGTCATCCTCGGTTAGGGTTTTGGTTTGCGTGCTCTGTTCTCTCTCTGCTATATACCAATATGGAGATCGGGTTTCCGTGGGTTGGCGTTCAGCCGGGGTGCCCGCTCGGGCTTGGCCCAGTGCTGGGTTGCTAATGCTATGGCGGTCTGCTAATGTGGGGGCTTGGTAGGGCCAGCTGTGTTGGACTGGGCCTGTAGGACTTAGGCCGGGCTGGGATTGGGTTCTGACGGCTTCCATCTAACAGTTACATGAGTCTTAGCGACTTGAAGATGCCTTCTAGATCCTGTGATACCACCAACATCGAATCCCTGTTTATTCATATTGCAACTCATCCTCCCAACATACCCATCTCAGCTACTCGGTTAGGGACATGTTGACATCATAATCTGTTGAATGCCAACATTCTTACAAGCATAGTCGAACTTATATCCACATAGAATCTTCCAATTTAATATAGTTGCATGTGGGGAACTAATCTTTACATAATGGGTTACATCAGATACAACCTAAGACTTCTATATGCATATATTTATTTATCTATGCATATATTTATTTACTTATATAGTATTTCCATAAATCTAAATAAGACCTCTATATTATCTATTCCTAATGACTATATAATAATATTTATTTGACAAAATAATATAACCATTAATAATAAAATATTATTATATAATAATAACCTCAATAATATTGATAATAAAAATAAAAATAATAATAATAGTAATAACAAAATTCAATAAATCAATAATGGTGTATATATACCACTATGTGCAGTCTAAAAATTTTGAATGCACAAGGACCCATTTTATACAAACATCATCGAATATCCACTGGTAATGATGTTTGTAATATTTAATTAAGAATACTTAAAATATTCATTAAATCATTAAACTGAATAAAACACACTCATACCAAATTATATCAATACGGATGTCATTGGACGTACCGCATGACTACATGGGCTTGGGCTTGCTTTGGGTCTAATCTGGACTAGTTCGGTACAACCGGGTCCCCTTAAACTCAATAATATAATTATTAAATAAATAAACCATCGGTAAGGGTTATGTCGCAACTCGGCCTGGTTTTCCTAGTTAGGACATCACTATGGCTCGGTCTTTCCTACCAGATTTAATACTCTAGTCAAAGCACGCCGTTGCACTATCCATGCCACGATTTCTAGTCACACTGCACTCCAAAGCTCAACCATGGCTAAAATCATCCACCGTAATAATTAACTAAATAATTATTTATAAAATCTAAAAATCACCATTCCAATAAAATAAATAATAATAAAATATTCCAAATTTTTGGGAAAGGCAGCTACACCCCATGTTCTTATGGCTTGCGCACCAAGGCGCTCGCCTTTGCAACATTCAATGTTCCATAGCGACTCGTACATTTGATGTACGTTTCATTTCAATTGTTCTATCTAGTGTTCGATACGCACTATGTTCATCTCTCGATCGAGCTACGCCCGTGGTCTCGATAGGTTAACTTAGTATACAACGATATATTTTACTTAGGCATGAAGGAGTAGGAAAGAGAAGTCAAAGTCCCCCCATCTTAAGGCGATACGCCTTGTCATTTTTGTCGAGCCGATGCAGCTCGATTTCATATATTTATTGCACGACCAACTCTTTTGACTTGGCCATTCGAGCACTTTGCTCTACGTTGAATTATCCAAGCGATTTGGCCTACCGTGCCTATACTTCAGTCCGTAGCAAGGCGACGATTTGGTTTTGAAGACACCATTTCAAATAAGGCAAAATGTCGATCTCTTATATTTTAGCCTAAACATGTAGCCTGCACACGAAACCAACTAAAATCAATACTTGTCCGAATCGGACAAATGCCTTGCGTCGATTCGATTTTTTAGAATCTTCGAGCCGACTCAATGCTTTCTCTCGGGCCGACTTAACACTTGTTGTAATGCCCCGCTCCGCACGAGGCATTTGGTTGGCTTATTGGATGGGATCAGAATATTGGACCATGACTTATGTTGGGAATCAGGAGAATTGAGACTGATGCAGTCTCTCTTAGCTGGCTAGACGGAATGGATATTGGAACGTGGCTCGCTGGTGGAGCTACGCTTAGTGGAATTTTGGGTGAGTGGAACTGTCCTTCCTCCTCCTTACTCCTTCATGCTTAATAGATGAAGTATTGAAATGCTATGAACTGCTCCTAAATGTCCCTTATGTTAGTTGCTGAATAATAGAGATGCTTTTGTTGAGAATTATTGAAATGTACAACACATTGAACTGTTAATGTGATTCGCTGCCTGAGAATGAATTGATAATATTGCCCCTTATGCTTAACACTGCTGGAACAAGTAGACACTTGAATAATGAGATGCCTTATGAATGATAGAATAAGAAATGAACTGGCTATGCTATCGAATCAATGAACTGAATGAAACACTAGAATCATGTACTCTCTGTATATCTGTTGCAAGAATATGAAATGCTGCATGTCCCTTATAAGAAAGTTAGGAATGAATAAATGTCCCTATGAAATGAATGAATATTAAGTTCCTCTTAAGAAAGGAATGATATGAGATACGTTGCTATGAAGTAATGAATGAGAAATGATAAAGCTGGGATCGTTGAGATCACCAAATGAAATGATGGGAATGATGAAATGAATAAGTCATTGAATATGACTAATGATGCACTGTTGCCTTTACTTTCCTTAATATATTTTACCATGCGATTATGTTCACAATCGAGTCGGACACGCATTCGCATGGTCATGGACAACTTGTATACAAGGTTTGAGTAATAATTTCCTCGAACGGTTCCTAGGGCCCTGGGGACCGATTCGGCCTAGGAGGAAATAATGATGAGTGCTATGGGAGCACGGATAAGGCGGGGTGGCATAGAGGCTCGCCACCTACTATGCTGACCGCATTATCTTAAAATGAAATGAAATGAGAAGAGTCCATATGGTTTAACAACACCAGTGACCATGTAGCCAGGATGCATGCTAATGAATGTTTTGTGCAGGCAGAGTAAGTATATCAGATAACCTGTAATTGATACAGGTACGAGGAGTCGGCTATCGGTAAGAAATCACATAATTGTGATATTGTATAAGTTGGTTTAACTTGCCTGCTTAACATGTTCCATTTAGTATGCTAGAAAGATGCCTTGCTATAATCATTGCTCAAACACAACATACATGCTAAGTGATGCTTGAAGTGAGAACTGTTATAACATGCTTAATTGTTAATGTTAACGATGCCTCAATGATGCCTTTGCATGATAACACCAAGAATGATAAATGATATGTCCACATGAATGCTACTAAGAATATG
Source organism: Iris pallida (assembly GCA_029216955.1). Taxonomy (NCBI): domain Eukaryota; kingdom Viridiplantae; phylum Streptophyta; class Magnoliopsida; order Asparagales; family Iridaceae; genus Iris; species Iris pallida. The sequence goes on along the minus strand of JANAVB010016999.1, from coordinate 10,193,163 downwards.
TTTACATGCTTCACTCTGATTATTGCCCATGAACTGTAAACTGATGCTAGGCCCCAAATAGAAAGATCACTCTAATAAATGCAAGCTTAAATGATCACCTTAAATGTTGGTTTATGCGAGTGGGTTGGATTCTGCTCGCCAGTACATAGATGATGTGCTGACCCACGTTTTGTGGGCAGGTGCTTGTGCTTGGAATGTTCTACACACGAAGTTTAGCTGGATTGGTCCCGCGGCATCGAAGATTTGTTGGGCATACAGAAGCTCTCCTTGCACAAGATGATGTCTTCTGTTTATAAAGGGCATAATGTATGGAACATTGTAATCAGTTGTACCATTGAGATTGTAAGCCAAGTCGGTATGTCGAGTTGTCATCCATTGTATCCAAATATCAAATGTAAGCTGTATAGCATTGTTCAGTTGGTTTCCAATGTAAAGAGAGATGTGCTGTAATCATTGTACTTCAATACAAGTCTTGTACTCTCCTTCAACTATCAATAAAGAGAATAAAGTTCTATATATCTCTGTGTGGCTTTAAGTTACTCTTTTTCTCCGCTGCTATAAAAAAGTGATGTACTTCTATTCAATGAGAAAGATTGTCCTCACTAAATTCAATTTATCTGCTTCTGCCGCTGCGATGTGTTCCTATTTGAAGAATAATCGAGTATGTACTATCTTTGCCTTGTACAAGTGCAATACCAGACTTGTACGGCATCACGCCCAAGCGAGGACGATCGATTCCAAGAGATAAAATATGTGAATAAATGACTCTATGAATCGGGGCGTGACAAATTGGTATCAGAGCACGGCTTTACGTCCTTGGTCTCTTCTTTGGTTCGTTTCAAATCAAAGTTGCATCGATGATTGACCAAAGTTGCTTCCGCGATCACTCAACGTTGCTTCCGCGATTAAATCAAAGATTGCTTCCGCGATTATATTGTTGTTGTTCTGTAATCATCCTATGTTGTTCGTGTCTGAAAGATCATTGACCCTCTTGGCTGCTCACTGGATGTTCCATACAATAAGTCTATATACATTGTGATGCCCCTGAAAGAATGATTGTTGTTGGTTTGGACACAAATAACCCAACAATGACTCGATGCCATAGTATGCTATATTGTGAATGTTGTTAGAAATGTGGGAATATAGAAAAGTGGCTGGGTATGCTGTAACAAGTTGAGAATTGCATGTGATGCAGAAAGAGTTGGGAATGAAATAATTGATGGATGAGTTCAACAGAATTGGTGAATTGACTCATGCGTGCTGGCTACTGCTTTCTAGACCCTAAGAATGTTGGCTTGTGATATTGAGACCCCGAGATGTTGGTTAAGTATTATGATCATTATAAGATCATGAATGTCCGGAATAGATTGAGTTGGTATTGTTTAAGGATGGCTTCGTTTCTGAGTGGTATATTGCCTCTACCACCTCAGAACGAGATGTATGTTGACCTTTCCATAGAATAGCAATGAGACTATCTGTGGGTACTGGGTAGTGCCGAGACTTAGCTGGGAGTCATATATTGTGCTAGATGACTCGAGTGTCCCCTGACAGTGATGCTATGTTGGGTAGCGAGATTGTAGAAATGATAACGGTTGGCTGGGTTAGAAATTGTTTAGTCGAGTGATGACTCGAGCTAGAAAGACAGTTAGTATGCTATGGGTAAATAGACTTGGATAGAGAATATTGTGGCTTAGAACATCTGAATGTTGACTTCGATTGGTTGAATGTAAATCAAATGTTGCTAATACAAAGTTGGTTGCCAAGCTGAAAGTTTGAAAATATTGTCGGTAAATCAAAGGAATATTAGAGTTTTGTGCCTTGACCCTAAGGTGTAATAGATGTTAACCCATCTAGATCACCAAAGGATAGTCGTTGCCTATGTGCATGTATGCTGAGGAATTGAATTGCACTAGAAAAATAACAAGTAGTGACTCAGAATACTGTTGTTGCCTAAGGGATGGTTAAGTGATACATAAATTGTCGGATTGAATGGGATGAACTACTTGACCATTACTGCATGAGATTAAGAATGCCGAAAGATAGTTTGATGATTGAGAAACAAATGGAAACGAGAAATTGTAAACATGTTGGATAATGTCGGTATAGGTGATTGTTGGTTGGGATATAGATTGTTGGCTTATGACTTAGTGGTTTGACTCTGTCATACAGACCGAATAGTATGATTCCATAGTTATGTTAAACTATCGGAATCGATGACCCTTGAATAGTTAGCATTGGCTTATGGGTTTGTGTGAGTATAAAGGAATTGGAATAGAAATTGAATCATTGGAAATTTACTTGATGGATTATTAGAACGATGAAGATCGTATGTCGGATTTGGAATTTAACGTAATGTTGATAGATCGATCTTAGTCGATTGTTGGGTAAGTCTAGAATGAGCCTCTGTGGGAATTATTTCCTTGAGGAAGACCCTGAATAGATAGACTTGACCCTAGCGACCAGTTGTTGATTTACCAATTGCTGGCTTAGCCCAATTGGCGATTAGTTATTCAGACAGAGTTAAAACCCATAGGTTTGGGTAGAGTTCCTTAGAACTGTTGGTTGCTTGTTGGCCCTAAGAAACAGAAACTAGTATAACCCTAGTAGCCGTCCACTCTAGGGAAGTCACCTGAATGATTAAGTTTAGCTGTCAGTGTAGCTAACCTTAGAGATTGATTGAATAATAGGTGACCATTGGATACCCATAGAATAACCTTGTGGCATTGAATGAGAGATGGTGCTAATGAGTATTGACCTAAGGGAATGTATGCTTCAACTTGAGCCTTAAGAGATGTTTGACCATTGAGGATTATATGTCGGCCATAAGTGGGAATTGCAATCGTAAGGTAAGGCTTGAGTGTACCTATAATCGGGTAGCTAAGTTAACCTTGACTGTTGCATAGAATTATATCCTGATTCGGATAATCGATAGTGGGTGACTTCGGATTGTATCTTTTAGAAAAGATGAATTGCCTCGGTGAAAAATGTTGTTGGATTTGGAAAGGAAAATGATTGTCGTTGTGAAATCTTGATATGATTGGCTCTAAGTTAGACCCTTGATCGAATGTTAGAAATGTTATGCTTGGATGGAGATTGTCCCTGATGTTAAGTGGTAGCCTGGAAGATAGTGATTTTGGCAAAGTGAATAAAGCAATAAGTCAATTGAAAGGATGCTAAGTTGGATTTAGAAAAGAGAGTTATATTGTGGCTGATCGAATCGCACTAACATGGAAGTTGGCTAAAGTACATATGTTTTGGGGACGCCTAAAATATGTGTATGGATCCAGCAGAAGTGATTGGTTGTGACTGAGATAACATTATGGGAAGAATTTATCGCACTAGCACGGACTTTGGCTGAAATGCATATGTTTTGGGGACGCCTAAAATATGTGTATGGATCCAAACGAAGTGATATGTTGCGACTGAAATAGAAATGTAAGGAAATGTTGGCGAATCAATGAGAAGTTACAAGTAATTGAAAAAGAGATAGACAGATCGAATCGTTGATGGATTTAAATGGTACAGTTGGATAGATATTTTAAAATGACCGAGTGGGCTGAAATGAATATTGATTTGAAGCTGAATGAGTAAACTCATGGTGATTAAGTGAATCTTGTAGAAGACTTGTTTCCTTAAGTTTCGAGGACGAAACTTTTTCTGAGTGGTATATTATGTAATGCCCCGCTCCGCACGAGGCATTTGGTTGGCTTATTGGATGGGATCAGAATATTGGACCATGACTTATGTTGGGAATCAGGAGAATTGAGACTGATGCAGTCTCTCTTAGCTGGCTAGACGGAATGGATATTGGAACGTGGCTCGCTGGTGGAGCTACGCTTAGTGGAATTTTGGGTGAGTGGAACTGTCCTTCCTCCTCCTTACTCCTTCATGCTTAATAGATGAAGTATTGAAATGCTATGAACTGCTCCTAAATGTCCCTTATGTTAGTTGCTGAATAATAGAGATGCTTTTGTTGAGAATTATTGAAATGTACAACACATTGAACTGTTAATGTGATTCGCTGCCTGAGAATGAATTGATAATATTGCCCCTTATGCTTAACACTGCTGGAACAAGTAGACACTTGAATAATGAGATGCCTTATGAATGATAGAATAAGAAATGAACTGGCTATGCTATCGAATCAATGAACTGAATGAAACACTAGAATCATGTACTCTCTGTATATCTGTTGCAAGAATATGAAATGCTGCATGTCCCTTATAAGAAAGTTAGGAATGAATAAATGTCCCTATGAAATGAATGAATATTAAGTTCCTCTTAAGAAAGGAATGATATGAGATACGTTGCTATGAAGTAATGAATGAGAAATGATAAAGCTGGGATCGTTGAGATCACCAAATGAAATGATGGGAATGATGAAATGAATAAGTCATTGAATATGACTAATGATGCACTGTTGCCTTTACTTTCCTTAATATATTTTACCATGCGATTATGTTCACAATCGAGTCGGACACGCATTCGCATGGTCATGGACAACTTGTATACAAGGTTTGAGTAATAATTTCCTCGAACGGTTCCTAGGGCCCTGGGGACCGATTCGGCCTAGGAGGAAATAATGATGAGTGCTATGGGAGCACGGATAAGGCGGGGTGGCATAGAGGCTCGCCACCTACTATGCTGACCGCATTATCTTAAAATGAAATGAAATGAGAAGAGTCCATATGGTTTAACAACACCAGTGACCATGTAGCCAGGATGCATGCTAATGAATGTTTTGTGCAGGCAGAGTAAGTATATCAGATAACCTGTAATTGATACAGGTACGAGGAGTCGGCTATCGGTAAGAAATCACATAATTGTGATATTGTATAAGTTGGTTTAACTTGCCTGCTTAACATGTTCCATTTAGTATGCTAGAAAGATGCCTTGCTATAATCATTGCTCAAACACAACATACATGCTAAGTGATGCTTGAAGTGAGAACTGTTATAACATGCTTAATTGTTAATGTTAACGATGCCTCAATGATGCCTTTGCATGATAACACCAAGAATGATAAATGATATGTCCACATGAATGCTACTAAGAATATGTTTACATGCTTCACTCTGATTATTGCCCATGAACTGTAAACTGATGCTAGGCCCCAAATAGAAAGATCACTCTAATAAATGCAAGCTTAAATGATCACCTTAAATGTTGGTTTATGCGAGTGGGTTGGATTCTGCTCGCCAGTACATAGATGATGTGCTGACCCACGTTTTGTGGGCAGGTGCTTGTGCTTGGAATGTTCTACACACGAAGTTTAGCTGGATTGGTCCCGCGGCATCGAAGATTTGTTGGGCATACAGAAGCTCTCCTTGCACAAGATGATGTCTTCTGTTTATAAAGGGCATAATGTATGGAACATTGTAATCAGTTGTACCATTGAGATTGTAAGCCAAGTCGGTATGTCGAGTTGTCATCCATTGTATCCAAATATCAAATGTAAGCTGTATAGCATTGTTCAGTTGGTTTCCAATGTAAAGAGAGATGTGCTGTAATCATTGTACTTCAATACAAGTCTTGTACTCTCCTTCAACTATCAATAAAGAGAATAAAGTTCTATATATCTCTGTGTGGCTTTAAGTTACTCTTTTTCTCCGCTGCTATAAAAAAGTGATGTACTTCTATTCAATGAGAAAGATTGTCCTCACTAAATTCAATTTATCTGCTTCTGCCGCTGCGATGTGTTCCTATTTGAAGAATAATCGAGTATGTACCATCTTTGCCTTGTACAAGTACAATACCAGACTTGTACGGCATCACGCCCAAGCGAGGACGATCGATTCCAAGAGATAAAATATGTGAATAAATGACTCTATGAATCGGGGCGTGACACTTGTATCGATCTGACTCGATGCATTTCTCGAGACAACGTACCATCTTGTATCGATTCGTATCGATACTTAATCGGGTCAACGCAACCCATCGAGTCAACGACTCAGCATAATGTACCGTGCGGAACGGGACATTACAACAACCGTGTGAACGTACATACTATGGCAGCATAATCAATAATCTATGTGGCAGTATCAGAAAAGTTTAAACACAATACATGAATACATAGGGCAAGTGCCAATTTGAAAACATGGTGTTAAGTAATATCTAGCAATCGATAATATTTTTATGTTCTATACAATGTGATACAAGATGGAATTATTCCTTTAGCCATGTGGGTTTATCTCTTTTATTAGCATAGTGACCAAAACACGTGCATCAATTTTATTGACTAGTGACCAAAACACGTGCATCAATTTTATTAAGTATGAAGATAAGATAGAGACAAGTTCACCGAAGCCACCCACCCGAACGAGGACTTGTCTCAACTGAGCCGGACTTTGAGCAATTCACTGCATAACCAAATCTTAATGTCGTTTTGCCAGTGATTCATAATGTTGAACTGGGCGGAGCAGGGCCTTACATTCGGTCCCGAAGGGCTCACAACACATGCATCTCAGGAGAGCCCACAACATCTACAGTCCAAGAGGGCTTGCTCCACATGTCCCCGAACTTGCCTATAGGAATTAATGGATAAATATTGCTCCCTCCCCCACAAATTGAAGTCACGCAACTATTTGTACGAGGGTATAATTGTCCAATAAGATAATAACTCTTGTAATAATACTATTTTTGTAAGGGCATATATCAAGGAACTTAATTATTTATATGCCATCGATACGGAGCAATGAGGGCATGAAAATACAATGGAACTCAGATAAGAGGTTCAACTTGCTTGCTCTAGATCTTGATTTATCCTTCCATTTTTCTTCCTTTCTCTACCCCCCCCTCCATTGAAAATAAGCCAGAACTCTTCCAGTGTGAGTATTTTCTCTAATATTCTTTCCATCAGATTTCTCTACATTATCTACTTATGTGAATTTGGTTAATGGCTACAATGAATTGGAGTGACATGATTTGCATTCGTAAATTATCTTTTATTTCATAAAATTAGGATACAAATTCTACTGAATAATCACAACTCTCACTTATCAAATCATTAACATAGTTCCAAATACATCCACCTTGATTGAGCAATTAAAACAACTAATACTTTTGTGGCTTCGTGTTGGTTACAATATAAACTGGAGTTTTATTAATTAACTAGATTCAAGAAATGTATGGCAACTATTACAATGAAGCAATTGAAGCATTTTTGTTAATTGAAATTAGGAAGTTGAGGAAACGAAAGTTAAATTTTATTTGCAAATTTTGATATTTACTTATTTAAAATAATACTGAATTGGGAGTTAGTCGATTCTAAGAATTGAGAATTTTAATATACTACAATAAGAAAATTATTGAATAGTTATTCTACCAAATAATTTTCATTTAAAGGCAACGCAACTAACAAAATAATTCATTCTTTAGAATAATGTCAACTAAACACATAAAATTACATTTATAATTTTGTATTATTTATTAAAATTACAAGTTAATAGTTAATTCTCAATCATGTGATTTGTGACAATTAATGTATGCAAATAAATATATTCTTATGGAACAAATTTTTTAAAATTAAAATTATACTTCAACATATAATTCATCTACTTACTTTGACATGTTTTGTTGACTAAGATAAATTTACAATTGTTTATGACTTTAATAATTAAATTTTATTCAAAATAAGTAAACTAATTAGCTAGGATAAAATCTTCACGTTTAATGGGTATATATATATCTTTATTTGAAATAACACTTTCAAAAGCTAAAGTTTCCATTATCACATGCTACATCCATGTAGAATGTAAGATACCTTTTTAACTTTTACAGCTGTATTTTTCAAAATAAGCAAAATTAATGAGGAGAGAGAAAATACTCACGTTTAATGAGTAGATAACTTTATTAGAAATCATCTTCTTAAAAGTTAAAGTTACGGTTATCACGTGCTACACTCTTTGCATAATTATAAAAGCCAATAAATTTTATTCCCCTTTTCAATTCTCAAATTAATTTTCAGACAAGATGTTTAGGAAAGGAAGATTTTAAGAAGAAGGGAAAAAAATCCATATACGAAAATGTAGCAAATAGCTATTTGTACGAGGGTATAATTGTCCAACAAAACAATTACTTTTGTAATAATACTATTTCATAAGGGCATATATTAAAGACCTTAATTATTTATATGACATCGACACGGAGCAATGAGGGCATAAAATACAATGGAATCCAGATAAGCGGTTCAACTTGCTTGCTCTAGATCTTGATATATCCTTCCAATTTTCTCTCCTTTCTCTATCCCCCCTCAATCTAAAATTAGCTAGAACTCTTCCATTGTAAGTATTCTCTCTATTAGTCCGTCCATCTGATTTCTCTACGTTATCTACTTACGTGAATTTGGTTAGTGGCTACAGTGAATTGGAGTGACATGATTTGCATTTGTAAATTATATTTTATTCCATAAAATTATGATATCAAATTCTACTGAATAATCACAACTCTCAATTATCAAATAATTAACCTAGTTCCAAATACATCCACCATGATTGAGCAATTAAAACAATTAATACTTTTGTGGATTTGTGTTGGTTACAATACTGGAGTTTTTTAATTAACTAGATTCAAGAAATGTAAGGCTGCTATTACAATGAAGCAATTGAAGCATTTTTGTTAATTGAAATTAGGAAGTTGAGGAAAAGAAAGTTGAATTTCATTTGCAAATTTTGATATTTACTTATTTAAAATAATACGGAATTGAAAATTAGTCAATTCTATGAATGGAGTATTTTAATAGACTACAATGAGAAAATTATTGAATAGTTATTCTACCAAATAATTTTCATATAAAGGCAACGCGACTAACAAAATCACTTGTTCTTTAGATTAATGTCAACTAAACACATAACATTATAATTATAATTTCATATATTTATTAAAAGTACAAGTTAATAGTTAATTCTCAATCATGTGATCCGTGACAATTAATGTATGCAAGTAAATATACTCTTATGTAACAAAAAATATTTAATTATAATTATACTTCAACATATAATTCATCCACTTACTTTGACGTGTTTTGTTGACTAAGACGAATTTACAATTGTTTATGACTTTTATAACTAAATTTTATTCAAAATAAGTAAACTAATTAGCTAGGAGAAAATTTCCATGTTTAATGGGTATATAACTTTATTTGAAATAACACTTTTAAAAGCTAAAGTTTCCATTATCACGTGCTACACCCTTGTAGAATGTAAGATACCTTTCTAACTTTTACAATTGTATTTTTCTAAATAAGCAAAATTAATGAGGAGAGAGAAAATACTCACGTTTAATGAGTAGATAACTTTATTTGAAATCATCTTTTTAAAAGTTAAAGTTATGGTTATCACGTGCTACACCATTTGCATAATTATAAAAAACCAATAAATTTTATTTTTCTTTTCAGTCCTTAAATAAATTTACAACCAAGATGTTTAGGAAAGCAAGATTTCAAGAAAGAAAAAAGAAATATTCATATACGAAAAATGTAGCAAATAGCTATTTGTACGAGGATATAATTGTCCAACAAGACAATAACTTTTGTAATAATACTATTTTCATAAGGGCATATATTAAGGACCTTAGTTATTTATATGACATCGGCACAGAGCAATGAGGGCATAAAATACAATGGAACTCAGATAAGGGGTTCAACTTGTTTGCTCTATATCTTGATTTATCCTTCCATTTTTCTCTCCTTTCTCTATCCCCCCCCCCCCCCCCCCCCCCCCCCCTAAAAAAAAGGTTAGAACTCTTCCATTGTGAGTATCTTCCATCTGATTTCTCTACGTTATCTACTTACGTGAATTCGGTTAATGGTTACAGTGAATTGGAGTGACATGATTTGCATTCGTAAATTATCCTTTATTTCAGAAAATTAGGATATCAAATTCTATTGAACAATCACAACTTCACTTATCAAATCATTAACCTAGTTCCAAATACATCCACCTTGATTGAGCAATTAAAACAACTAATACTTTTGTGGCTTCGTGTTGGTTACAATATAAACTGGAGTTTTATTGATTAACTAGATTCAAGAAATGTATGTCTACTATTACAAAAAAAAACAATTGAAGCATTTTTGTTAATTGAAGTTAGGAAGTTGAGGAAAAGAAAGTTGAATTTCATTTGCAAATTTTGATATTACTTATTTAAAATAATACGGAATTGGAAATTAGTCGATTCTATGAATGGAGAATTTTAATAGACTACAATGAGAAAATTATTGAATAGTTATTCTACAAAATAACTTCATATAAAGGCAATGCGACTAACAAAATCTTTCGTTCTTTAGACTAATGTCTACCAAACACATAAAATTACAATTATAATTTCATATTGTTTATTAAAATTATAAGTTAATAGTTAATTCTCAATCATGTGATTTGTGACAAGTAATGTATGCAAGTAAATATACTCTTATGGAAAAAATATATATTTAATTATATTATACTTCAACATATAATTCATCCACTTACTTTGACGTATTTTGTTGACCAAGACGAATTTACAATTGTTTATGACTTTTATAATTAAATTTTATTCAAAATAAGTAAACTAATTAGCTAGGAGAAAATCTTCACGTTTAATGAGTATATAACTTTATTTGAAATAACACTTTTAAAAGCTAAAGTTTCCATTATCACGTGCTACACCCTTGTAGAATGTAAGATACCTTTCTAACTTTTACAGTTTTACTTTTCGAAATAAGCAAAATTAATGATGAGAGAGAAAATACTCACGTTTAATGAGTAGATAACTTTATTAGAAATCATCTTCTTAAAAGTTAAAGTTACGGTTATCACGTGCTACATTCTTTGCATAATTATAAAAAGCCAATAAATTTTATTCCCCTTTTCAATCCTCAAATTAATTTTGAGACAAGATGTTTAGGAAAGCAAGATTTTAAGAAAGAAGGGAAAAAAAATCCATATACGAAAATGTAGCAAATAGCTATTTGTACGAGGGTATAATTGTCCAACAAGACAATTACTTTTGTAATAATACTATTTTCATAAGGGCATATATTAAGGACCTTAATATTTATAAGACATCGACATGGAGCAATGAGGACATAAAATACAATGGAACCCAGATAAATGGTTCAACTTGCTTGCTCTAAATCTTGATTTATCCTTCCATTTTCTCTCATTTCTCTATCCCCTTCAATCTAAAATAAGCTAGAACTCTTCCATTGTGAGTATTCTCTCTATTAGTCTTTTCATCTGATTTCTCTATGTTATCTACTTATATGAATTTGGTTAATGGCTACAGTGAATTGGAGTGACATGATTTTCATTCGTAAACTATCTTTTATTTTATAAAATTAGGATATCAAATTCTAGTGAATGATCACAACTCTCACTTATCAAAATAAATTTATATTACAAAATATAATCTCATGTGTATTGGTTCATGTATCCGACTAGAATTTCTTATTAAATATCAAAGTGTGGAATTACGATACTACTTCAATTGATGGTTTATTGTAAATTGTCGCTTTAAAATCTTAAAAATACTGATAGAAAGCCTTCACGATTAACACGCACATCAAGTTTGTCTAGATTATCGACTTTTTAAAAAGCAAAAAAGTTTGGCTCACTTTCTTAAAACTATCATCCAAATTTAAAATTTGCGGATAAGCATGGTCCGAAAAGCGACATTTACAGAAAGACGAAAAAGTACACAGCCAGCCGCTTAAGAAGAGGGGGGCAAGATCGTCAATGCAAAGTAGACACGTCACTTTTGTAACATTCCTACTTGTTCATGACACGTAGACTAAAACCAGTAGATATATAAAATGAAATCCATGAACGAGGGTTTGGGAAGCTCTCTCACTCTCGACTCCTCCTTCTTCCTCCTCCCACTCCTTTCTCTCTCTAGAATCTTCTCTTTCTAGAACTGAGCTCGATCGCTCCCAATGTGAGTATTTCTTTGTCCGATCGTGTGGTTTTTATTTCGAGTTTTCGATTCTTTGATCTCTACATTGTCCTTCTAATGATCGATGTTTGTTGGCGGAAGTTTGATTTTTTTTTTTTTTTTTTTGATTTTTTTTTTGAATTATTTTGATTATTTGGTGATTAGATTTTGCATGCCTTAATAAATTCGTTAGAAATTGTTCTTGAGATTACGGAGATGGCGTAGAATGGGGAAGTTGGAACTCGTGTGAAGTGTACTCTGTCACTCGTGAGATTGTGTAGATTGGGATTTGTACTCCCTTGGCTTGGGAAGTTTTCTTAATTTTTTTTCCTCTTCCTTTTCGTTTTGATTCTGTCGAAATTATGATTTTTTTTGGTTATACGGTGATTAGATTTTGCATGCATTGAAAAAGTTTCGTTAGTAATTGTTCTTGAGATGAATAATATTGTGTAGAATGGGGTATGAATAATATTGTGTAGAATGGGGAAGTTAGGATTTTTTAGGGAGTTTGTACTTTGTCAGTCACGAGATTTAGGGTCTGCTTGGCAATTATAGGGGTAGTGGTTATGAGGTGTTTTTAGAGTAGCGGTTATGAGGGGTCCGGTTTTGGATGGTTTTTAAGTAGCGGTTCTGAAAGTTTTTTCCACGAATAAATTAAATAGGGAAGGGTATCAATAGTTATAATTATATATATTTTTGTGAGAATATAAATGGAATAAAAAAATAGAGCCGCTCAAAACCCACCGATTTGGGATGTTTATAAAGCCACCCAAAAATACATTACACCGGTTTTGGGGGGTTTTTGAGTCGACCAAAACCGGTGCCTCAAAAAAATTAACAAGCAGGGGTTTTCATAAACGGTCGGTTCAAAAACACCCTAAAACCGGTGAAAACACCGTTACCAAGCAGACCCTTAGGATTTTTAGGCTTATGAATTGTTCTATTTTTTTTTCCTTTCAAAATCTCTCCTGGTTCTATCGAAATTATGAACCATTTTGAATATACGGTGATTAGATTTTGCATGCAGTGAAAAACCATTAGAAATTGTTCTTGAGATCAATTTACTTTCAGTCATGAGAATAGGGTTTTAGACTTGTGAAGTTTTCTTACTTTTTCAAATTTTGTCACGATTCTATCAGAATTATGAATTATTTTGATTATATGGCGAATAAATTTTGCATGCAGTGAAAATCGCTAGAAATTGTTCTTGAGATCAAGAATATTGTGTAGAATGGTAAAGTTAGAGTTTGTGAGGAATTTACTTTGTCGCTCGTGAGAATTAGGGTTTTTACTTTTTAGACTTATGAATTATTCTTTCTTTCTTTCAATTTTTTTTTCTCATTCGTTAGACATTGTTCTTTAGATCAATAATATTGTGTAGAATGAGGTCAAAAATATTTTTGAACTTAAGAAAATTTGTTGCTTTTTCTATTTCTCCTGATTCTATTGATGTTGAAGCTATGAAGGATTTAATATCCTCACACTTCATTAGAGTTATTTTCATTATAATATTGCTCTGGAATTCGGATGACAAGTTCTTCATCATTCAATGCTTCTGGTTGAAGCTTGTTAATTACGAGTAATATCAAGTTTAGATGATGCTTGCTTTGGATCCTGAATTGTAGCAATAGTTTTCAGTTTAGTGGTAGACAGAACGTTTTTTAGGGTTTGATTTATTTTATGCTAAGAAAATTTATCGTGTCATAACTTTTTCGTTGCTTGCGAGATGATTAGATCTTAAAATCTTTACATTTTCTTTTAGGTTGTGATTTTCATAACATTGGTTTTTTGGGAGATTAAACTTCTAGGCAGTATGGGAAATATACGATTTGTAGGGTATTTTCTAAGATCAATAGTTTCTCTCTCGGCTTAACCTGTATTGCTTAGCTTGAACCTGAACTACGGATAAACAGGTAAAGCTGGCTGGACCCGTGTATCTTGTTTGATCCAAGAGTTTAGCAGAACTATCTATTCTACTATATAATATGAAAACTTTATGGTGAAACTTTTGAATTCCTAAAATACCCTTGAGTATTTTATAAACATAATGTTATTAGGTTAACTTGCATGTCATTTATGGTTAAGAGTCAAAGCAATAAAGTTTGCATGCAAGTTTTCTTTCCATACAACTTCATGTTTCAATAGTAATCAATTTTGTTGTCCTTACCATTTTTCAAATGTTATTATTCTCAATAGAAAATTTAAAAAAATAACAAAATTTGTACTTCAATCTCTCGGCATTTTAAAAAGAAATCACAAGCACATGAATAGTCACCTGAAAAAGACGGAAATACGGTAGCTGACCTTATGATATTCTAATTGAAATACGTACAAAGCACGTACACGTAGACTAGTGTATGTAAAGTATATGTACACTAGTTTCAAGAAACATACTGATGTTGTTAGTTTGTTGGCTTCATGGTAAAAATTCTTTATGCTAGTAGTTCTAGTCTCCTTATCACACTTTCTACAACGTGTTATGAGTTATTAACCAAATTTAATAATCATTATTGCCATGTTAATCTGGGGTAATTCGGGTAAATTACTAAAGGTTTGTTCGATACACCCTTCTCAGGCGAGGTTGACCTATTAATAACCCAATCCCATAAGCCTAACACAAACATGATAAAAAAAATTGGTCGAAAATTGCCACTCTTAATAACCACATTGCCTACACTGTATGAAAGGCTCTTCCCAAATTGGTTTGTTCTGGAGTCTGTTATTTCTTTAATGCTGATTTCAAGGATAAGAAAGTACATGGTATGGTGCCAAAATGTTGTCTTGTCTACTCCAAAATCAGTTCCCGGAATAGTTCGAAAACAATTAAAGTTGGACTTCATGGTGGGTCTTCAACAGACACAAAGGGTTATTGCTTTTGCTTTGAGGATTTATAGGAGTGTAAAGGTGGCATACTTCATCCAGTGTAGCAGGTTTGAAGAATTTGGGTAGAAAGTGACATCTGGTAGTTACGCGAATTAAGCTTTATGATGGTCGTCAATCTTGTTCAGTTTTGTAAGAAATTGTCTTGTTCATGTTAGTTTCTTTCTGCTTTTGCTCGCATTTGATAACTAAATCTTAAATGGTCCATTTTTGTCTGAGAAGCGCAACCATGAGTGACGATGGAGATAGGACTTGCCCTCTTTGCACAGAGGAGATGGACCTCACTGACCAGCAACTGAAGCCTTGCAAATGTGGATACGAGGTAAAAATCATTCATTTTTACAAGGAATGAAATTACCTGATTCCTTTAAAGATTTCTTTTGTTACTTGTATGAAGTTGAAAATTCCTTCTTTTCCTTGAAGATGTGTGATTTATTTATTTATTCAGTTGTTAGGGATAAATGATGCTTATTAAATCAACTAATTTACTTCTTATTGTAGATATGTGTTTGGTGTTGGCATAGTATAATCGGTATGGCTGAGAAAGATGACAAAAAAGGGAGATGTCCAGCATGCCGTACACCATACAACAAAGAAAGAATTGTTGCAATGGCTGCCAACTGCGAAAGGTTTCTGTTTTGTGTTATGTTAGGTTCACAATTATATGTTAATTACTGTTCACCTAGTATGCCACGTTTTTTTTACAGGATGGTGGCTGCGGCTGGAAGAAAACAGAAGCCCCAAAAAGCTAAATCCAAAACAACTGCAGAAGCAAGGAAGCATCTCAGCAGTGTTCGCATTGTGCAAAGAAACGTTGTGTATATAAATGGGTTACCTATTAATTTGTCTGATGAAAGTGTGGGTGCTTTTGTTTAGGACACAAATTCGTTTTCACTTTATTTGATGCTCATCCTTAATAAGTCATTGTTATAACATTTTATGGCGTTGGCAGCTGCTTGAGCGCAAGGAATACTTCGGCCAATATGGGAAAATCCTAAAGGTGTCAATATCTCGTCTTGCTGGTGCTACTGCCCAAAATGCTTCTATTGTCAATACATTTAGCATGTAAGTCCTTTCCTTGTGCCAATTTGTTTCTAGTTGGGTCAGGTTTTTTGTTCATTGCTTTCCATTTGCCTAAGTTATTTTTAACAATGATTACACTAATTAAACTACTCTATCTTAGCTTCGTGTGTTGATGAGTTCTTCAAATGTTTTGCCCCATTCTTATGTTACTACTTGTTTCTGGTGCACATGACCAATTGCTTGTATATGGACTATTTAGAGTCCTAATCTTTCTTTTCAATTTTGTTGAGTTTTGAGGATTGCTTGTATTTTGGGTTTAGGCTTTGAATTCTCTTTCATTTTAATTTATTTAGACTTTGTTGTAGTTGTAGCAACAACAAAGGCACTCATGTGAAATTGATTGGTCAGGAAAGTGATGGTCTGCTTATCTCATACTACTTGTACGGCTCATTGGACCTAAAATCGAGTTTTGGACCATGCTTATCCGCAAACCAAAAGTTTTGGATTTTTAGAATTTCGGTTTATTCGGTTTTTACTGTTTCGGTTTGGTTGAAACCGAATAAACCAATTGCTCACCCTTATTCCGCATTATGTAGTCTTCGCAATTTTCTCTTTATTGATGATTTATCTAGTAACGCATATTATGGTTTGTTTATTTGTCTTAGATATATTACTTATTGTCTTGAAGAGGAAGCTATTCGGTGCATTCAAGCTGTACACAATTTTGTCTTGGAAGGGAAACCCTTGAGGTAAGTGGTAACAATTACATTCAATAACGAAGTCTTTCTGTTTCATGGCAGAGTGTCTTTTTTTTTGTGCATTTGCAGAGCATGCTTTGGTACAGCTAAGTATTGCCATGCCTGGCTGAGAAATATGGTATGGATAATAGTTTGTTTGGTTGCATGTGTTTTTGTGAAAAAGATTTTTTAACCTGCATCTTGTTTCCTTAGTTTAACTTGGCTAGTACTTCAATTAAATCAGACTTGTAGCAATCGAAATTGTCTATATTTGCATGAGATGGCTAGCCAAGAAGAAACCTTCAACAAAGATGAGATCGTTTCAGCATATACCAGGTACTTTAAGTTTCCTTTTTTTTCCCAATCGTATCTATTAGACTATTAGTCTATAATAGATAAAATCGGAGTTATGATTTAATTTCTTTTGCTTCACAGTTTAGAGTAATGGATAAAATCGATGTTATGATTTTATTTCTTTGGCTTCACAATTTATATTAATGTTACTATGTAATCTCAAACTCAAAGTAGGTAAATTTTTTTATGCATGCTTATATACCTCAGCTTTGGATATGTCCCAAAGTATTATGTGCAACAGATACATCCTTTCAGTCTTCTGAGCTACAGTGTTACATTATTGCATACTGTATGTTATAACAGCTGTTTATTAAGATGTATCATTTCTCCGTATATAAAAACTGTCAAAGATCTTCCATCAATCTATTACTATTTTGGCAGATAATGTCATTGTGGAGGAAGATGGTGTTATATTCCATTATACAAGGAGAACATTAGAATTCTGGAAGTATATGTTGGATTATATCTTTTGTGTAAGCATTATAATTATATCTTTGAATTTTGTGGTCTCTGTTAAGTCATCAATCACTCATGACATGCCTATGTCATAAGTACCCAATTGTGTCTTCCCCCAACTTTTGTATGCTTTTCCAGTAATTGGTTGTAGTCAATTTTTGACTTTGTTCAAGGGAAATACTAGATAACTGGTTATCGAGTGTTATATAGTAAGAGAGTGACAGTTAGTAAACGTGGTGCTTCCTCATTCTTGTTAATATATGTAGACCTGATATATAGTTATTTTCCCTTGATAAACAAGTTAACTATTGAGACTCGTGATACCAAGCTCTCAACCATTTGAGGTTCAGAAGGTAATAGGCATGAGGGGTATGAGAGATAAAGGAATAGATGATATAGGGGCTAACCCTAATATGGTGGAGTGAAATAATATTTGGGGAATAACCATCATACTCTCTATGGGCGATTCATATTTATCAAAATTCAAGATTACAAACAAGGAAAGACTCATAAGTCAAGAATACAAATATAGACTCAAATATGGAAACTCTTAAGTATGAAAAGCCAAAGTCTTGAGTTCAAACCTATAAATATAGATTAAATATCAAATAGCAAATAACATGCTAGTCTAACCCAATACATACATTATTTTTTTCTATACTCCCTCTCAAGTTGAACATGTTGATCTAGAAAAAATGTGCAACTTGCATTATAAAAGGAAAAAAAAACGAATTGCGGTTGACACTATCGACAATGAGGAAGATTGAAGAGCAGAAATAGCGGCTGAATAGTGGTTGAGACCGCTGGAGCGACTATACATGCAGTACCAACGGAGATAGAGAGAGAACCAAGATGAGAACGAGGGAGACAGTTAACTTGTTAACTTGGCAGGCATCATGATGGCAAGAGAGAGACAACATGATAGTGATGAGAGATGCGTCCGGCCTCGCAACAAGAGACGAGGGACAATTTTTGCGGCAAGAGATACGCCCGGCATGGCGACAAGAGGTTGGGGCCAAGATTCGCTGGCAGCAAGAGGCGAGGGGCAATTTTTGTGGCAAGAGATACGTCTTGCATGGCGACAAGAGGTTGAGGTCAAGCTTCGCGACGAGAGAGGCGATCAACTTTAGGGGATTGACTAGTCGGTTAGTGAAGAAAGAATATCTTTTTGTGATGTATTGACTCTGTGTAGCAATCTTTTTTTTCCCCCTAACTTTCACTAGAAAAGATAGATCATTCTTCTTCGATCATCCTCCACCTCTTGCTATTGGTCGAGAACGATTTTAACAACAAATCTGCTATAAGAACACATGAATAGGTGTCGACTCCTTTGAGGATCTTAGATCTTGTTTTAATACCATGTTGAGATTCAGATATCAAGCTCCACAGTCCACTATCATGATAAGATTCAGAAGTCGCTAGGCAATGGAAGATAGAAGGAATGGTGGCTACCCTAATTTGGTTAGATAAAAATAATACTTATCGAAATAAAGAACGCACTCTCCATATTTTGGCTACAAATGAACAAAGTATTTCTCAAGCACGAGTCGGCTCCGCTCGATAACAACTCGACTCGGTTCCATTAACAAGCGGAGCTGGACATGAAAACGAGCTCGATTACCATAATGAGCTGACCTTGAACATAGGAAGCTCGGTTCTTGTGCTCGTGAACAAACTCAATGAGTACGTGCTCGTGAACAAGGTCAATGAGTACTTGGGTCGGCTCAACCTTTTAACTTGCCACAAGTCGACTTGTATAAAGTTTTCTATATTTGGATGTGAAACTGTATGTCAAAGCATCAATCTTAGTTCCACGTGTTGGAAAGTAGAATGCAAATGGCAGCAATATTCCAAATAAAGATGGCCAAAGCCACTCTCTCATCCTTACTGTGGTTGGAATAGAAATGATCGAACAACTTGTGAGCTGCTCGTGAGCGGGCGGCGCGGCTCGGCTAAGCTCAAACTGGACCTGCATACTCGGGCTCAGGCTTAGGCTCGACTTGATAAGGACCAATTGTAAACTAGCTGAGGTTGAAAATGCAAAGCTCCGCGCAGCTCGGTTGCAGCCCTACTTCATATGATACTTTTTCTTGTTTACAATAAATCAAGATTATACTATGGAAAGACCATAATAAGTAAAGAATAAAAACATAGACTTGAAAAAAGCTCATTGGAGAGCTAGACCCTGTACTTAATCAACAAATATGGACAAATTTTTGAACTAAATCTAATAGACCCAAATACGCAAATGTCACATTAAAGTTTATGTATAAGTCGTTCCCATGCATCCATGTAATAACACTAACTTTCCTATGTTGCTAAATAATGGATACCTGAGATGACTTGTTTACATAAAACTCATATTCGCATATATACCAACTAATCAAGAGGGTGAGTTTGATGGAGTTCCTTGAAATAGGCCGACAAGGGATTAAACTATTGTTTAATTATATGTATCGTTGTTTTAATTTTACATGTCACCAACATGTCTGATATGTCATTTAGGGAGGAAATGGTACCACAATACATCATATAGCCTTTTGTAGTGTATCAGCTGATATATCGGGCTCGGGCCATAACTGTTATAACCACGGCATATACCGTGTGTGTTGGGAACCCAGCTTGATTTCAGGTGGAATCCATGAGAATTAAAGGTGTCCAAATTGGAAGGATATTTTTTGGTGGTAACTTGGGATTCAAGACAAACTTATTGTTTCCTAATTAAATTAGGGTTTGGTTCTCATAGTAAATAGAAGTCAAGGGAAACATCCAAGAGAGGTTCAAGGATTTCCACCACAAATCTAAGAGTTCTGCCTCTCTCAGGGTTCTTCTACTTTGAGACAGAGAACGGTATCTGGTGAGCATCGTCTTCTCCGTGAGGTTTCGAGATCGGCGAGGGATTTCCTCTTAAGGGTTTGGATTTTTTCTTGCGATCTCCATATTGTATATATTTTTTTTCTCCTGAGAAGTGTAAGGGGCTTAATTCTTGGGATAAGGAGTTAAGGACAACAATTGTAATTTGTAATTTTGTTAATCAAATCTTGCATGTTTGATCTTTGGTTAGCCTCGAAAGTTAGTAACATGTTGTCATTCATATCTTTTGTTGGGGATAGTCTATGCATGCATTATCCCTACATTGTGATATTTCTACTTCTTTTACATCTACTGAGTCTGGGTCCTTATGAGGCGTACGAAAGACCTCTAAAGTTGGAACCACTTGTTGGTTGAATATGGTTGAAACGAATCCAAGGTTGGGGGTTAAAGGAAGAAAATGTCGTACACTAATACCTAGGGTGGTGGGCAAGAGGGAGGGAAGCCCTCGTTCCACGTACAACTACAACTAAAATACGCATAGAACATGTATGGGGCGGCTAAAGAACAAATCCACACGCATAAAGAAACGTGAGCGCTCGTGTGGTGGTGTGTGTCTAGTAGAGCATGTGCGTACACCTAGCACAAAATGGAACACACGTAAGCCTGCCTGTATGTCACAAACATCTTCAGTGGGAAACAACGACAATGCCATCTATCGTATAACATTATCATTTTCTACTATGTATTCTTTGTTCCCAAGAAAATGGTAACAATGCTATCAAACCATCGAAGAAAATGGTAATGATATTACCAAAGCCTCTAAAGTCATCAACGACACCAACATATTATTTTATTGTTATTTACTATTTTAAGTACATTTCTTTTTTTAACCATGTTCTTCCAATTCTCCTCTTATGTCGACTAAGTTTCTGTTAGGGCACGGCGGAAATAAATCCAAGAAATTAGAGAACACCTTAGAGAAAATTCACAACTGCAAAGACAAGAATTTACGTGGTTTGGCTAAGATACCTACTTTCACGAATGTGGGTGATTTAGTTCCACTCTGAAGAAAAAAATGAATTACAATAGCTCTCTCAACACTTCTCTCATTGCTCTTAAGGACTCTCTGCCACAAATATAAAGAAGAAAAAACTCAAACTTTTGTGTTGAACTTATTCAACAACTTTATCTCTCTTGTGTTGAACTTATTTAACAACTTTCATTGAGCACAATGAGATATCTCAAGAAGAACCTTTAGACCTCTTTATATAGCATGTCATGTGTCCATATATGGAAATCCAATCTTATGTAGGCTTACTATATATTAGAAATCCATATATGGAAATCCAATATATGAAAAAACAATATATGAAAATCCAATCAAATATATGGTCAAAGTAAAATATAGTCATGGTCCTATTTTTGTTTGATATTTTTCTTCCGTTTCTTTGTTGAATTTCGATCTTGCTTCATCCGAAAAGATTTTTCATTCTATTTCTTTAACGCATGTGCACAATAAGATTGGTTTACTAAATTGATCGGTGCTTATCCATTTAGGATGTGAAATTATTCATATAGATTATTGACAGGGTTGCTTGATAACTTAGTTTATCCTAGTTATGCTATCCGATATCCGATTTTCGACATGCCAAAGCCAAAGCCTATAAGGCAACAACAACAAAGATTTTATTTCATATTTTGGGGTTGGATGTTGATTCTCTTCTTCGGCTTTGTTAAGGGTCATATCCTTTGTAATGCAAACAAAAATTATAATGCTAACGAAAATTATATCCTTCTTTAACATTTCAAACTATGTTCGTCTAAACTTACCTATAGTCCTAGCTGCCCCCATCAACTACTATATTATTGGTCCTCCTTACGGGAACATCATTGGTCTATGTTGTACATGTCCAAACCAACTGATATTATTTTTGCTTAACTTATCCTCAATTAGCACCGCCTCTAACTTTGCAAGGATAGATTCATTTCTTATCCTATCCTTCAATATAATTCACCCATCCATCTTAGCATTCTTATTTCGGCTTCACTAACTTTTGGGCATGTTATTTCTTAATTGTCGAACACTTTGATCCATAAAGCATTGTTCATCTTATAGGAGTCTTGTATAATTTTTCTTTCTAACTACAGAGGTATCTATGGTAACAAAGTACTCCAAAACCACTCCATTTCGACCATCTTGCTTTTATTTCTTGGTTTTTTTCTCAATCTCTCCACTGTGATGAATGATTAATTCTAAATACATAAACTATCACTCTTAGTTATCTCTTTTCAATCTATATGGACTGTTGTAGATTTTTTTTTCTTTGAAATCTCGTACAAGTCTGTAAAAACTGAAATACAATCTAGCAAGTCTAGTTTGCTGAAAAAGTGGACAACGTGAGAACCACTTAAACAAAATGCTGTGAAGCTGCTACCTGAATAATCCGCTAAAAAACAGTAGAACTGATATAGGGAATTACTAATCTGATTACCGCAGCTTAAATCCTTTATGGGATTTGAACCTTGCCTAAAAGATAACCAACCCCCCCCCCCCCCCCCCCCCCCCCCCACCAACCCACCCACACACAGTCACACACACATGCATAACCCCTTGAGCTAACACACCTCATGTTAGAAGTCAATAAATGATAGCTCAATTATTGAAATACACACACTTGATGTTTCGAGTCTTTTGACCCAAAATGGAATAGTGGGACCGGGTCCTCTAAGGACAAAACCCCAACATGAACTTCCCCCTCATCTCTCTGACTTTTGGTTGAAATTACATCTGATTTTTAATAGCTTGTGTTGTTTGAAATCTGTAGTGCACATGATAATTTGAGGATTGAGTTTATGTCTACTTTAAGAATTTGTGTGTAACTAATTCCATGTGACCTTCCCGGCCAACTGACCCCACCCCTACCCTGATGTTGGGTATCAGAACATATTTTTGCATATACACAACCATGACTGTACCTCTCCACTCATGATGACAATACTTGCATAAGAATCAGGTGGTCTAAAGAGCATCGGAAAGATCCATATTAGAAATGACAATTCTTATGACTGGCTGTTAACCTGGCATCTACTAACATGATGCTGTCAAATTCCTTAGCCGAGGTAGCTACGAGCAAGAGTGGTGGGCTGTTGACTAGTACATAAACAATTTTTCCGCTCATGCAGTTTAAGGTTTGCCCTCCCTTCCCAAGTCCATGCATTAGCGGTAGCCTTGTGGCACTTGGACGCTCTTTTTATGCATGGTAATGGACAGCTGCCTCTTTATTGTGTTTACTATACATGTTTGTTACCTTGTACAATACCTCATTTATTGTTTCTTCATGTTTGTATTTACGTATGTCATGCATTTGTGAGTAACTTATATGGAAACTGAAAAGGCTATATAAAACTGCTTCCGCTTCCTACTTCAAACAATATTTTCATAAAACTTGAGCCTAGATAGAGGAAAGTTAAATTGTGTGTGTGTGTGGTGGTGGTGGTGGTGGTGTGTGGGTGGGGGAGTGGGGTGGGCAGGAGTATATCCTTTCAAAATTTTGCTTGTGCTTCCAAGTCCTTACTGTGAAAATCCCACTCCATCCATACTTCAGCAAATTGGAATGTGAACATAGCACTTATTATAGATTTAATTTTTAACTATAAGTACAGTGGCAGGGTTTAGAGTTACTATATATAAGTAAGCAGTGTGTGAATAGAATTTATTATGTAAATGATGCTACCAAAATATGTTGTTAAGTAATTATAGCAATGCCAACATTAGTAAAACAACCATCACATTCTATAACGAACTAATTTGAACACCATCCTCATCATCATTATTTATCTTTTATCCCCTATCGCTGGGGTTGGCTTAGAAGCACATAATCAATGTCAGAAGGGCTCTATGGAGGGAAGATTAATAACTGTGGAAACTCTCTATCCTCATAGAATATAAGAACTGGAATTCTTGTGTTGCACGTAGGTCTACTGTTTCTGAACATGCAGTTTAAGCTTGTACAACCCAGGAACAATTGCTATTATTAATTAATTGTACTGTTTTATGCAAAATTGTTCACCAGAGTTGAAGAGAAATAACTAGCTAATGTTTTGTATGGATGGAGGTCATAGTTTAATTACATCAATGGATTGAGATTGCATTAGGAATTTTTGTTTAGGAGTGGATAATGCTCTTTAACATGTAAACACTTTGCTTGGAACAAAAATTCTAAGCATTAGGGTAACTTCACCATAGTCTGACCCCTTTAGTTCTTCGAATCTATAGTATTCCATGGCTGTAAGTACATATAACCTGGAAATAGTTTGCTTAGAACTTTAAATATGTGAAGTTCATGATCTGCTAGAAAGCCTATTTTCTATTTCTTGTTTATGATAGTCTGTCCTTACTTTATCTGATATAATCTGTTCCTAAATTGTTATTCTATTTTGTATTTTCATTCCTTTGGTCTATTTTGGTTTGGAATGTCATTATTCTTCCTTAAGAGTGATCATGTGGATAAGGTGCAGCTATTTTTTGTATTGTGTAAGCTCTTAGCATTGATATTTTTACCAGGATTATTTACGTTAATGTGCTGCATATAATAAAATTTATTTACAGTACTCTGGTTTCTGTCATTTTATCTCTAACGTGTTTACTTTTTAAATGTTTCCACAGGAGTAGGGTTCCCAAAATCCCTTCCACTTATTTGCAACAACGTTGCGGAGATGTGTTGCCGCCTCCAGTAGATGGCTATTCTACTTTCGTGACAAGCAACAAAACCATACCCAAGAGTGCCACAAATGTAAATTCTCATATTATTTTGTATTGGCTTGTGAGAAACAGATGTTTTATTCCCATTGAGTAGATGCTCCTTTGTTTAAAATTTCCCCTGAAGATGTCATTAGCTTTTCTTAGTAATTAATCATCTGTTTCTTTCAGAATGCTGCGGGCCATGTCGGAGATTCTAACAGTCATGCTGGAAACTCTACTACTGTCCTTCCTGCAGCTGCTTCATGGTATGCTCTTTCATATTCTTTATTAATCCATTACAATAATTATTGGTAATTATGATGGAGGTAAATTTATGTTTTTCTTAGGGGCTTGCGCATTGCTGCAAATTATTGCCCACCTCTTGGAAATATATCATGCCCACAAGCATCTAACAAACAGAAAGGAAAATCACTTGATAGTTCATCTGTCCGTTCCTCAGCTATGGCAGCCAGACAAGTTTCTGCTTGGCATGATGAAAATGTTAAATCATCAAGTGTATCAGACATGAATAGCTTATCTAGGCCATCAGGGCCTCTGAAATCTGGTGTCAAGAGGGACTGCAGCACAACTGCATCTGATGTATCATCGGAAATTCTCCAGTTTGAAGCTTGTGTACCTGATGCATGGGATGACGATATACCAGTAGAATCTAATATACCTGAAGAAAGGCATGTGGTGGCTCAATCTGTGGAACCTGCTACATCTAGTGCTATTGGGGATCTCCGAATATCTGATAGTTCATCTGTCCGTTCCTCAGCTATGGCAGCCAGACAAGTTTCTGCTTGGCATGATGAAAATGTTAAAGCATCAAGTGTATCAGACATGAATAGCTTATCTAGGCCATCAGGGCCTCTGAAATCTGGTGTCAAGAGGGACTGCAGCACAACTGCATCTGATGTATCATCGGAAATTCTCCAGTTTGAAGCTTGTGTACCTGATGCATGGGATGACGATATACCAATAGAATCTAATATACCTGAAGAAAGGCATGTGGTAGCTCAATCTGTGGAACCTGCTACATCTAGTGCTGTTGGGGATCTCCGAATATCTGATAGTTCATCTGTCCGTTCCTCAGCTATGGCAGCCAGACAAGTTTCTGCTTGGCATGATGAAAATGTTAAATCATCAAGTGTATCAGACATGAATAGCTTATCTAGGCCATCAGGGCCTCTGAAATCTGGTGTCAAGAGGGACTGCAGCACAACTGCGTCTGATGTACCATCGGAAATTCTCCAGTTTGAAGCTTGTGTATCTGATGCATGGGATGACGATATACCAGTAGAATCTAATATACCTGAAGAAAGGCATGTGGTGGCTCAATCTGTGGAACCTGCTACATCTAGTGCTATTGGGGATCTCCGAATATCTGATAGTTCATCTGTCCGTTCCTCAGCTATGGCAGCCAGACAAGTTTCTGCTTGGCATGATGAAAATGTT
This sequence comes from Iris pallida, assembly GCA_029216955.1. Taxonomy (NCBI): domain Eukaryota; kingdom Viridiplantae; phylum Streptophyta; class Magnoliopsida; order Asparagales; family Iridaceae; genus Iris; species Iris pallida. The sequence goes on along the minus strand of JANAVB010016999.1, from coordinate 10,166,790 downwards.
AAAGCATCAAGTGTATCAGACATGAATAGCTTATCTAGGCCATCAGGGCCTCTGAAATCTGGTGTCAAGAGGGACTGCAGCACAACTGCATCTGATGTATCATCGGAAATTCTCCAGTTTGAAGCTTGTGTACCTGATGCATGGGATGACGATATACCAATAGAATCTAATATACCTGAAGAAAGGCATGTGGTAGCTCAATCTGTGGAACCTGCTACATCTAGTGCTGTTGGGGATCTCCGAATATCTGATAGTTCATCTGTCCGTTCCTCAGCTATGGCAGCCAGACAAGTTTCTGCTTGGCATGATGAAAATGTTAAAGCATCAAGTGTATCAGACATGAATACCTTATCTAGGCCATCAGGGCCTCTGAAATCTGGTGTCAAGAGGGACTGCAGCACAAATGCGTCTGATGTATCATCAGAAATTTTCCAGCCTGAAGATTGTGTATCTGATGCATGGGATGACGATATACCAATAGCATCTAATATACCTGAAGGAAGGCATGTGGTAGCTCAATCTGCGGAACCTGCTACATCTAGTTGTGTTGGGGATATCCAAATATCTAGATTAGACGCATTATCAACAACCACCTCATATGCAAATACTTCATCAGTAATTTCTATAAATTCCTCGTCAGCCCATTCCACATTGGCTCATGATGGTAAGGAAACAGGTTTATTTGTTCCTGGAAGTACTGAAAACATGGTGCACATGACTCAAGCTAGGACTGTGGAGCCTGCTAGATCTAGTGCTGCTGGGAACCTCCGAGGATCTGTATTAGATACATCATCTATGGTGGAAGGCAAAAGTTTAAGCAATTTGTGTAAAAGCGAAAAGGTTTTAGAGCTGGGTGAAAAAAACCTTACTGGTGAAAAGGTGAGAAGTTTTAGAAGATATGATGGTGGAGCTAATTTTGATAAAAAGACGAGTTTAGATGTGGCTGGGGGCAGTATTATCTCAGATATTTTACCTCTTGGTCTTGATCCTTGGGATGATTCATTATCGTTAGCTAATGGTTCTCTCAAGTTGCTTGGTGAAACAAATAAAGAAGATGGTTCCCTTCTATTGTCAACTTCATGGAAGTCGCCAATTAGCAATCAGTCTAGGTTTTCATTTGCTAGGCTTAATCAACTTGGATCCATAAAAGAACTTCCTGCTATACAGAAGTCACTTCCTTTGTTACATGATTCATATGATAGTCACCAAAATAGCATCGGATTCAGTAGCGCTGAGGGTTCTTATGCTATTAACAGAGTTCCAGTTGTTTCGTCCGTAAGGCATTCTGGTGAGTATCAGTTTGGGCTTATTCCGTTTGGATTTATGGTTAATCGTAGTACATTCTTCCCTACCAGTTTTTTTTCCCTACCTGTTAAGTTTTTTTTTTAACTCTATGGCATTTGGCTTATTTAAGTTACTGGTTATTTTTACATATCACGAGACCTTGTTTGTGCTTTTCTTTACTTTTTACCTTTTCATTTATTGACAATTCGCGTACATCTTTTGGATTCATGATTCATAGTTTAATTAATGCTGGAAACAAATGGCATGTTTAAGATTGTGTGTATTGTTTAATGCTGAATCTGACAAAGACACAGACCATGGTGTTTGTCAGTTATCAATTATTTCATTGCATTTATCCATGTTTTGGCATCTAATATGTTGGTGATTCACACCTTTTTACAATGTAGCTTAAAGTTGCGATTGGATAGAAACAACTAGTTTGTGCATTGTTTCTTTAGGGTCGAAATAGTTTTCAATGGATCTTAGTACAGGGGTTATCGGCCTATTAATATATCACTTATGGAGTGAAAATGTAATTAATATTGTAAGAAATAGAGGTCTATCACATTGACTTTCTGCATTTTGAAATTAAAACTACACTTATTTACATGACATACTTGTTCTACTTAATTGATATCTGTTTTGCTCTCTGCCAAAGGCTGAGAGACATTAGTTGATCCTATTGCTGTTGTTATAAACAGAAGCCCATTTGAAGGAGAAAAGTGCATCCATTATATTTTGGCAAGAATACCTTTGAATACATTAAATTTTCTTATGCGATCTCTCCTAATTCTCCCTTGTCAATAATTTAAGAATTGCAGATAATTAAGAGTTGGAGATAATTTATCGAACCAATTGTACTAAGATAAGTGTTGTATAACTTTTAGCAGGTTCAATTAACAAATGGAGTTATAGTTTGAGGATCCTTTTCTAAGAGATTTTTGTCATAGGTTAATGTTTGGTATAGGTAACTACCATGGCTCAGATCAGATGTAACAAGTACATTGTCTTGTATTAGTTAGATATCCGAACTTTGTAATAGAGTCAGATAGATGATCTCAAGTTCTAACCTAGAAAAGAAATTTGGAGAATTAATTTACTAGTAGTCATAGATAGGTTAACCAATGGTATATGGAGAAGGCTATTGTACTACAGTGGTTAGTGATATTATGTTAATCGGTAATTAACCAATGATCAACATTTAGTTGCATGACTTTTTTTTTCATAGTCTGTGATCATATATATTGCTAACTCTTTGGGTGACTTTGTTCACATTTTAGATCTATTCCCAAATATCATGTGGTGCAATGTTGAGAACAAAAAGGGTTGCATTCACTTATTTGATATATATATATATATATATATATATATATATATATATATATATATATCATAATGGACTGGTCATACTTGACCGTGAGAAGGATGTATCAATTGGTTTCTATTGAGCTAATTTTGATGGAAATCCATTGAGCTCGTATCTTTCAATTTCTTTGGTGGAATTTTTATCACTGGGAAATTGGATTGGATACATTTCTTCACATATGTACACTAATGGTGTAGGGGTTTGATTGTAGAAACACAATTAAGGTCTGTTATATCTTGTCATTCTGACTGGACCAGGTAAACGTGTTATGTTTAAGAAATATATGTACCCTATTAACTTATAAGTTATAAAGCTCCATACCTGATTAACTAATAAGTTGATCTGCACCCAATTATCTTATACATCAAAAATTAGCTGAAATGCATTACACGATTTGGTTTAACTTCATTTTCAAGCTTTTAGTTGACATTTTTCAAACACATGTATAGACAAACTACATGCTGAATTATGAAAGTACTGTGTGATAATTGTATAGAAATCATGCAACTATGTAGTTACTCACTGAAACCAACAGATACTTAAAGAAATAATTTATAAATTTACTTTTAACATTTTAGTTGCTAAAATGTAATAATACTGTAGCATTTTATTTTTCTCCCTGCAGTATAAACAACTCTATATTTTGATAGTCTGATCCAAAACAGCCATACTTGTGATAAGTACTGTGCCTTTGTGTGTAGCTGGCTTTTTCCGATAAATAAAATGACCATTTTTGATATATATATATATATATATATATATATATATATATATATATATATATATATGCAAATGACCTCTAGCCTAGTGGTTAAGAGAGATGCATGCGGCCTGAGTGGTCAGGAGTTCGAATCCCAGTGGGAGCGATTCCAGAAACAATTTACCTGGTTCAAAAAAAAAAAAAAAAAAAAAAAAAAAAAAAAAAAAAAAAAAAAAATATATATATATATATATATATATATATATATATAAAATTCCTCAAACCATCGATTGTGTGCGTCTTTGGTTGCACACTAGGTTGCATGAACATAGCGATGCGAAATGGCACCGGTTGCAAGGTGTCATAGTGTATTTTGGAGTATTCATGTCATATCCGAAGTGTCTCATACAAACACGATACAGGCACAATGTTGACTTTTACATGCGATGTTCAGATGTTGCATTGCTGCAATGACTAATATCCTTTGTAGCGTGTGGTCTGTGGACAACTTTGAGTATTAATTTTCTTTTCCTTAAGTCATCCTTGCATTGATAGTTCAATATGCCAGTTGTGTGGTTGTACTCTCTCTCTCTCTCTCTCTCTCATGAGCTCTTTCTTGTATATCTTTCATGGGCAAAAATATCAGCACCACCTGGATTTTCATCAACAAGAAAAGCACATCCTGGATTTTCTTTTCAGAATAAATTTGAACAGACATATCGACCTGCTTATTCAGGTTTTGATCTCTTTACTTGTCTTTCATTCTTCAAGCACTCTTTTTTTCCTAAAATATTTTGTGGTTTTCTTTTCAGAGAGTAATCTGCATAATTCTCTTTGCCATCAGTATCAAATTCAGAACTCTGACAATGTGGTTGGCGAGGAAATCATTGATCCAGCAATGTTAGCTGTTGGTAGAGAGCATATGCCGCTTGGAATAAGTAACTCTAGCACTTTAGGACCTACATTTCCTGCACAGGTTACTTTGGTGACTGATCAATCACTTATGCATCAGTCTGTTTCTTCCCATCAGAGTCGCCGGATATCTGATAATATGTGGGGCAGATGTTTACCTTCAAATGGTGGGTATAGTGAACCTCTGCCTGTTCCACAGAACTGTACCAGCCCATCAACGTTTGCTAATCTGTCACTCCATCAGTCCAAAAGTTCACGCATTTTAAACAACCATTGGGAAGGATGGAATGACACACAGAATCTCGATGTACGGGGTATGCTTGACACCATGGGAAACGAGAGGTCTGGGTTAAACAACTACTATAAAGGCAATGAAGATGTTAAGTTCCACGCTCCAAATGCTGCTCATTACAACAGAGAATGTGGTATGTGATGATCGCCTGGATGCCCTCATTTCACTCTTGTACTTTAGCTGCCTGGCCATTGCTCAGTCTTTTGTTTGGAGCACTCAAGTTCAACTTATTCCTGATGAGCATCACCTCTTTGAACCAGGATTTTTATTTGAGATCCATCTAGACATGCTTCAAAGAGACCAATTCAACCTCTTACTATCAATAGGTAAAGATACAATTTCATATGTCATGAGTTATACTAAGTGGATTGGTAATGATCGGGACTTTCTCCCCAGATAGATACTCTAATAATGTGTACCATTAATCTGTATGGAATAATAGTAGGATTATATTTACCTATATCTGAAGATTACCTGTCTGTCCTAGTCCTCGTGAAGCTCTCTTGTTTTACTTTGGAGTGCTATCATCGTTCTCTAGCGTCTTTATGCTGTTATATGCTTAATATTTGCTTGTGGACCATTGCCATGATGTTTGATCAAAAGTCTTGTGTTTTCTGAGGATTATGTTTCCATGTTAGGAAGAGGAATATACCATATAGGGGAAATGTTAAATTTGGTAGTTTGTTTGGTTTACTTGCTGGGATGTTCATATCATAAAGGATTTGAGTAACTGGCTCTTTAAATATGTGCAAAGTTGTAGCCTTGTGGGCAACTTACTTTTACAGGGTTGCAAATGTGGCCACTGGCCGTAACCAATTATTATGCTTAGCAATCAAACAGCCCATTACCCTTGATTCAATGGTGAAGGAAAGTCACTGGTTGCAGCTTTTGACCATTGGCATTGAAGAGTATTAAGTACTTTGTGATATTTACCTCTGCTTGGATTTTAAACCCGATAAGTAGTTATTTTTTTTATTTACATAGATGTGTCCTTATGTAATTGAATTGAAGTTTGGGAAATGCCGAAGCAAACTTACACTTGTCACTCTATTTGAATCGAATCGAAATTAGTTGCTCCTTATATGATCCTACTTAGTCCCAACCTGAATGGAAAGAAAGTTCTTAATCAGATACAGTAGAGATCAACCTACTCTTTCTTTGTGATCTCTGTGAAACATGACTATTTTTCGAACATGGGAAAAGAAGGGCAAGTAACCCGTGTGACTTTGGCAGTGCTCGCTTGGCCGGCATCAGTCTGGACCAAGTAGATGAGAATAATAGGAGAATTAGCAAAGAGAAGAAAAGAGGTGGAGGATGGGTTGGAGGATAAAAGGTTTAGAAAGGGAGGTTGATAGGATGGTGAAGAAAAGGAGTGACTGTGAATAAAAGTGAAGGGAAGAAGCTGGGCTTATCTTCCCTTTACTGTCTCAGTCATTTTACCTATGAGTGTAATTCTTAAGTTGCTTTGGCTTTTCTAGATTGATCGCAATGTTTCCACGGAGGGGACAAGGTTCTAATATCAAATATCATGATCATATAGGAGTTGTCACATATTGAGTGCATCTGTTACAGTATGTGTACAATATGTTCAATTATCAACCACTTCGAATATACCTTTCATAACCCAGACTCAATACTAAATGTTCTAGAAGTCCTAGATGTCATCCTATAATAATTTCTAGTTGTTTGAATTATCAGACAATCTTAATGCATATAGGAAATATATTAAATATAACTAAATCACCTAGAGACTGAGATAATTAAAAGAGAAATTTTGATTTGCCCCCCACTTTATTTATCACAATTCAAGGTGCACCCCACACAATTTCCATAATGTAAGACCCCCCCTCCCCCCCCCCTCCACACACACACACTTTGGACGAAAACCGTCCAGGATTGACGGTCAACTGCTTTGACCTAAATTTTTTGACGAAAATATCCTTCCCCACTTCTTCCCCGCCCCACCCCCTGCTGCCCCCCTCCCCGCCGCAGCTCGCCCCCGCTCCCCACTCACTCTCTCTCCTCCCCCCTCGGCCTCCGACACCCACCCTCTTCTCTGGCATCGGCACGGGGGGGGGAGCAATAACAGTGCGACAACGGCGTGTTGCAGCGACAGCAGCAGCGACGACGGGCCGGGGAGGAGGGTCAGTGCGGCGGGGCGAGGAGGGGGGTAGGGTCTTGGGGGATCAATGAACGGGTAAGGGCAGGGGGTCAACGCGGCGGGACGGGGGCGTTGGCTGCCCACGGCGTGGAGGAAGAGGGGAGGGGTGTGGGGTGGGGAAGAAGACAATAGGGAATATTTCCGTCAAAAAATTGGGTCAAAACAGTTGATCGTCAGTCATTGACGGTTTCTATCAAAAGTGGTGGGTTCTTACATTATGGAAATGTGTGGGTGCACCTTAAATTGTGGTAAATAAAGTGAGGAAAAAGTCAAACTTTCTCTAGTTAAAAGGTAAAAGCTACTCATTTCTACCCCTATACCAAGCGTGCACTGTTGTGATACCCATGGTGTTGATGATTAAGCTTTTCTAGATGTACAGGAAAACTTGTTTAAAGAGAAAAGTTATTCTCAAGAGAGAGTAAGGGTTTTGGTTGTTGTGATTAAAAAAGAAGCTTATTAGATGGTCACTATGTTGCTAGTGGACACTATCTATTGTTGGTGGTTGGTATCGACCAGAAGATGAAAGATCTGAGAATGAAAAACACCTAGCAACAGGTTAAACCTACAAAGAGGTTTTAGGTTGTGTTATAAGAAGCACATATTAAAGGTAGTTGGATCTCTTTTTTTCACATCTCATACCTGTAACTCATACCTAACCTAAACTAACAAGATATTACGAGTAACTAGAATTACAATGTTCACATTTAAGCATATTGTTAGCATCATAAAATCAATGAATTTTTTTTACACTAGGCCAGAGGTATATATTCAAGCACAACCGGGGATCTACTTTACCATTGAGGGACTATATGTAAACTATACAATGGTAACCCTAATACATATTTGATATTGATCAATATCAGGTTTTATCCAATATATAACAAGTGTTGACAGCAAAAAGATACTTTGACCATGTAGGGTTCGTCTTTAGGTTGACTTCAACACATCTGCTAATATCCGGAACATTGTTGGCTGACATTTTAAACGATGGAAGGGGACTTGCTAGAGCTCGTCCTTCGTAGTATGCTAACTTGATCATCTTGTTTCAACCTTCTCAGCTGCTTTTAGTTGACCGTACATCCACTACATTTTGTTAGGTGTTTTGGTCCCTAAAAGATTCAGAAGAGATTAGCTTTTATGCTTCATTCTGCATGTTCTACTTAACACGTTGGCTGGAAATCTCTGTTCATGAAACTTAAAAGATTCACTATATCTTCTACCAGCGAGAACTAGCACTACAAAACAGCGACGGAACGCAGAGACGGAAGCTATTTGGTCGCTAGTCAGCAACTGATGTGCTACTGACTAGTGACGGAATTGTTGTTATGCATCATACATCCAATATTCCGTCATTATTCCGTTGCTACTGCGTCAGAATATATATAGCGACGGACTACTTACGTCGCTACGAAACTTTATACTTCCCCAAGAGAGCTTTCTCTCTTCATTCCCCAACAGAGCTTTCTCTCCTCATTCCCAATCGAGCCAATTTTTTTTGGTAATGCCCCCTCCTCCCTAGACCGCAGTTTGCTCAAGTTCTCTTGGTTGTCTTTTTGGCAATATTGTGCATCCTTGTTATTAGTTGCAAATCAATATTTGTTTTGTTCAACTCCTAGCCCTATAAACTCTTGTTTTTTGCTGTAGAAGTTTAAACGCCCTATATGTCTTAATTGAATCAACCTTTTAATTTTGTATAGATTTTAGCTAATTACTACTGTTCAGATACTAACAATTACTTGAATGATGACCTTAGTAAAGATATAGTTTGTCCTTGGATTGAAGTCTTATACTCGCAGGAAATTCTTCAATATATTGTATCAGGGACCAGTACAGATATAGTGTTTATGTATAATATGATTATGTTCTGTTAAAGGTAAGCTGATAGCTGGCGAACAATATTTGGTTCATTTGTTTGAATACATACTTTTTTTTCTTTCAAAGTTTGCTATTAGTTTGTTCAAGTTACTCAAGTACTCACTATATTAAAGCTATTCAAAATGCCCATTCTAGACAACTAGTAATAAAGCAGGACAACCTAGCTAGGATGCATAGATTTGGACAACTAGTTGCTTTCAACTATAGCATTGTGCGACTTGTTGGGGATTCAGTCTCAATTCGAGGTTTGGAAAACAATCTTGAGCATCTTTCAAGTGTCGCCTTGAAATCATCTTTCAAGTGTCAGCAATAAGCTTCACAGTATAAGAAAGCTTCACGGCTAAGAAAACTTTTGTTGAGATCGCTTTTGATGCGATACCTTCACGGCTAAGAAAGTTTTATATTCTCCTTCTTCTTTTTTTCTTTTGACACTTGTATCTAATCGATATTGCTTGGATATATATGGTGTAAAATCATTCACGGCTAAGAAAACAATGAGTCGATACTTAGTTGACTGTACGTGGATATACAATCGGCGACATGAGAGCAATATTGGTCTGACTGGTGATTTCAAGACGGACGTTGAGAAATTTCTCAAATACGTCAGTAGCCAACCCGATTTTATGTATGGGAGGCTCATCAAGTGCCCTTGTGTCAGATGTCATAATAGACCATTCAAAGAGGTGGATTTTGTGAGAGAGCATCTCTACAAGAAAGGTTTCGTACATAACTATAAGGAGTGGACGGCTCAAGAAGAACATTTGTTTCCGCACTATCAGTCCTCCTTTAATAAAGAGTCCACTCCAGGAGCACTTCGAATATTGCCGGGAAACTTGGAACGGAAGATGGTATTTGCTACGATCGGACCTAGTTTTGATTCGGAGGATCCGAATCCCGATGCAAAGGAGTTCTATGATATGTTCAAGGATGTCGATACTCTAATATATCCGAGTTGTGATACTTATTCTGTCATGTCTACGGTGATGCGGCTGTTGAATCTCAAGTCTGATTTTAACTTGCTGCGTGAATGTTACGGCCGGATAATTCAGTTCGAAGGACTTGCCTAAAAAATTTACAAGTCGAAGATGACGATACAGAAACTCGGATTAGGCTAAAAAAGATAGATCGTTGTCGAAACGACTTTATGTTGTACTATAAGGAGAACAAGGATAAAGACAGATATATTTTCTATCACGTGGATCAGTACAAGTCAATTTGGGACAAAGGAAAGTCAACTGTCCGAGGAAAGTTACGTCCCTACGAGTACATGCAGTTTTTGCCAATCACAAAAAGGCTGCAGAGGATGGATATGTCCACAAATATAGCACAACACATGACATAGTAAGGAACTAAAGATGGATGAAAGAGAACAATCTCACCCTTCCGATGGAGAGGTATGGAAGCATTTTGATCGGTGTCATCCAGAATTTGTTACGGAGCCTAGAAATATTCGGTTGACTTCATGTTATGATGAATTCACTCTTTTCGAACAGTCGGAATCTCAGTAACAATCTACCACTGTGGATGTTGCATGAAGATTTCTGACATATCCTTGACACTTATCATACCCGGTTCCAAAAATCTAAAAAGAACATTGATATCTACTTACAGCCGTTAGTGGATGAAATAAAACAATTGTGGCAGTTCAACATTCAGACATATGATATCCCGAAGGAGCAAACCTTTCAGATGAGAGCGTCACTCATGTAGACCATCAACGATTTTTCAGCATATAGGATGTTATCGGGATGGAGTACTCATGGTACAATGGTACAAGTCTTGTCCGATATGTATGGGAAAGAGTAAGGCATTATGTCTTCAGTATGGAGGAAAATCATACTTTTTTATTCTCACCGTCAGTTCCTTCCTGCATCGCATCCGTAGAGAAGAAACAAAGATGCCTTTAGATCTGGTAAACATGAACTATCTCCTCCCTCGTTGAGACTGACAAGAGACGAAGTTTGGGAAGAGATAGATGATTTGCTGACTATGATGGAAGAACAAAGATCACACGTTTATTTTGAAGGATTCGACATAGCCATAATTTGACTAAGCGGAATATCTTTTGGGATTTACCTTATTGGAAAAACAATCTCATAAGACATAATCTTATGTCATGCATATCGAAAAGGATGTAATTGACAACGTCTTCAATAAGGTAATGGATATCAAGAGGAAAACAAAAGACAATCCCAAAACAAGAAATGACTTAAAAAATATTTGCAGGCATCCAGAGTTGAATTAAAGACGAAGGGTCAATGGTACATGGGTCAAGTCTCCAGCACCATTCACATTAAATAGGGATGATAAATTAATAATATTCAACTGGATATCGAAGTTGAGATTTTCTAACGGCTACGTGTCGAATATAGTGAGATGTGTCAATCTCAACGAACGCAAACTGACAAGGATAAAGAATCATGATTGCCACATGTTCATAGAGAGGTTACTACCAATTGCTCTGCGGGAGATGTGCCTCCTCAAGTATGGACTCAACTGGTCGAGTTATTTATATTCATTAGAAATTTGTGGTCAAGCAGTTAATCGTGCAACATATGATTGAACTTGCGAAGAAGATTGTATTGACAATGTGCAAGTTAGAAAGGTTGTTCCCCCTACTTTTTTGATAGTACGAAGCAAATGTCATTTCATCTTGCATACAAAGTACATGTCGGTGCTCCTGTCCATTTGTCACGACCTGCACCCACTGTGAGGGTACGAGAGCGTAACAACGCCCAGCCTACGCCGCAGTGTCGGCGGTAGAACGCTGTTCTAGGTCATGAACTATAACTAACATAATATGAATGCTCTCCATAAGGAGGCCAACACAGAGGTACAACTCAATCACAATCTAGAGATAGAATATGGCACGATAAAATAGATAAGAGAATCCTCAACCGAGGTACAACAGAAATGAAATACAAGTCTCAACATCTCTACGATATACAAACTCTGAATCAAGAACAACAACTAAACATAAAAGGAAAACAGTCTAAACTATCTATACTAAGCAAGGTATCGTCCTCAGCAGCTGCCTGAACCTCCCCTGGGGTCCAGGTCGCGAGTGTCAACTAGGCAAACTCCAAGTAAGGGTGCAGGGTGCCTCATCATCCTCTGTAAAATTTTCAACAGGTCCAGTCAGGACAGGAGCGAGCACAAAACATCTCACGCAGTTTATATCATGTTAGGAAATATAAAGCATGCAATAGAGTAAGGTACATGAAACGCTGAAAGAAGAAGATATATGAAAAATAGTAGAAATTTGATAACAGGAAATATCTAAATATGATAAGTAAGAACTGTAAGGAACATGTGATTTTAGAGTACAATCTGGTTATGTAAACGGGCTAGGAAAATGCAATGGTAACTCCATTGTACGTGGGTGTACAATAGACATATACAATAGTTATACAATGTTGTACAATAGGATTTGAGTACATAACCAATTCTACTCTCCCTCCCCAATCAATACACAAGGATCTACTCATGTTACGTTATCTTGCACAATAGTGTACAATGTTATACAATGGGTGTACAATGTTATACAATAGTTGTACAATGTTATACAATAGAATACAATGGTCTATCCCTGGGACTCATGTGATACTGAGAGTACAATATGCACAAGGAGTATACAAGGATATAGGTATTCAATAAATACAATATGGAAGTGAAACGCACATCACAATATGTATCTAGTGAATACAAGGGGATAACATCCCAAAAGGAGATCCATATAGTACCAATCCGTGATAACAATCGTGTCAGCATCAAGTACAGTAATCTAGAGCAAGAATGTAAATCCAGACAAGTATGAAACGGTCAGAGAATGTACTCGCCTCGTATCTGAATGTCCGAAGTAAATGTACTGTCCAAGATGAGGTACCTGACTCCTAGTTAGAGCAACACAAGTCAAGATGTATACAGAGGGTGAGATATGAAATGTACAATGCACCTGCATGCTGTCTAGGTCAAACTAGGCTAAAGTCGACACTTGGTCAACTCTAGTCAACCATACTAGTCAAACTAGGTCAAGTCCTATCCCAAACAAGTCTAACAAGTCTCACTAGGCCTAACCAAGCCTAGTCTAGCAATCACACACCAATCACAAGGCCATACAAGCCAAACACAAGCATATATCGAGGCACATCCTATTCATGCATATTCAACATTATATATATATAAAAAGAGGAAGGAACTAACATGTAAGCTATGTGTGTGTGTGAACAAGGATGTGTACATGAAAAGAGAAATCAACACTAGGCTATATATCTTATATCCACACATATACATGTCTATACACACATATATGTATATAACTATAGGGAATCTCTATTTATCATATTAACACATTAGCCATATATAATATATACATATATATATTGAGAGAGATAGAGAAGAGCATGTGTATCATGGAAATTGGGTGTGTGTTAAATACAAGAGTGTGGGTCAAATAGTGAGAGTGAGAACGACATATATATATACTAGTGTATGTGTGTGTCATGAGAGGGTGTGAGATATAGAGTGAGGCATGAGAGTGTATAGGCATGTGTGTTAGACTAGAGTGTGTGTTAGTGACATGAGACATGGGCATTTGATTGTGTGGGTGTGTGAGTGATCTCAGGTGTGTCAAGTGCAAAGTAGAGGGAAATGAGTGTCATCTTATACATGTGACAGTGCATCGTGTAAAGGACAGATATGAGGGGTTCCTATATGGCTGAAACTAAGGCTAATATGGACTGACTTGTGTGGACTTGCAGGACAGGTTTTAAGGACAGCATATGGGCTATTTGTAGGGTGGTTATGGGCTGAAAGGGAGGCTAACAAGGGGACTGATTTATGAGGGTAGTTTCATGGACAGTTTTGGAGTGAAGGGGACTGTTAAGTGTGGACAACAAGGGTGGTTTAAGGGAACCATTTGGAAAGGTATTGTGGGGGTTTACCAAGGCTGAAATGTAACTCTAAATAGGACTGCACTAGAGGGTGATGTTATGGCTGTTAGCCTCACAGGAAAGAAAGAACCTAATACACATTACACCACATATAGAGAATAGGAAAGTGAAATGTGCTCAAGTGTGCTAGTGTGTAGGTAAACCTGTGTATGTACAGTGAGTGTTAGGAAACAGTGGAAACATGGGAAATATGGAGTGAAATCTGGAAATCAGTGAGTGTGTGAATGGTGTACTGAATAGAGTGTTAGAGTGTAACTTGTGTTCAATGTTCAGGTTAAACAAACAGTGGAAAGAAATGATAGGCAACAAGTAAAAACAACATTTAATCTAGTTAAGGAAAGGTAAACAATCACAGTAAAATGGAAGGGAAATCAGTTTGCAGTTCAATCATGATGGTTTAAACTATTCTCAGTTAATACCAGAAATGAGTCAGTGAAAGGAAATGGAATTTCAATTCCAGTTCAGCAGCAAGGAAGTCAATTAAGAAATGAACCATTCTCAGTTTACACATTAACAGTGAAACATATATCAGTCATAATGCAAGAAACCACTCCAGTTCAGCCAACAACCTATTCTCAGGTTTACAAAGCCAATTCGAAAAAAATGAACCCAATCCCATATCAGTTTGACAACAGTTTTAAAAAGGATGATTCAAAGAACATTAACAGGCAACCAATGTATCAGCATTTGAACAATGGGGAAATTGGAATGTAGATTAGGTTCTAACCAAAAACTCTCAGACTCACTTAATCAGTTAAAAGAGAACAAATCCCTATTCAATTTCCAGATAATCCAATGAAAACTCAGGTAAGGAAAACTGGGACATTCAATAATCAGTTCACAGTTTTAAAATAACTAACATTCATCACAGGTTTAGTATTTCGAAATGAAAAGAATTTAACTCAGGTTTTAGAAGAACACAACATTGAATTCAGATGAGGAGGAAATCAGTGAAACGGTGTACATTCTCAGTTTTTCCTAAAATCAGTTCAACAATAGAATCTCAGGTTTCTACAGTTAACACAGTTCAACAAATCGAAACGAATCCACATACTAAAATCCCCTTTCAATCTAAAAGCCTATATTTGAATTCAATACTTCCAAAATATGAACCAACAATTTTGTGAGGGTAGTTTACAGTGAAATATCAACAATGAACAGGCTTAAAAGTTTGGAAAAATCTTACTGAAACTAGCAATATCAGGAATATCAGAAAGCTATTCGAAAACCTCATTTGAAACCAATACTCCCACATTAAACCCAATCCATTGTGAAATCTAAGCTAGCATAGATTATATAGCATAATTAGGATCTAAACAATGATTAATAACATTATTTAAAGCATTAATAAACAATTAAACACAGAACACAAATCAGCACACTGGTATACACAGTGCACGACACGTGCACTGGCAATATCGTGTCCGACACGACACGAGAGCTCGTGAAGCTCGAGGAGCCTTGTGTCAGTCATGGACACGACACACGTGTCAAGTTTTAGGTGTCCAAGTGGCGTGTGCACAGAGCAATGCTACCCGAGCAGCAGGGCATGCCACCTACCCGCGCGCGCGTGTGCACGACCGCGTGTCCGCGTGTCTGTGCGACTCCAAAACGACACAAAAACCATCTCAGACACGAAGAAACCAATAAGCGACACTAAAATGAGTATTCCTATTCAAACACAATCGAAAAATAGCAAAGGAAAACCTATTGAGGCATTAGGTCGAACACCTAGGTAATCCTATTGATACGTGTCTGATACGGACACGTATCCGACACAAATTGGGGTCAGCTCCTACCCGAGGCTAGAGGGGACCTAGGGCTATGCATCCATGAAGATAAACCAATAGTTTAAATGGAGGATGAAGGAATTACCAATGGTGTCTCGAGCTCAAAAAAAAACTGTCAAGTGCAGTCCTCTTCTACTGTAGCTCGAGCACTGTAGATTCCCCAAATCTGCACTCTACCTCCATGGACAGCAAGAAGGTGGTGGTTAGGTCACAATGCAAGAAGTTTGGTTGAAAAAGGATGATGAATGGAGAAGTTATGGAAAAAGGAAGTTGAGCTCACTTTGTTCTTGAGGAGGGAGAGAATGAACAAGGAGGCAAGGATTTGGGAGGGATTAAATAGGGGAAAATCCCAAGATGGCTGCCCTAAAATCTAGGGCTAGGGTTGATCTAAGGGTTCTCCATCATTCTACACAATTCAATGGCTAGATGAAACCTAGGTAGCCTATCACTATTCTTAACTAATCAATATGACTAATAACTAACCAAATCACAAATCATGAGTAGCCTTGACTAACCATGACCAATCTCAATCTAACTTAGTCTAACTATGACTAACTAGGACTAATCTAGGTTAGGCTAATCTAGACCACATGAAAATTAGTTAAAATAATATTTAAATCAAACCATTCACAATAAATCATTTAAATTCCTAATAAAATATATTAAATTCTAATAATTCAAAAGTGACAAAGATATCCTCTAGGCTAAAATGATAAATGAAACACCCTAATCTCATGGCCAGGCTCTAGGTCAAGCTGTCTCTATGGTTACACTAGCTAGACACAAAAATCACAAGTCATAATTTTTAAATAGTTTAAAATTAATTAAAATCACCAAAAATTATAATATGAAATAAATATCAATAAATAATAATTATAATTTTAAAATTTCAAAATTACCCTCATTTTAGAAAACTGGGTGTTACACCATTATCAATGGATGTACCCATTTGAGAGGTATAAATTGATTACGTTGGAGTAGTAATTTCTTTATTCAGATAATTCTAAGCTTCAATATGTTATTTCTAGGTATGTATATCACCTAAAAAAGAATGTAGGGACTAAGGCTCATGTAAAAGTTTCGATATGCGAAGCATATATCATTTAGCAGGTTTCAAACTTTTGTTCCATCTATTTGGATGCTCATGTCAGAACAAATCGGAATAGAGCCCCGAGGAATGATGAATGTAGAGTTGATGCACCTAATAGTGGAATCCATAGTATCTTCAATGTGAGGGGTAAGCCTACAAGTGTTACTAAAGTTCGGTGGTTGGAAGAAGATGAGCTTGAAGCTGCTCATCGGTATGTATTGTTAAATAGTGGTATAAAGGAGATTCAAGATACTGAGAAGTAAGCGACACAACTTTGCTAGATATTTCAAATATATTATAGTTGGCAAAAAGTATCCTGACTTTTCTTCTTATTATTATAGTACTTTTAGAACTGAAGTGAAAATGGAGAGACATAATTTTGATAATGGTGAACTTGCCAGAGAGTTTGATAGAAAATTTTCGTCGTGGTTCCATAATTATGTAGGGATCTTAAACTTCAAGCACTGTAAATTTTTGGTACTTGTACTATGAATTGTCTAATATGCCTATGATACGTGATGTTTCAGATTTTTCGTCTTAAATTTCTGAAAATAAACAACAATGTATGAGCTAGCAGCAAAAAAATTCGGTCGTTGTACCGTCACTATTACTATTCAACGACTATATATGTCAAAATAGCGACGGAAACTTCCGTCACTATTTTGCATTATTTTTTTAGTAAACATAATAACTTACGATGTGATACTCAATTCAAACTAGTATGATGTTTTTGCATAAGTAAATAGAACAACAATCTCAATAACTCCACCTACCAGCTTTCTTACAAAATATTTCTACTCTTGTGGCACCCACTACCATTGTAGAGCTGTGCCTCGGACGTACTCTTGGCAGTTGGCACATCATTCATGCTAGCCCACATGTTTCTTGTCTTGTTTATATGTACTCTAGCAAACATGGAAACTCCAAAAATCTGGGTTGTCGTGTTGGGCACGTATCAGGGGCGTATCGGACACACCCAAATATGTGTCACTTCCATGTTGCCGTGTCATTACCATGTCATGTCGTATTCATGTCCATGCATCATAGTATATACTGCTTAGTAACATGAGAAAAAATAGATGGAACTTTTAAAGTGAATTCCCCTAGGACCCCACTTCCTCTCATCAAGGATTTATATGTTGTTGCTGCGAACATTGAGCATTTCTCTTGTTGCCCCGCCACTTAATTTAAAGAAGAAGTTTTAACTTTTTAGCCTGCCCAAGGTAAACACTAGGTTCCATGACTCAGTTCATTAAGCCAACACATGGCTAAGTCCTTAGATTATTATGTGCACAGGAATCCCTGATCATCGTCTTGCATAAGGATCTAGTGATCGACTCAGCCATAACTTCTTCCATTCTACACTTGCCGCTTGTCAACTGTTTTATGAAGCAGCAGCATATATAAGTCTAACTCTGTTATGAAGCACCAGCATATAAATTTTTTACTGCTTGTAAAAGACAAATCACTGACATGATATGTGTAGTGTATCAGCAGCAAACATCAAGTAGGTTTTCCCCATGTATTGTTAGCTCATCAGCCATGCACCTACTCACTGAAAATGACATTGTGGTTTGTCCTGGAATTCTCATTCCTAAGCTCTTCAACAAACCTATAACTACAATCTGTATTGTCCAGATCGGAAATTCATCATGTGTAGATAATCCTCATTCTAGTGGAGCACCTCAACCTTTATGACAGCCCTGACTCTGTTAGTCAGTGATATAGGTCACAGATTTGGCCCCTAATAGGGTGCTAGTTTTACATTAGATGGCATTATAGTTATAGTTGGCACTTGGAAGGACACATGGATGTCTAGATCAACAGGATTCAGATCTTTCACTTTATCTTTTTGTTTGCTCTCTGTCTGTGATATGTACTTATGCTAGCTTTTGACTAATAGTTTTGTGCTAATTGGTAATATCTGTTAGGGGAAGATGAAAATCATGCTCTATCATTTACCTATTCGATAGAAATTCTCATTCTTGACAAGTGAAATTTAGTTCTCCTGGTCAGCTCATATCTCTATGACAGCCTTCTGATCATGCTTTATTTATTGTAGACATGCCATAATAGTTGGTTCTGTCTTATATTGCTATTTGAGGAATATTCGTTTCTCAAGCTCACAAGGTAAAAATGGAGGTGTTCCACGCATTTGGTTCTCGTTGCATTAGAGTAAGTTCAATAAAGTATGACACCTTATTTTTGAATTGTTTTCATATCAACCGGCCTACTAATTGCTGGTCATGTTTAACGTATATTACTTATAAATCTGATTATCTGAAAAACATAAGATAACTGGAGAGCAAGAGACAAGGTCAGATCCTAACTGCTACACTTCCTTTTTCTTTTTCTTTTAATTAAGTAACATAAGTTCTGGGCTAAATCTTTTACAAACATGATGATCTTAAAGCATGACACATAAATAGGAAAGACTTCTAGGTTAAATGAAGACCAATATATAGGAAAATATCGTATCTGCTGCATTTGATGTTGTACCCTCCAAGTCTTTCTTTTTGCCTACATATATAATTTCAACCCTTTATTGACTCTTGAAAGGAGAAACTTAATAATTTGCAAGGATAGGATGATAAGAAAGGAAGATCTAACATAGAAGAAGATGCTAATGTTATATGGTATAACATGGCAAATTGTATCAAAAAAAAAAAAGCAAGAGACCCTAGATGTGTCAAAAGGGAATGGTTGGTCTTCAAAAGAAGGTGGTGGGGGAACGAGGATGTTCAAAAGAATTTCCTATAAAGATTAGTAAAAATGTAAAATATGGCAAAAACTTTGAGAGATGTAAAGTAGTAAAAAAGAAAGCTAAAAAAAGTACATTTAGTGAATCTAAATTTAAGGTGTATGATTAGTATAGGAGTTATGAAACTTAGGAGGAATACTTTTACGCTTGCTAAGAGTAGAAAAATGAGGAGCAAGGACTTAGGTATATGATATTAAAGAGAGGTGTAAGAGTTATTTCACAAGTTATTTAATGAGAGGAACCTAGAAAAGCTTTGTTTAGATATTGAGTTAGTTCATGATATGTTATATTGCTATTTTCGTAATATTAGAATATCTGAAATTTAAGGATGCTTTCTTGAAAATGGAAAATGGAAAATGGAAAAACAATAGGATATGATGATATGTCTACTTACCCTTCGAAATGTTTTGAGGAGAAATGATTGATGTGGCTTTCGGATTTATTCAACCGAATTCTAGGGGCTAAGAAGATGACCGATGAATAGAGAACTAGTATTATAGTGCCCATATATAAAAACAAGGGGATATACATAGTTGTAATAATTATTATGAACTAATCTTATGAATCATTCTATGAAACTATGAGATGAGTAATTTAACAATTTAAGAAAAAAAAAAGAGTAGAGTTTTGCTAGGAATATCTAGGAGTTGGGTTCCACGGTATATGATATTTGTTGACAATATTGTGTTGATCGATGAGTGTAGAGAAGGCTTACATGCTAAAATAGAGACACAGAGAGATTTCGGAATCTAAAAGCTATAAAATTAGTAGAATAAATACAGAGTATATAAAATTTAAATTCAATCATAAGTCAAAAAGAAATGAGGATGAGTCCATATAGATGGACACAAGATACCTAAAAGCGGTAGGTTCCGATATTTAGGTTCAATCATTCACCATAATGGAGAGATTGAGAAGGATGTCATGCATGGAATTAAGACATGATGGGTAGGATAGATGAAATGGAGATGCTTCTGGAGTACTTTGTGATCGCAAGATACCTCAGAAGTTGAAGATTTTGTTTTTACAAAACCGATATAAGACCAACCATGTTTTATGGATCAAAATGTTGGACAAATAAGAAACATGTCCAGTAAATTAGTGTGGCCGAAATGAGGATGCTAAGATGGATGAGTGAAAATATATTAAAGGAGGATAAAAAGTGAGTGTATCCCACAGAAGTTAATGTGGCGGCGTGGTGCCAAGTGAGGACAAGATGAAAAAATTGTCTTAGATGATTTGGACACGTGCAATGCAAACCAGTAAATGCTCCCGTAAGGAGCGATAATACAGTAGTTAATGGAGTCCCTAGAGCTTTAGGTAGGCCTAGACGAACATGATTTAAAGTAATAAAGGACATGGTTTTTGTTAGAGTTATAGAGGACATAGTCCTTAATATAGCTGAACGGAAATAGAGGATTGAAATAGCCGATCCCAAAAGTTTGGGATAAAGGCTTAGTTCTTGTGTTTATTGACCATGTTCCTCCTTTACTCTCTCCACTTATACAGTTATAGTGCCTTTCTGATTGTTATATGCTTCATTTTTTTGTTGTTGATACTTTTATGGAGTTTTGTAGTTTTTGTTGGGAGAGGAGGCCTTTGAAGCATGATTTTAGGGAAAGAACAAGCTTTAGTAAACGTCTGATACTGATTAGTTATTTATCATACTGTATCAGATTTTGTAGATCAGACTGGCACACAATAAAATCAATATTGGTTGTTGGATTTGGTTCCGGGCCAATATTAGAAATTTCGTAATTGAACTTTTAAGTTTCTTCTCGGCCAAAAATGGCAAATTTTGATGAAGTTCGGACCAACCAACATTCTTACCTTCTTCAAAATTGGATGGAAATCTTCATGGGAACTAACCGAAACTTACAATATATCATGTATGGGGCAACTATTTCTGTTTTATGTTTACCAGCCGAAATTTGTAGTTGGTTTACTTTTACTTTCATATTTATGTTGGAGTGGGTGGGGTTCCCAACCTATGTGGAGAATATTCCGGAGAGCGACGAGCGTCATCCGTGTGTCGGAGAAGCTCGGGGAGTGCATGGATTCTATTTTGGAACATAAATGGTAAGGAAATATATGATTGGATTTCTATATTTACTTTGATCATATATTTATGATTGGACCCTTCATATAGTAGCTTTTCATATAATTGGGCTTCCAATTATGGCAAGCCAATTATGATTGAATTTCCATTAAATATATGATTGATGTATATTGGAAGTTTTCATATATATTGGCCTTCCATGTATAGATTACCAAGGGCTTATAAGGTGATGCATGCTAGTTGAAAACTCATCTCAAAACAAGAGTGCTTTACAATTTTTGAGAGAGAGAGAGGATTAAGGACTATTTTGAAGTAGAGATTGCTTCGAATAATTTTTCGGCATCTCTTATTCTTCGGAGTCCGCAATCAAAAAATTTCTTCTTTCAAGTGAGTTGTGGTGATCCGTGTTGGATCGGGAGAAGCTTGTAGAGGGTGTATTCTCTTTATTCCATTAGTGGAGGTTCTTCAGGATTGGACTCCGATCGTCCCGTGGTTTTTTCCACAAGGGTTTTCCACGTCAAAAATTTTTGTGTCTGAGATTGTGTTTGGCGTTTTTGGTTTGTATGTTTTTGTTCGGTTCTTTCGCATGACTTTCTGGTTTTGGGAAACGTTTTCCGCGCTTCGTTTCCAACAGAGTGGTAACAGAGCTTTGTGTTCAAAGAAGTGTCAATAGTTGACCGTCAAACCAGGAAGCAGGGATGGACGCGAAGTCGGTGCGCATGGTGAACCTGAACGGTACCAACTACCATTATTGGCGGAGCAAGATGAAGGATTTGTTGTTCATCAAGAAGCTGCATCTTCCAGTATTTGCATCCGAAAAGCCCAGTGACAAATCCGATGAGGACTGAAACTTCGAGCATATACAGGTGTATGGGTACATGCGGCAGTTCGTTGACGAGAACGTGTACAACCACGTTGCCAATATTGAGCATGTGAAAACGTTGTGAGAGAAGATGGAATCTTGTACACGAAAAAGACCGGGGTAAACAAACTGTTCCTGATCCGGATGATGATGGGCCTGCGGTACAAAGATGGTGCATCCATTACGGATTACTTGAGTGAGTTCCAGGGCGTGGTGGACCAGCTATCCTCGATGGGAGTCAAGTTCGACGACGAGGTTCAAGGACTTTGGTTGCTATGTACATTGCCAGATTCGTGGGAGACCGTACGAGTATCTATGATCGCTTCTGTTCCGGAAGGCGTGGTCAGTCTGGAGTTTGCCAAGAGCGGGGTACTGAATGAAGAGATGCGGAGACGTTCTCACGGCACTTCATCCACATCCCATCACTCAGAGGCACTTGTTTCAGAGAGCCGCAGAAGGGGCAAAAGCAGGGGTCCAGGTGGTGGCAGAGACAAGAGCAGAGGGAAGTCCAAGGGTCGGTACGAGGACTCAGAGTGTTACCATTGTGGCAAGAAGGGCCACATCAAGCGGAACTGTTTTGCTTGGAAGAGAGAAGAAGGACGACAAGGGGAAGCAAGATGAGAATACTACAGCGGCGACCTCCATACATGGAGGCGATGTGATCGTCGTAGGTGATGAGATTATCACAAACCTCGCCTGCGATGACAATTCTTGGCTGGTGGACTCAGGGGCTTCAGCGCACGTATCTCATAACAGGGCACTATTTGCCACTTACACGACAGGCGACTGTGGAGTGTTGAAGATGGGCAATGGAGATGTGTCGAAGGCGGTTGCCATTAGAGATGTGCATTTGAGGACGAAGACGGGTGCAGTTCTTTTTCTCAAAGATGTTCGCCATGTCCCTGATATCCGTTTCAACCTGGTGTCGGTTGGAAGGTTGGATGACGAGGGATTCTTCAGTCTCTTCGGAAATAGTCAGTGGAAGCTTTCCAGAGGTTCGATGATGATTGCCAGAGGAAGCAAGAAGTCCGGTCTCTACTATATGGAGGGGAGCGCACAGGGGGAACATGAGGTGAACGCAGTCAGTGATGCGTCTACTGAGTTGTGGCACAGGCGGCTCGGCCATATCGGCGAGAAGGGGATGAGCTACTTGGTGAACAGGAAGGTGATTCCAGGGCTCAAGTCTACAAAGTTGGAGAAATACACGTACTGCTTAGCTGGGAAGCAAAATAGGGTGTATTTCCAAAGTCACCCAAGTTCAAGGAAGCCGGCGTTGCTCGAGTTGATTCACTCAGATGTCTGCGGTCCTATGAAGGTAAAATCTATTGGTGGTGCTTATTACTTTATAACTTTTATTGATGACTGTTCCAGAAAGGTTTAGGTCTATGCCTTAAAGACCAAGAATCAGGTGCTGCCCACTTTCAAAGAGTTTCAGGCCTCTTTTGAAAGAGAGACGGACAAGAAGTTATTGTGTGTTCGGTCCGACAACGGCGGCGAATACATTGGTCCCTTTGATGCGTCTTGCAGAGCAAGGGATACGACACCAGAAGAATCCGCCCAAGACACCTCAGCTCAATGGTGTAGCGGAGCGCATGAACAGGACACTGATGGAGAGGGTGCGGTGTTTGCTGTCATAAACAAATTTGCCAGGCAGTTATTGGGGTGAGGCTCTTCTCACAGCTGCTTATGTTATTAATTTATCTTCTAGTGCTCCTTTGCAGGGTGATGTACCTGACAAGTATGGTACGACAAAGAGCCGTCATACAATCACCTTCGAGTGTTTAGTTGTAAGGCCTTCGTGCATGTACCGAAGGACGAGAGGTCCAAACTTGAGCCGAAGACGAGGCGGTGCGTCTTTGTCGGCTACGGTCGGGATGAGTTTGGCTATAGACTCTACGACCCAGTGGGAAGAAAGTTATACAGAAGCAGGGACGTGGTATTCGTCGAGGATCATACCATGACCAACACTCAGGATTCCGAGACGCCTTTTGAGGCCGAGGAATTGCTTGAGTTAGAGTCATTTCGCTTCGAGCAGTTTTCAGAGGACATCGCAGAGGATCCAGTTATGGGGGAGCGAGTGCATGGAGTTGCTCCCAACCTTGATCATCAGTTTGCTGATGGTGGTCAGGGTGTCCCTCAGGAGGATGAGCATGCCGGAAAGGCAGTTCCTGAAGGGGATGAGACTGTTGGTATACAGCCAGCACCAGTGGCTCCACTGAGAAGGAGCGACAGAGATCGTCGACCATCTACGAGATACTCACCGGGTGAGTATGTGCTACTGACTGACGGGGGAGAGCCCGAAAGCTTTATAGAGGCTATGGAAGACGAACACAGGCAGGAGTGGATGCAGGCTATGCAGGAGGAGATGAGTTCCTTACACGCCAATTCCACTTATGAGCTAGTGCGGTTGCCAAAGGGAAAGAAGGCTTTGAAGAATCGATTGGTGTTTAGAGTGAAGCAGACGGATGATGCTACTCGTCCTCGATACAAAGCGAGGCTGGTAGTTAAAGGCTACGGTCAGCGGAAAGACGTGGATTATGATGAGATCTTTTTGCCAGTCGTTAGGCAGTCGTCTATTCGGGTGGTGCTAGCATTGGCAGCCAGTTTCGACTTGGAGGTCGAGCAGATGGACGTGAAGACGACATTCCTCCATGGTGATCTTGAGGAGGAGTTATACATGGAGCAGCCAGAGGGATTCTGTGAGAAGGGCAAGTCACATTTGGTCTACCAGTTGAGAAAGAACTTGTATGGTCTGAAGCAGGCTCCGAGGCAGTGGTACAGAAAGTTTGAGTCGTTTATGGGGGAGCATGGTTATGCACGGACGACGTCGGACCATTGCGTATTTGTGAGGTACTTTGTCGAGGATGATTTCATCATTTTATTGCTCTATGTTGATGACATGCTATTAGTGGGTCGGAATGCCACTAGGATAGCAGAGTTGAAGCACCAACTGGGCATGACCTTCTCTATGAAGGATTTGGGTGCAGCAAAGACTATTCTTGGAATTGAGATCAGCCGAGAGAGAGTCCAAGCTGCTACACTTGTCCCAAAAGAAGTACATTTACCGGGTACTTCAGCGTTTTGGGATGGACAGGTCGAAGAAAGTGAGTTGCCCCCTTGCGGCTCACTTTAAGTTCACTGAGGAGCAGTGTCCATCTACCGAGGACGAAAAGGAAGATATGGAGTGGATTCCATATGCTTCAGCTGTGGGAAGTCTTATGTATGCTATGGTGTGTACGAGGCCAGACATCGCTCATGCAGTTGGCACAGTTAGCAGGTACCTTTCAAATCCTGGAATGGTACATTGGAGTGCGGTCAAGTGGATTCTACGATACCTTCAGGGCACTGCCGATTGGAGACTTTCTTTTGGTGGTAACGAGCCGAAGCTGGTTGGGTATACTGACGCTGATATGGCTGGAGATGTAGACACGAGGCGATCGACTTCGGGCTATGTGATAATGTTTGCTGGAGGAGCGGTATCGTGGCAGTCGCGGTTGCAGAAGTGTGTTGCCTTGTCGACGACAGAGGCAGAGTACATTGCGGCGACGGAGGCTTGCAAGGAGTTGCTGTGGATGAAGAAGCTGCTGCAGGAAATAGGGCTGAAGCAAGAGCAGTATACTTTGCTTTGCGACAGTCAGAGTGCTATTCACCTTGTGAAGAACCAGACATTTCATAGTCGGTCCAAGCACATCGAGACTCGGTATCATTGGATACGGAATGTGGTTGAGAAGAAGGATGCGGCGCTTGAGAAGGTTCATACTGATGACAATGGAGCGGATATGCTCACGAAGGTTCTTCCGAGGGAGAAGTTTGAGTACTGCAGGCAGATCATCGGGATGACGACATCCTCCACATAGTTGTGAAGGGGGAGATTTGTTGGAGTGGGTGGGGTTCCCACCTTTGTGGAGAATACCCCGGAGAGCGACGAGCGCCATCCGTGTGTCGGAGAAGCTTGGGGAGTGCATGGATTTTATTTTGGTACATATATGGTAAGAAAATATATGATTGGATTTCCATATTTACTTTGATTATATATTTATGATTGGACCCTTCATATAGTAGCTTTCCATATTATTGGGTTTCCAATTATGGTAAGCTAATTATGATTGGATTTTCATTAAATATATGATTGATTTATATTGGAAGTTTCCATATATATTGGCCTTCCATGTATGGGTTACCAAGGGCTTATAAAAGGGTGATGCATGCTAGTTGTAAAATCATCTCAAAACAAAGAGTGCTTTACAATCTTTGAGAGAGAGAGAGAGGGGATTAAGGACTATTGTGAAGGAGAGATTGCTTCGAATAATATTTCGGCATCTCTTGTTTTTCGGAGTCCGCAATAAAAAAATTTCTTCTTTCAAGTGAGTTGTGGTGATCCGTGTTGGATCGGGAGGAGCTTGTAGAGGGTGTATTCTCTTTATTTCATTAGTGGAGGTTATTCAGGGTTGGACTCCGATCGTCCCGTGGTTTTTCCCACAAGGATTTTCCACGTCAAAAATCTTTGTGTCTGCGATTGTATTTGGCGTTTTTGGTTTGTGTGTTTTTGCTCGGTTCTCTCGCAGGACTTTCTGGTTTGGGGGAACGTTTTCCGCGCTTCGTTCCCAACAATTTATATGTTTCGGGGAAAATGTTTCGAGAAAATATATGACAAGTTGCTTGCCAAGTTGCAATTGTCATGTTATAAGTACATAGAACTCATGCATTTATACGATTATTCACCAGAAGCAACATAAAAGTATGTGAATGATTAACAGGATCATTTTTAAATCTTAACCTTTAATTTCTTATATTTAATACTTCTCTGAAGTGGAGAGACTAAATACTCTTATCTGAAACTGCTAAATGTTATCATTAAGATACTGTATTTTTATCCTGCTTTTAACTTTTCCTCATTCAGAATTAACTACTCTATATTTGTGATATTCCTACTTGTTGTGCCATCAATGTATGGAACAAATAGCTGGACTCCATCCTTTAGTTTGTTGAAGATGAATAATTGAAAGCTGAGTACTTGATCCAATCTGAAGTTTCATGTTCTTATAGAGAGACTTTACTCTGATGTCCACTCACTCCTACAAGCTAGCTACTACTCATATTACGAAAATGAAAAACAAGTTATGACTGCAGATAATATAGATAGATACTGAAGGATCTTATTGTGTTTTTGGAATTGTTGGGCATGTTTGTTTGATTAGGCCAGAGAGGAAGCTGGACAACAAGTGATGTCTCGACTATCATTTACTCAGAAAATTGAGCCTAGGTCTTCTCACTTTGGTGATGACTAGTATCCCAGTGGCAAATTAAAGTTGCAAGTTAATACCTATGGGTATCCAAATGATTATATTGAAGCATACCATGAGCCACCTCCAAGATCCATAACCAAATTTAGGTTTTATGGCATGTCCGTCTCATGCTCATTGCTACCTTGGCCAGGACTAGGATGGTTGAGGTCAGGTGGACAGCCGATCATTAATACTTTGTCAACTCTTTGATGGAACTTCTTATGCTCTATAGCTGACCCTATTTTGATAAGAAAGGTTTGGATGATACTGATTCAATCTCAGGTTACACCTTAATAGCAGAGGCGGATCCACATTGAGCCCACTGGGGGGTTGTGCCCCTAGCGATTTTTAAGAAAGTAATATTACTTGTTTAGTAGAAAAAAAGGGAGCTGGACCCAGTTCCTATTTTTTAAAATGATCGTCTTATATGCTTTACAGAAAAAGAGTTGCTTACTAGTATTACAAATGATGTTGTAGAACGCTTTCAAAGTATAAAATTCGTAGAGAAAAATTGTGAACAATTGTGAGATGTAGTACTTTATTGTATGAAACTAGTACTATTTAATATAATATTCTATTATTGTACCCACACAAAAAATTTGGGAGCGTTGCTCCGAACCCCCTTATGGTTGTACCCCCAGTGGATTGTAATCCTGGATCCGCCACTGCTTAATAGAACCATTTCAATTTAGAAACAACTTCTTCCTGTTAGTGGATACCAAGTATATGCCCCGCACATAAGTCGAGTTATTATGTTCTTCAACCTTTTGTTAGAGCACAAGTGTCGTAACACTCAATACTGTACAGTAGCAAATTCCACATCTGTTTTAGATCAATTATATGTTTTCTGTGTTTCAGCTTTCTTGGTCAATCTTCACAACCACCCCCCCCCCCCCCCCCCCCCCCCCCCCAGGAGGTGGCGTCCAATTCCAAGCTTTCAGCTCGTCGTTGAGGATGGTACCCCAAGACAAGTCACAATGCAACGAGAGTAATGCTTAGGAACCAACAAAATACTCCAAGAAAAGTCACCCTAACATTGGAGCAGAAACCCAGGAGGAAAGTGGTGCACTCTGCAGCCAATCAAGTAAAGTCTTCTACTCGTGAGCTGGTGTGTAACCTTTTTTTGTTGGGTCTATAATGCTGCCATTTTCTTAGCTTGATACTCTTCTTGGCAAGTGTAACTGTCCACATGACGAGCAAATATTGGATCCCTTTGAAGTCCTATAGTGCTGTATTTCCAAAGGTTGCTTGGATGAGATGTCAGAGCTGCTTTTTCATTCTTGGAGTTTAGCTGTTTTAAGTCCTGTTAATCATAGAATGCATCCATATTTTGCATTTTTGTTTATGGATGTTTTCATTATGAAGATTATAATATATCATCCTTCCTGACCTAAAATATTCAGAAAATTTGTACTGTAGTAGATTATGTTGCCATTTGGTCATAGACACAAATGAAGTAAAGAAATGACTTTATAAAGAGAACTAAATCATGAAGTTTAAGATATCTCAGGAGAATTCCCAACTAAATTTCAGTACTACCATGACTCATACCCATCCAAACACCTGTTGTTTGCTTATCAAGTTTTTTTTTCCCCCAGAAATCAAGGATGTACAACAAGATTGTGATTTACAAGATCAGCAAATCATCCCCTTTGGTTAATGTTAATCTATACTAGCTGTTTGAGGACAGTTGGTGTCAAGATGGCATGTCCCATGGATTGCACATTACTAGTGAGTATCGATCTGAATTTTTTATTTATTTCACGAGGGCTTTAAGGATTGCGGAAATATGGATTTAGTTCTTATGGTTTTGCCCTTTTCCATTATTTTTTTACGAGGTTATTTCCTAATTGGGTTTTTTAACCTCTTCATGTCTGTTGTTTTCTTCAGGGACTTGCCAGATTAATTAAAGACGTAAACTCGTTCCTCTATTGTTCTATCAAAGAACTTATTCCTTGACTGGACCCATGTTTTCCAGTCGATTTTCTTCGCATTGTTATCACCATGCAGCGTCTTTGTTGCTGAATTGAGTGCAGATCCTGGAGTCACTGATTGTATCTGGATATGGTGTGCCTTCTTCATATAGAGAGCTAAGAAGGTGTCAGCTTGGGTGTGCAGTTTTCTACTTCAAGTCCTACATTGTTTAGTATTCCTGAATGATTGTAAAGTAGGTTGCCTGTCTTTAACAGAAAATACTGTTCATATCCAACCCATTTAATTGTAAATATTGTGCATTTATATATTTGTACATTTTGTGATGAGAACTGAGTGGAATTTTTGGAAGAAACAATTCATCTCTCTTCCGATACGGACAATCAAGAACTATAATGAAAATTGCTTGCAGGGGAAGAACAAATATCTTATAGTATCTCCAGCCAGGATAATTGTTTCTATGGCGCGTAATGTGCTAATTCGGTGTTAATTATCATTATTATTAACTCTTTAACACCACTAGTGTTTTTGTGTATTTTTTTTTCCCCTAGTGATTAACTAATGAGATCTCATCAACCTGAGAGTTATTTTGAGCATTATTAACTTTCTATATTTGTATCTTTGTAAGTACTTCATGAAAATCCGCAGGAGCTGAGAGAGATTCTTCGTTCAGCTGAGGAGAATTGCAGTTAATTTTTGGAACCTAAACCGAGAAAAATCTACTGTCTTGGTCTAACTAATTTTGAATACTCAAACTTATGGAATCTATTTAACAAAAAAAAAAAAGTTAAATCTTAAATAAGTAATGTCTTCTTCAGCCAAATTTTTATGGAATTTATTTAACAATTTTTTTTAATCAAGGTTTTAAAGCCTTTGTTTAAAAAAAGAAAAAAAAATGGAGTTGATGCTAGAGGTCATGTCCTATGTAACACTTAAGCATATCCATTTTAAAACCTCGCTCATAACTACTCATAACTAGAGCATATATTGGTTTGGTTTTTTTCTATGGGCACCACCAAAAATGCTTGGGGGCAGTCCATGAATGTGAAAAAATTGCTATGGGGCACCCAAAAATTGCTAGGGGCAAGCCCAACCCCCCCCCCCCCCCCCCCCCCCCCCCCCCAAACCAAAAAATTTACTCTCATTTCCATTCTTGACTCTCTCTCCTCAAGAAGAAAAGAAAGAAAGCTCTCTCCCTCTCCCTCTCCTAAACCCTAATTTCTTCTTCTCCATCACAATTTGATTCTCAATCCCTCCACGAAGATTCTCGAAGAGATGACACGCAAGTCAAAGCAACCAGAATCCAGGTACGTTCTTCCCTAATTTTTTCGAATTTTTTTTACATTATATTCGAAACCCTAGAATTTGTTTAATTCTTGAAAAAGTTTTGGTAAAATAGGTTTATAATCTCTTGCACGTTCTCTTCCCTAATTTTCGAACACAAGAAACCCGAAATTTATGTTGAAACCCTAACCCTAGAACACGACAAAGTAGGATGTCGTTGTGGGAGTTCGGATTCACGACAGTAGGACTGCCAGGCATGTGGCAGTCCTAATAAAAATTTAGACTGCCACAACCCTGGCAGTCCTCTTGTGAAAGAGGACTGCCAGGACTGTGGCAGTCCTAATTTTCATTAGGACTGTGGCAGTCCTAATTTTCATTAGGACTGCCACATGCCTGGCAGTCCTAATGTTATGACATATGGGAGTTGGGTAAGTGCATGTTGTTTCTATTACTTAATAAGTGTATATTGTCATGCAGTCCACCGGCTGCTAACAAAAGAATACGGTCCACCGCGTCAAAGTGGAAGGAACGTGCGGAACGTCCTCTCGAGCGTCCGATAACAATTACCGAACCGGCGCCCGATGTTCGGTCTCGGACATCGCCACCGGCACGTCAAGCTCGGTCGAAACAACGAGCTCCTACTCCTACGCCTCCTTCCGACGACGACGACGACGACGACGACGACGACGACGTGCCAATTGCCCGACTCCTATCACGTCAAGACGGTTCTGCTTCATTTGAGGAGGTCGGTCCTTCTGAGGCGGTCGGTCCTTCTGAGGAGGCTGGTCCTTCTGAGCCGCCTGTCCGTCCGCCCGGTTGCTCAATGTTGGTTTCTTTTGAGAACCACATTGCGTATGAAATATGGAAGAACCCGGTATGTACCTGACGTTTGCAAGCTACCAGTTTAGTATACTATATATATATATATATATATGTATTTCATAATTGATATGGTTTTTGTTGTTCGATATACAGAGGACATATCGTATCCTTAGGGCTGTGAGTCACGGGAAGAAAACCGTGTCCTGGCAGTTTGAAAGCTTATCGGAGGCCATCCAGAGCAAAATCATACCGAGCGGCTTGCACAATTTGGCACAAAACGCCTAACGAACAATGGATAGTGCCCTCATATCCGCCTTCGTAGAGAGATGGCACCCGGAGACCAACACATTTCTTCTCCCAGCAGGGGAGATGACCATTACACTTGACGACGTCTACCAGATATTGGAGCTGCCAGTGACCGGACGTGTAATGACCAAAGAACATTACACGAATGAGAAATCCGTGAAATGGTACGAGAAGATCGTCAAGTTCGTCTCAACTCACCTTGGAGTTCCGGCTACGAGTTTTACAACTCTACCAGGCTTCAAGAAGTCGTACGGAATTCCTCTATCATTTCTAGTGGACCAATTCATGGATATGGAGGTGGATGACGATGATACGGTCGACGCGGTGGCTCGTGCGTATATGTTGTTCGTCCTAGGAACGGTCGGCATTCTGGACAAGTCCGGAACGTCGATACATGATCGGTACATGCTAAACTTATTTGAAGTGGATGACTTCATCGATATATCCTGGGGAAGCGGTATCCTGGCCAATCTATACCGCGAGCTCGGCATCGTATCCCGTGTCGGGACTAAGACTATGGCCGGCTGTCAGACTCTGCTACATGTAAGAAAACTTCTAACAATTTAATCTTGTATACTTAAATTTCTTGTTTTAATTTTTACTATTCATTTATAAATTGAATAGGCATGGATATACGAGCACTTTTCTATGCTTAGACGGGCTAACGAAAACCCAGAGTATCTTGAACACCTTCCCAGAGTGTGTCGATGGAGGCCATCCCAGCTGGAAACCAAAAATTGGCAAACACTGGCTTCCATTCGTGAAGTATTAGACAGTTTGGTGCCAGAAGAGGTACTAATTTTTGACTAACTTTTTCAAGTTGATTTTGTTTTGTTGTTAACTTTTTTCCTACAGATTTTTTGGAATCCATACCGGGATTTACGTGAGCTGAATCGGGAGGTCCAACCAGTTTCTTTATTTCATGGCATGATCACATGCTATGAAATTACGGAGCCGTACATGCCCGATAGAGTACTTCATCAGTTTGGCTTCGTGCAAACTGTGCCGAAGCGCACACTACGGCTGTTGGAGCCTCCGTGCGGAACCCAACCTTTAAGTTACAAACCGACGAAATTCGACTGGGTGACCGACTTTTACTCGGAGTGGCAACGACATGTACTTCGGGAATCTGAAAGACGACCGGTCACCGAGATGGCCGACTGCAGCGAGGACTACATGCAGTACTTCCTGGGGGTCGGACATCCTAGGTTGTCGAACCCTACCAACCCGGGTCCCGTAGCCGTCGGAGCAGTTGGAGCTCTTCCTTCCAAAAATGCCTTGTATGCTGGGTTGGTGAGAATGGTGAGTTCCGCATTTGTAATAAGATTGAGATTTCCATGTTTGTAGACTTAATTTATTTATACTTTCATTTTCAGTCTCAAAGGGTGAAGGAATTGGCGCAGACACTCCGGAGAGGTTGCCAAAGTGAGACTTGTGTCGCGGTCGCCAACGAGTTTGATCGCATCGACGACGTGGTCGACTTCCCCTTCATGAACAATAGGGAGTCTCGTTCAAAGGCCCGGCATGATATGTAGATGGATTTCGATATTTTTCATGTTTCAAACTTAAGTTGGATGTGGAATAGTTATGTACATTTGATGGATTATTGTGGATATTTTGCTTGTTTGAAACTTAATTTAGATGTGGAATGTTCGGGACTAAGTAGTTGTGATGAATTATTGTAGTTGTGATAATTTTATTGTAGTTGGATTATTGAGTTTTTGTGATGAATCTTAAGTTGTGAAAAGTTTTTGTGATGAATCTTAATGTACAGAGTATCTATATCAGGACTTGTGATATATTATTTTTTTGTGATGAATCCTAACTTCTTAACTCTATTGTGATGATTCACACAATCAAAAATTCACACAGAGTTTCATAGTTAGGACTGCCACACCCATGGCAGTCCTACTTCAGTGTAGGACTGCCATGGGTGTGGCAGTCCTAACTGCTTAACTCTGTTGTGATGATTCACACAATCAAAAATTCACACAGAGTTTCATAGTTAGGACTGCCACACCCATGGCAGTCCTACACTGAGGTAGGACTGCCATGGGTGTGGCAGTCCTAACTGCTTAACTCTGTTGTGATGATTCACACAATCAAAAATTCATACAGAGTTTTATAGTTAGGACTGCCACACCCATGGCAGTCCTACACTGAGGTAGGACTGCCAGGGTCATGGCAGTCCTAACTAAAACTTGCTGTAACAGCAAGTTTTAGTTAGGACTGCCAGGACCCTGGCAGTCCTACCTCAGTGTAGGACTGCCATGGGTGTGGCAGTCCTGATACTGATACTCTGTGACAGTTTCTCAAACTGAATAACACAGATAAGACACAGGTAGGTACATATAACACAGGTAGGCAAGGCACATATAACACAGGTAGGCACAGGTAAACACATATAACACAGGTAGGCACATATAGTACACAGGTAGGCACATATAACACAGGTAGGCACATATAACACATGTAGGCAAAATCAAACACATATAACTCAAAATTTACTCTATATATATTACTGGACTTCATATTTCACTGTATACAAAAGTGGTCCTCCATATACAAAATGTCAGACTGTAAATATATCTATACTTAGTCGATTTAGACATCGTAGTAGTCAGCAGGTAAGTCTCTTGGCTCCTCAATCTTCAACAACTTCTTACAATGGTTGATCTGGTCAACGAAAGGTGTGGTCCAAGCGATGGCTTCGACCGGTGCTCTTTTGTACCAAACTGTTGAAGGTGGAGGAATCGGAGAATGAGCGATCATCTTTAGTATAACGAAGTGATCCCCGATCAGACCTATAGTACATAGGTTAGACACTCCGTGGTCCGTCGGAGGAGCGCACATCGGAAAGAATGTATTGTTAATATTCGGCGAGATAAGTACAACAGGTATCATGTACCTATTAGCAAATAAATAGCCGGCAGACGGGACTGACATGTAGTGGTCTGTCCCGGTAATACTGTCGGTGCAAGGGATACTTAACAACAAACTTGCAACCGTTTCTTCGCTTAGGATGCGGGAGTAGAATGGAAGACGAGTCTCTAACTTCTCGTACAGCTCCTGCCTCATCCGTCTCCATCCGTCTTTGTCATCATAACCAAGATGCCTTGCAAGGGCATGAAATCCGCAATGGCCATCATCGGGGACATCGACAATAAACCAAATGTAACTTCGAAGCGCAGGTTAAAATTTGTCAATATACAAACTCGTTGTTTGGCTTGCAACTGTATCTTTTCTTGGGAGGTCCATTTTTTCTATTTTTCGGCGAACGACAAGCTTGCCCTTCCGTGTAGGCGAAGGTTGCTGTAAGCTTCGTTCAACATGCTCAAAGGACGATAGATCTCTCTTAGTCGACTCCAGCCTTCTCTTCTGTGAACTAGTCAATCTTGTTTGAGGTCTGCCTTTAGCATTGGAAACAACGGACGGCTCATGCATTCTAGTAGTCACCGGACATGCAATTTCTTGAATTTTAAGCTCAATGGACATCCGTTCCACTCCTACTGAGGCACACCACCTTGCGTGGAGAAGTTTCACTTATGGCAAAGAGAAGAAATTATCGTCCGTCTTCACCAGTGGCATCATAGACAACTGCCTCCAACGTTGATCGACAGCATCTATTGGAATAGGAATGGATTCACGGCGATATTCATTAATCTGATGTGCACAAGGGAGGCCCAGGGTATGTCGATATACACACCCATAAACCTCGGGATCAAGCCCGACAAACTTTGACCTTTCAATCTCATCAGCTATTAAGGCGTTCAACGCCTTGTGAGATACCACGTGCATTAAAGCATCTAAGAGTACTTCCTTTCTATGCTCATGCTTGACTATATTCAAACTCATCTCAAATGATGCCTTAATTTCATTTACCGTCCGGTCTACTGATAAATGTATAGCTTGCCAAACAGAGACGAAGTTGCCAAGAGATGATTTTAGGTGCCTCTTCAATAAAGAGTGTGCTCCTTCGACACGGTTGGTAGTTGTCGTGCCGTAATGCTTCACCACATTCGACCATGCTAAGACGAATTATTCTTTGTGCGGTTCAAGCCATGTATCTTTGATGTAAGAAATGCATGCTGGCTCCCTCGTCTCCCACTTTTATTTGAACAAGTACCATGCGGCGTCGTAACTGGCAATCGTAGATGCTCGCCACACACAATTCCAATCATTGTAGAATTTGTCAAAAATCTGCATGTCGATTTTACCATCCTCCTTCCGAAACTTCAACTTACATTGGGCTTGAATATTACAATTGACATGCCAAGTGCATAGCAATGTATCTGCTCGAGGAAAAATAATACGAATAGCATTAATTAGGGCATACTCTCTGTCGGTAACAAATACTGACGTCTCTGTATGACCAGTGTAAAGTGTTTTCAGTTTCTCCAACGCCCATGTGTAGTCTTCAAGTTTCTCACTCTTCAAGAAGCAAAATGCCACTGGAAATGTTTTCCAAGTAGAGGTGAATCCGACAACATGAAAGAGAGGCATCTTGAACTTATTTGTCTTGTACGTGCAATCAAGGACTAACACGTCGGCAAAAGACCTGGCCAAATTTGTGCAATCAGGATGAGCCCAAAAGATTGATAATACTTCATTACTCTGGGGATGTCTTCTATGGAACTCAAAATAATGATTATCGGCAAGCAACTTAAGCACTTCTTGCATAGCCATTCTTGATTTCGTCCGGACAGCGTTTGAAGAAGCTAGGGCATTGTATATTGACTTCATTGTAGACATATTCTTCTCATCTTCATGTCGTATGACGGAATATATTTGTCTCGATGCAACTCCGGAGGTGGACAAGTCTTCGACTATCTTCTTCTCTGTATTGTTCAACCGTCCGACATACGGATGACCCAATAGTGTCTCGGCAATCTTATGGTTGTGGGTTCCATTCTTCACTTCTACTGTCAATTTTCCTTCTTCTTTATTTCTAATATGTATCGTGAATGGACAACCACATTTCCTTGTTCCAATATTTCTTCTTGGAACTTTACTTTAGATAACTGTGTTTTTCTTGTGCGTTCTGAACACACCACCTCTTTCACAGCCCACCACCACAGTTTATCGTTCCGGTCGATTTCGGGCCGATCTGGATATCACTAGAACAATATTGTTTTTTCGTCCGACTTCTCGACACCAATGTACCGCACCCTCGCTTGATTCAAAACATAGATCGGTCCAAAATAAATGGGCTACATTGACTGCAATTGGAGCCGGTACCGCAAAATCGGAAGATCTCAAGTCCTACAATAAAACTTAAAGGTTAGTACAATTAGACAACATCCTAAAGCAAATAGGTTTCATAGATTAGGCCCGTGCATAAGATTGGTGTCCATAAATAACAAATTGTGTTAATAGCAAGACTGTCTTTTGTACAGCAATTGGTGTTAATAAATTACAAACACCTTTACTGACTAAAACTCTGCATTCAGGTATCATAGACTAGGACAGCCAGAGTGGTGGCAGTCCTTCACAGAAGAAGGACTGCCAGGACTGTAGGACTGTCAGGGTCCTGGCAGTCCTTCTTCTGTGAAGGACTGCCACCACTCTGGCAGTCCTAGTCTATGATCTGGACTGCCAGAGTGTTGGCAGTCCTCTGTGTCACAACACGATTTTAAATCCGATGACAAGTTCAAATGTAGTTACCAAGAGAGCTTCCGATGCATCAAAGTTGTCTTCGGACGTTACGGGAACGTGTTCTTCGGACGTGGCGGGAACGTTTGATGATCCCGGTTGATCCATGTTCAATATTTTTCTACATTTAACACATAATTCAACTTTTATATGTGAAATTCTTGTTTAAAACATGAAACATATTTTAGTTCGATGACTTACCAAAAAATTGGAGAAGTCAATGACCTAGAGTTGAGGGAGAGAACAATTTGCCAAAAATGTAGGGAGAAAAAAAAAAGAATTAGGGTTTTAATTCTTTGACCTAAGAGAAGTAGAGAAGAAAATAGTTGAGGGAGAAAAGAAAAGAGAAGAAGGAGAGAGAAAATAAAAAGAAAAATTGGTATTTATAGGTGTGCTTGGGCTAGCCCCTAGCAAAAATTTTGGATGGCAAACTTGTAATATTCTTGAACTATTTTGGGCTAGCCCCTAGCAAAAAGGGTGGTGCCCTTAGAAAAAACCTATTGGTTTAGGCCAATGCTAAAGGAACTACAAAGTTTGTTAGAGGGCATCACTATTTCTGTAGTCTTGTACACTTGTGTATATCTAGAACTGCAGACGTGATTGCAGAAATTTTGGTAGTACATGACTTGTAGAAATTCTGATACCCCTTAACAAGTTTTGTAGTGCCTTTAGCATTAGCCTTAATTTATGTTTCACATCTCCGTACTTAATTGACATCACATGTAACTTCCCACAAATAATCTCATTGTTTATCCCATCTTTCAATATTGTGTCAGTCGTTCATCTTAGCATGTTGTATCTTAATTGTCCAACATTTTGATGCATAAAATATGAAACCGATGGGTAATTGAACATGGTTCACACGGAGAAATCATGGATGCGGAATTGAACATGGTTTACATGGAGATCTCTATCAATTAAATATCAATCAATTAATAATTTGATTATATTTTCAAAAGGAAAAATTTATCAAATGTCCAAAAATTGTAAAGTTTTATGAAAAAACTACCGCAAAACAACATTTTATTGCGTGTCCAGAATTAGCGAAAAATATATAAAAGGGTGTGGAATGACCTTTTTGTCCTTCTAATTTATTGAAAATACCTACAAAACCTACTCTTAAAAAAAAATGTTTCGATTCTTCCTCTTCTTCCATACGCTGCTCACTTTTGAATCTATGTTTTCTCCTCAAAAATCTTCAAACATTACTTCAAAAACTCGTCATAATCCTCTTCTTCCATACGCTACTCACTTTTGAATCTATGTTTTCTCCTCAAAAACCTTCAAACATTACTTCAAAAACTCGTCATTGACTCTCCATTCACAATCTTCACACCATGTTATCATCATCAGTTCCCACTTCATCATCATCAGCAGCATCAACTGGAACCCCACTTCATCATCATCAACAGCATCAACTGGAACCCCAATTAGAGAAGAGAGAGCTGATGTGAAGAGAATTAAGAGCTTTTTGTCATTCTCCATGTTAAAATTACGGAGAATCGACATTCTCCGTGTTAAAAATATAGAGAATGACCTTTTTCGTGTTAAATTGACGGAGAATTGCCATTCTTCGTGTTAAAATAACGGAGAATGGCTATTCCCCGTGTTAAAATGCAGGAGAATGGTCATTCTCCATTAAAATCACGAAGAATTTTTATTCTCCGTGTTAAAATTACAGAGAATGGTCATTCCCCGTGTTAAAATGCATGTCATTCCCCGTGTTAAAATTACAGAGAATGGCCATTCTCCATTGTAAAATTACGTAGAATAGCAATTCCCGTGTTGGAATACAGGAGAATGGCCATTTCCTGTGTTAAAATCACAGAGAATGGCCATTCCCGTGTTAACATATAGGAGAATAATCATTCTACGTGTTAAAATCACGGAGAATGGTCGTTCTCTGTTGTAAAATCACGTAGAATGACCACCCCCGTGTTAGAATGCAGGAGAATGGCCATTCTCCATGTTAAAATCACGGAGAATGAGCATTCTTCGTGTTAAAATCACAGAGAATGGTCATTCCCTGTGTTAAGATCACGGAGAATGATCTTTTTTTCCTTCTTCTTTTTTAAAGTATATATTGATTTATATCATACTTTTCATTGTTGTTTGTTTTATATCAGTACAAACAACCGAGCACAGTGATCTAATCGTCGAAAAATTTCAAATCTGTCCACGAAGATGATAATGATGATGATGATGATGATGAGCGATGACCGGAGTTCGACTGAAAAAAAGCACAGTGAACTACGAACGATCTTTATGATCTCTGTTGAAGATAAGAGCGATGAAATTCAGATCTCTCGTAAAGAAGACAAAAATCGCAATCAAAATCTGAGTTTGTGAATTCAAATACATATATATGACCAAATTTGCGTGAAGGGGTAGCTATGGTATTATCAAAATAGCAATTTTATAACATCTAAAGGGAATCTTGAAATATTTAACGTGAAA
Organism: Iris pallida; assembly: GCA_029216955.1. NCBI lineage: Eukaryota > Viridiplantae > Streptophyta > Magnoliopsida > Asparagales > Iridaceae > Iris > Iris pallida. The sequence continues at coordinate 10,126,948 of JANAVB010016999.1, read as the reverse complement.
ATACATAATGTTGGGTATTTCATAAAACACACCCCGCGGGTGGATTTTTCATAAACACTCACCCCGAAAGTGGGTATCTCAACGATTTTCAGTTTTAAAAATCCATTAATCAAATTTTGATTATGATTTTGATACATGGATTTTGAAACTATAATCAAAATTTTGATTAATGGATTTTGAAATCATAATAAATAAAAAATTTGTCAACACAAATTTAACTATATCCAAATTTTAATTTTATGATTTAAAGTTATCTAACATTTTAAATTAAAACTCATAAGAAAGGAAGGATTTTAAGCTTATTTATAGCTAAGCGAAAAATTTTATGTGACTTTTATTTTGTTTAAAATTATAATAATTATAATATAAGATTTTAAAATTTATAAGATCAGAATTTAAAATTAACTAGTAGAACTTAAATTTAGAATCAAAAGATTTAAGCTATAACATCTTAACCTAAATTTGTTATTAATTTGTTATCGTTATCTATACTAATATATTTATCATATCTACTAATTTGTTATTAATACAAATAAATATATATAAATTAATATATACAAATGAATTTGTATATTAATTTTTATATTAACTAATATGGATAATAAAAAAATCTATATTAACTAATAATTTTTTTATTATCCATATTAGTATAGATAATAACAAATTAACTAATAGATTAAGTCAAACTAATGAAAAAATTAAACTAAAATATTAAACCAAATGAAACCAAAAGAAAACGAAACAAACAAATCAAACCAAAATCTACCAATAAACAATGTAGGCTAAATTTCTGCCAAGTGGTGAATGGCTTGAGAATCGAAGAATTGGGGTGATGGAGGTGGTCGACCTTGGCTTTGTGGCTGGCTGCCAAGAGTAAAGGATGGTCGGATTTTGCAATATAGGAGAGAGGTGGGATTAAACCAAATTAAACAAAAAAATAAAACAAACAAACAAATCAAATCAAACCAAACCAAAATCCACCAACAAACAAAGCATGCTAAATTTTTCCCAACTCTGTTGATGGAAAATCCTATTTCTTTTTTAATATTATTTTTTTGGGTTTTCCGCCATTTCAAATGACTATAAGTTTGACTTTTTTTTTCAAATTTATCAAAACTTATTTCGTTTACACTAATTTATATAAGAAAAAATTTATCAAATGTCCAAAAATTTTATAAAAATCCACCGCAAAATAACATCTTATGGCGTGCCCAGAATTAGCAAAAAATATATAAAAAGGGTGCGGAATGACCTTTTTGTCCTTCTAATTTATTGAAAATACCCACGAAACCTACTCTTCAAAAAAAATGTTTCGATTCTTCCTCTTCTTCCATACGCTGCTCACTTTCGAATCTAGGTTTTTTCCTCCAAAATCTTCAAACCTTACTTCAAAAGCTCGTCAGTGACTCTCCATTCGCAATCATCACACCATGTTATCATCATCAGTTTCCACTTCATCATCATCAGCAGCATCAACTGGAACCCCACTTCATCATCATCATTAGCATCAACTAGAACCCCAGTTAGAGAAGAGAGAGATGATGTGAAAAGAATTAAGAGCTTTTTGTCATTCTCCGTGCTTTTAATACGGAGAATTTGACATCACTACCAAAATATGGCAAATTTGCGACGAATTTAGCGACTCCATGAAAGGCCATCACTAATTTTTGGGAATTTAGCAACGTGGCAACGTGACGTCGTTATTCGTCGCTGGTGGCGACTACTAGCGACGAAATGGAAATCTTTGTCGCAATGTCATCGCTAATTATTTAAATATAGCGACGCGTAGCGACAACTGTTATAGTACGTCGCCGTATATTAATAATCAGAGACGTTTAACGATGTCGCATGCGGACGTTGCTAAATGTTTCATATAGGACAGGAGGGTTTTCTTTTCTATCATTCCCCGAAATTTTTCTCCCCCCCCTAATTTTTTCGCTCTCCCTCCTCCGGCGCTCGCATACTCCTCCGACCTCCTCCTCCTCCGGCCTCCTCCTCCTCGCACCCTCCTCCGGTCTTCTCCTCAGGTAGCCCCCCTCCCCTCTCCCCCCTCTCTCTCTCTCTCTCTCTCTAGGGCACTGGTGGTGATCCATAGTTATTGTTTGAGGGGAAAGGAAGTGCATCAGTCATTGCTTATCTAGGTTTATTTTACTGCTTTGCTAGTAAACTGCTAGTGTTCTCTCTTTGGGGGTTGTGTTTGTTCTTGGAAACCGATAAATTAGGGATATAAGTTATGGATTTTAGACTTGCATTTGAGAAATTTATGAGTTTTCTTGCATGGAAATGGACTTTTTTGAAGAATAGACATGAGACTTGAATCTCAGACTAGACAGTTGGCAATCCTTTGGACATATTACATAGGTTATCTTAACAATCAATTTATCTTGTCATGGTCATTGCCTACTCTTGGCTGTGTAAACTAACATCATTTGCTTCACTTTTGTTCTAACAATCATTTTATCTTCTCATGAAGAAATAATGTCATTAGCATCCATATAGATAATCCTTGCCTATTTTATCTAGAGCACACCTTCTATTTCTATTGCTTTTTCATGGGAAAAGAATCTAACATTCTCATGCCCATGTTTGTGTACCCATGTTTGGCTAAGTTTGGAATATCCAGTCAAAATTTCACCATTTGTATGTTTCGGTTCAGAAATGAATGAGAATCTAAATGTGTTCAACTTTTCACAAATATTTTTTATAAGTTATTGTATAAGTTATAGTATCAGTCCCATGCTTCATTATGTATCAGTAATTAGTATTCAGTACCACATGTATTTGTGACTGAACAATGTGAAGGATTACTCCATTTTAGTATCAGTATCACATGTGGACTTTGTATCAGTCCTTATTATTGTATCCAGCCATTGCTTGCATTAGTATTCAGTCTCTGTGGACTAATGTTCAGTCCTATCTATTGCGTATCCACCAATTGACTTTCTTTTGTATCATTAGTATAGGATGTATGGCATCTAATTGCATACTTGTTTCAGTCCTTGTCTCCTAATATATCAGTAATTAGGATGTCAATATAGTTCAGTCCTTGGTTCAACTTGTATGGGTCTCTTTTTGCATATATATCAATTGGGGGTTTTGATACTCACTTTTGTACCAGCTATTAGAACATGTCAGTTGGCTAAGGATTACATCAGTCCTGCATTGTATCGGTCCCAGTCCTCTATTATCTTGTTTTAGTCTCTAATATACTAGCTAGCTAGCTAAGGATTACATGGCATTTGGCTAAGGACTACATCAGTCATACAATCTAGCTAGCTGCATTACTGCTGGTAGATTGACAGGGTTGGAAGCCTGAACTACATAAATAATCGCCTTTCTTAAGCCTTTAATATACTGACTGATCAAGCATCCTTTAGAGATACCTTGTATCCTCTTGGGTAATTTTTTATTTATTAAATAACAAGTATGTGTTTACTACTTAATATACATACATGTCGCAATGACCATCAATCTCTCAATAGACACTGGATTGGTACCAGCCAGATACTGTCCCTGCAGCCATTCGACTGGCGAGGCAAAAATCTATGTACGATATTTGCTATAAGGAATTTGCATTAATCTACGGTACGACATCGTAATCAGGACATATATAGTCCCTGCAGCCATTCGACTGACGAGGCAGAAATTATATAACCGTAGATAAAGTTGATTGTCCTCCGACCCCCATCCCTCGGCAATGATGATACGACAACCTACCACTACATCTTTTAGTAGTAGATGATGTCTTAGTATTACATTTTGTGGGTTCATCTTATTGATTCTGTTACATCCTTCAGATACTAGATTCGATAAGAACATATACTACACCATATGTACAGAACATAGATGATTCACACTAATGTATGCTAGAATGAATTTTGGGTTGTGTTCTGAGCCATCCGTTCTCATACTTGTCAAAAAATTGAATATAACCTTTTTATCTGCTTTCGAAAAAATCGAATATAACCTTTTTACTTGCTTATGAAAATGTGTTCTGAGCCATCCATTCTCACACTTGTTTCTTTTCTGAAATTATAAAACATATATGAATTATACATTGAGTGTCAATCTTTGCAGAATTATCTTAAAATGGATATGAATTACTATCTGCGAAATCGTTTGTGGATGTACAATCGTCATCCTGATGACATGTGCGGTATGCGGGATGAATTTATGCAGGGTGTGCACTGCAGTTTGCCAAGGCATTCCCTCAGTACATGGACCGTACAAAAATTAAGTGTCCATGTGTGAGATGTCACAACTTGAAATATAATTCGAAAGTGGATGTGACATATCATTTGTATTCGAGGGATTTCATGCCAAATTATTATCAGTGGACTGCACACGGAGAACTTGTGCCTTTAGCATCCGAGCCGGATCCTTATGTGGAGCCTTATGTAGATGTCCACGAGCATGCTAATTACGACCAAGGGTGGACGAACACGGTTTTCAATGTTACGGGGCCTAGTTTCGATCCGAACAATCAATATGCAGCTGAGGAGGCACCGAATGTCGATGCTGTAAAGTTTATAGAGTTGCTGGAGAATGCAAGGACTCCTTTATATCCTGGTTGTGATGACATTTCACCGTTGAAGGTGATTACAAGACTGTTGAGCATAAAATCAAATTTCAATATGTCTCAAGAATGCTACAACCGTATCCTTGAGTTAATTAAAGATATATTGCCGTAGGGTGCCAAGTTACCTAAAGACTTCTACCGATCCAAGAGAATGGTGAGATCACTCTGGATGGGGTATGAAAAAATTGATGCATGTCGCAACGGATGCATGTTGTACTATAAGGACGACAAGGATGAAGATGCCTGCAGATTTTGTGGTGCCGATCGCTTCAAGACAACTAGTACAACAAGGACTTCTGGTGCACGCAAGCCAACAGATTCGATGCACTATTTGCCTTTGACGTCGCGGTTGCAGAGGTTGTTTATGGCAAAAGAGACAGCTGATAATATGAGTTGGCACAAGCGGGAACAAATAGATGGAGTACTGGATCATCCATCTGACGGGGAAGCATGGAAGCACTTTGATCGAGTGTATCTCGATTTTGCTTCGGAGCCGCGTAATGTCAGATTGGGGCTTTCCTCCGACGGTTTTACCCCATTTAGATTTTTGGGCTCACAATATTCTTGTTGGCCTGTGATTGTTACTCCGTACAACTTGCCGCCTTGGATGTGTTTGAAGACTCCTTATATGTTCCTAACTGTTATTATTCCAGGTCCGAAGAACCCGAAGAGGAACATCGATGTGTACTTACAGCCCTTGGTAGATGAGTTGAATCAGTTGTGGAAAGTAGGTGCAACCACATATGATATTTCCAGAAAATAGAACTTTCAGATGAGGGTCGCACTAATGTGGACCATCAATGATTTCTCGGTCTATAGAATGTTATCGGGTTGGAGCACCCATGGTCGTCTCGCATGTCGTCTCGCATGTCCGTATTGTATGGATCGTACCAAGGCTTTCCGTTTGAAACATAGAGGAAAACCGTGCTTCTTCGATTGTCATCGACTGTAGTGCCGCGCCTCTACATCGTGCCCATTTTGTCTACGGGGTGCCCGAGAAAGGAACACTGTCGCTATCGATTCGGTCGGGACCGATAGGTCGGAATCGGTCGAGTCGATCGAACGGGAACGGTTGAATTAAGATCCATTCCACGTTATGGAATGGCCTCTTCGGAACCAAGTCCCATATTCAACGGGTAGCACCTCAAGGATTACTCTGCGGCTGAGTCGGAAGAGACCTCCCGTTGCTCTGTTTTTCATGCCGCTTGCGTTGGTTTTGGCTTTGGTTTTCCGAAAGCATTTTCGTGAATGTTTTCGATGGTTTTCATGGCTTGCATTTCAAACTCGCATTTCCTATCGAACTTCTTGCATAATACAGTGTTCTAATCGGTTGCTTGTGTGATTTCAGGTAATCGCGTAAGCGACGTCTAGCGCGGCCAACAAGTCTCTTGCCTCAAGCAAAAACTCAAGGTGAGTGGCTGACCTCCTTCGTCTCGACCCTCTATTTCAAAATGAGAACTCGGGTAATGATATCGAAATTGAATGATTCGCTTGAAAAATACAAGTCCTATGTTCTAGAAGAGAAAAGATGAGATGTGTAGAAAAAGGGAGAATTATTTCAAGCCTACAAAACAACCAAGTAAATGGATCGATTACATAACAAGTCCCAACGATACCCTAAAATATACCTTGTTAACTTATCACGGTCATAGATAACTTGTCGACAAGGGCGATGGTTTCTTCGAACGACAATCCGGGGCCACGGGACCGACTTGGCCTAGGAAGAAACAGGTTATAGTCGAGCTGGGTAATAGGCAATCGGTAATATGGGGACTTGCATCGGAGCTCGCTACTTGCGTTGCAAGGGTCCCGTTTACCAGGCTATGTCCAGGATGGCTAGTTAATGCCAGTGACCTCCACATCAAACACTTGATATAAATTGTTACCAACTAACAGGGAAGGTGATGGTAAGTTTTATGTTGCACGGCACGCTCTGTCGAGGAAAATTCTGGTGTAACTTACTTGGGTTATGTTTCGTCAAAATACTTCGTATGAAAATATCTAGGATGGCTAGAAAGATCACTAAAAGTAAGTCATATAATTTTTATCTAAATTCTTGAACCAAATGAGAGCCTGAAAATTAATTAGCCACTCACCAGTACATGTTGATTGTACTGATCCTCGCTCTCTCTACAGGTACGATAAATCGTGAGGAGCGTGCCGCGTGAAGGAAGGCAACGCTCGTGTGTTTTGAAGCTTCGTCCGTGCGGTCGAAGCTTGGATCCAATCTCTTTTGAAGACTCCGCTATTGAAGATCAGAAGACAAATGGAGCGACTTCCCACCATCCCAGGTGGTTTTGTAATGCTGGTTGTAATCAATGGATGAAATGTATGAAATGGCTATCTCATCGACGTTCATTTTGTAATGGAGTCAGTTTGTAAAAAGCTCGTACGGCGCCCTTGTATCGAGTCTGTAAAATAATATTCATTATCAATAAAGCTTAAGTTTTCTTCTTTATAATGTGTATTCAATTTTACTCTGCGCATTCTCTTATTGTTGTGTTTCGGATAACCTTATGACTATGCCTTGTGCGAGCGTAATTTAGGTTCGTACGGCATCACGTCTGGGAGACGACTATCGATTCTACGGAATCGGGGCATGACATCGACAGTTCCTGCCAAAGGATCATCCGTACCGGAGGAACAGGAATGCTTTTCGTGCTGGCGTGGTAGAGAAGTCCAGTCCACCGCCACGGTGGTCCGGGATACGATATGGAAGAAAGTTAAAGAATTGTCAAGTACTATTAAAGAGCCTACAGCGGGGTACAAGTGTGATGGATTTGGCTGCGCTCACAACTGGACGAAGAGGAGTATATTCTGGGACCTGCCATATTGGAGTGACCATCTGCTCAGACATAACCTAGATGTCATGCATATCGAGAAGAATGTATTTGACAATATAATAAATACTATGATGGACGTAAAGGGGAAGACGAAAGACAATTCCAAGGCCAGGTTGGACTTAGAAGAAATATGCAGACGTCCAGAGTTGCATTTGATAAAGGAAGGCAGTGGAAAGCATAAGCTGCCCAAGGCCATTTTCACACTGGACAAGGAGGACAAAAGTAAACTTTGTAGGTGGATCCAGGGCCTAAAATTTTCAGGAGCGGTGATGCTCCTCCTGATCAGCCGTAATCGACAAATATATTGTTGTGTTATGGCCTATTGTTGGGTCTTTTATATGTTTCTACATACATTGTTATTGTGTTTCATATTGTTTGACACTGTTGTTAAAAAAATTTATATATCTGTGTTGAGTGATGTGATTGTGTTTCACATGTGTTCGTGATTGTGTTTCATGTATTCGTGATTGTGTTTCCTATTGTTTGATACTTTGTGTTCGTGATGCTCCTCCTGATCAGCCAGTGTTGAGTGTTCCACCGAAGGGGTCGACGAACCCAGGAAAATGCTGCTGTAGGTGCTGCTGCTGCAAATGCTGCTGTAGGTGCTGCTGTAAATGATGTATTTTTTTTAATTTTTTTACCAAATTTAGCGACGTTCAGCGACATTTAGCGACGTCCAACGACGAATATACACATCGCTAATTAAGTATCGGAACGTCGCTAAATATATGTCACAACGTCGCTAATCGTCACTAAACGTCGCTAACTTAGACGTCGCTAAAACATCGCTATGTGTCGATAATATAGCGACGTATCAACGTCGCAGAACGTCGCTACTTTCCTGACATGCCAGGTCAGCATGGATGTATGGAACGTCGCTAGGCGACGTCGGTACATGCAGTCGCTGTACGTCGCTTGTAGTCGCTAAATTAGCGACGCGTATGCATCGCTAATTGTCGTCGCAATAGCGACGTATTGCGACGTCCTAGTGTTAAGCGACTAGGTAAATCGCGACTACGTCGAAACGTCGCTAAATACGTAACCAATTGGATTTAGCGACGTATTTTTCCAATTTAGCGACGTCCTCCGACGTCGCTGATTGGACATATTTTAGTAGTGCATTCTCCGTGTTAAAAACACGGAGAATGGACTTTCCCCGTGTTAAATTGACGGAGAATTGCCATTCTCCGTATTAAAATGACGGAAAACAGTCATTCCCCGTGTTAAAATGCAGGAGATGGTCATTCTCCGTGTTAAAATAACGGAGAATTGCCATTCTCCGTGTTAAAATCACGAAGAATTGTTATTATCCATGTTAAAACCACGGAGAATGACCTGCAAGAGAATAATCATTATACTGAGCCCTAGGTTCATCTCATTAATTTGGGCTTAGGACTTAGTAAAATGAACCTATTAAATGAGATTCATTATACTGAGACGTAGGTTCATCCCATTAATTTGGGCTTAGGACTTAGTAAAATGAACCTATTAAATGAGATTCATTATACTGAGCCCTAGGTTCATCCCTTTAATTTGGGAGTGTGAAACCCGCTTCCTGGGTTTAGCTAATTATTATTGGTGATTATTATTGTTTGTAGTATTATTATTTTATTATTATTATTTCGGGAATTGAAATTATTTTCAAAATATTTGTAACATGGATTTTAGAATTGTCAGCCGTCCCGAACCTGGTTCCCGGTCCCGGTCCCAGCTCGAACCCATTCATTTCTACTTCTTCTTAAATCCTAATTATTTATATTAGTTATAAGAAAAAGGAAAAATATATATATATATATATTTATAATAACTAAAACCTATTTACTACCCCCCAACCTGACCTAGTCCCACACGTTGGAAGGAGTCCCCCTCCTTTCTCTCTTACACACGTGGATAAAACCCACCCCACTTCTCCTTTCCACACCAGCACACTACTTTAACTCCTCCCCACACAAATAACCCTCCATTCTCTCCACACTCTCTTTAATACCACCACCACCACCACTTCCCCACAAACAAAGCACCAGCACTAAAACCATTCTCCCTAACCCCTCTCCTTCCTCTCACTCTCCCAAACCGTCTCCTTCCTAAAACTTCTCCCGAGCTCCCCTCCAGAGCACCCCACTCCGCACGGCCGACCACTTTCGGCGCCCAAGCCCGCCTCCTCCGCACCCCTGCCGAGCGCCGCCCCCGGCCTCCCCTGCCGGACCCGCAACCCCGACGCTCCGACCGACTCCCGGCGCGCCTCCGGCGCTGTCCAGCCCGCGCCACTCCGGCCAAGACCCCCGCGCGCCTCCGGCGCTGTCCAGCCCAGCCCTGATCCCAGGACCCGCGCGCCCCTGGTCTGCCCTAGCTCCGGCGCGCCCCGCCCGACGATCTCCCTAGCCGGCACTGTAAGCCCCTATTTTTCAAAAATTTACTTAATTAGTTTTAATTAATTATTAATGTCATTTTTAGCCTTAAAATATTTATTATGATTTTTAGAAATTTTTCTAGAATTTTTAAATAATTTTTAAATGATTTTTAATAGCTAAAATATCATTTTGCAATTAATTTAAATGTTTAATATCATTCTATAATTTTTAGAATTATTTTTATATCATTATGCAATTTATTAAATTTTTTTAATAACTGTTTGTAATTTTCCAAATTGTTTAAGAAGTCTTTTTGCAATTAGTTAATTATTTTTTATGTGGAATGCAAATGTTATATTTGCATTTAGACTCTGATAGGGCCTTTGTGTAATAACCTAAACTATGGGGGCCTAATTGCTAACCTACCCTACCCCCCCCCCCCACGATCACCCTCTCTCTCCTCTCACCCACTCCCTGCCCGACGACCGACGACCCGGCTGCCCCCGCCATTTCCGGCCAGACCGACCGACTCGACCCCCCTATTAAAACCCCCTCACTCCCCTCAGCTCGACTACCCCCACTTCGACCCATCACAGCCAACCACAGCCCCCATCTTCCCCAATTAAATCTCGCCGCAACCCTAACTCCGGCGAGCCTCGTGCAGTCCCCAAGACGAGCGCCACTGCCCACAACCACCACCATCCGACGCGTCGCGACGAGCCGCACCCAGCGCCACCCGCCTCGACCACTCCACCGCCGTCCAGCACACCGAAACTCTCCCAACCGCCGGACACGTAAGTTGCAGTGTCGAATCCGTGTCAAGTGAGTCTCGTGCACACATATGTGGTTCGCCGTGTCCTGGCGAGCACGAGGTAGGACTGGACACGGCAAACTCGAGTCGTGCGTGTCGAAATCGATCCGGACACTTAGACTCCTGTGTCCTAATTGTCAGGACAGGACTGTTATTATATTTTTTATTTTAATTGCTTAAACCTAAAAAAAAAACCTAATCCTAACTCTAACACAACGAGCGGCTGCCCCTGGCCAGCCGACCCGACTCAGAACACCCCCTGCGCGCTCAGTGGCTCGAGTTCGAGCCCCCCCCCCTTTTGCTGTTGTTTCTATTTCTTTTCTTTTCCTTTTTTTTTTTTTTCTTTTTTGTTATTTATATATATTTTATATATATGTATACATATATTTATATATATATGTATTATTATACTGTATTATATATATATATATATATATATATTATATATATATAATAATATTATATATATATATATATATATATATTATAATATATATATATATATATATATATATATCTATGTTTATTTAGTACTTTATTATAATATGATGTATGTATATATATATATATATATAGATATATATATATATATATATATGTTTATGACATATGTATATGTTCATGTGTATATTTTATTATTGTATATATACTATTATATATGATACAATATTGTATATATATATACTTTATAGTTAAATTTTTTATATATATAATATATATATATATATATATATATAGATATATATATATATATAATATATATATATATATATATATATAAAATAAAAATAATATAATATATATAATATAATATATATATATCTATATATATATATAGATATATATATATGGGTGTGTGTGTGTGTGGTGTGTGTGTGTGTGGTGTGTGTGTGTGTGTGTGTGGTATTTTTAACATATGTATGTATATATCCTTATGTAAATATCTATTATTTATATGTAAATATAATATTGTAGATATACATTATATATATATATATATATATATATATATATATATATATATATATATATATATATATATATATATATATATATATATATATATATATATATATATATATATTTCACTCTACCTAGTGTAATTATCTTTATAAAATAATTGTCATATTTTTATAACTACTATGTAAAATTTTGCCCTATTAAAATATTAATATTTATTATGTATTTTTACGTCTTTGTATTTTTTTTGTGTATTTAAATTACTGCAACCATTTGTTGTCCAAGCCTAGCATGGGTTTTTGGGCCCAAATGTGTTTTCACACATTCAAGACCTGTACAAGTCATATTGGACTTGATTCATGATCTTGGGTCCTGTATTTGAACTTTGGTTCAAATTATATACATGGACAAAATACGCAGATAATTAATTATTTTAATTTCAGATTGTGTGCAATGTTGTTTTTGAATTTCTAAAAATACTTTAATTGCTGTTAAAATTCTGAAAAAATAGTATTTAGATACTATGTTAATTTACCTAATTTAGTTTAATTTTTATAGTATTTAATTTACAGTTTTGCCACTATCTTGGCATATGAAATCAGAACTCATTTTCTGTATACTTAGGAAAACTGATTTTTATAAAATACTTGTACTGGTTAATAAATTCCAGAAAAATTATAATAAATTTCTATAATTAGTAAGGATCATTTTGGTACTTTATTTTAGGTAAAATTAAACTTTTGTCTATCTCAAAAAATTGTTGGAACACAATGTTCATTTGATTTATTTATTGAATAATTACGACTTGCAACTTTTTGTGCTTTAGCCGTATTGAACCTCATCCCTCACTAGTGTAAAGACCCTAGAAAGTTAGTTAAAGTAGTGTGTCACCCCCACATTGGTCTCCTATGCTAAAGTCATCATTTTGGCTAGGTGCCCAGTCACAAGTTGTGTTTCACAAATTAGTGTCTTAGTTAGTGTAAAAACTAAGTTTATGTATTTATTTCTACAGTGACGAGTTACCAGAAATCTATAGCACTTTTATCGAAGCTTGCTTTGCTTTGCTAGAGGCAAGTACTTTATACAAACTTTACATATTGTTACATAATGAACTGCGATTACCAGCCATGTTAAATGCTGATCCTTGGGGTAGCAAGTTAAAATGTCACATGTTGAACTTTCCATTACTACCATGCTTAGAACAGTCTTTATGTATCTCTCACATGATTAGAATATGGGTTATGGGAAAACTGATAGTAGAGTACGTGATCATGCCCCCTTTATCATACCGAGCAAAGTTATATTTTATATGTTACTGCGCCGTAGGCCTTTATCCCGCATTTCTGTACGGATGTACACCTATGCTGTATACTTGTACGTATGTACATTTCATTTACATGTGCCCCTGCACATTGTACACCTATTGACGATCACGTACCTGCTACAGTTTTAAATATTACATACACATCTGTCTCTATGACATATGTGTCCTTGCCATGATAGACTATGTGATGCCATGTTTCCAGTTATTCCTCTATGTTCATTTCCATGTTTCATATGCTAGTTTGCTAGAATCAGTACTTGCTCCCGTCCTGACAAGATAACGTTGTAGGTGTCCTTACTGAGGAGGAGTTACTCTGCGACTCATATTATGGAGATACTGCCGAGGACCCGGCTTTGCTTTACAAGGATGTTCATGCGGGGAACCTCGCCTAGTTGTCTTTTTGCTTTAGACTTTTGAGTGTAGTCATGTATCAGACTACGTATTTTCTAACTGGACATGTATCCAGTTTTATATTTCAGACTTGTACTTGGACATTTTACTATATGAGACGACTTTTGTGTTTGGAGCATTTATGACTTTTATTCACTTATAGAACTGTTAGCATATTTAGTCTTATCTTGTTATTTCTAGAACAGCTGACTGCGCTTTATCTCAAGCACAGGCTGGACATGACTCGGCCTGGCCCAACAATTTGGGTAGCGGGTCGTGACATATTTTTAGTGGTGGCCCATGCAGGTCCTGACTAAATTATTTGGTTACGTTATTGTACCAAGCATGCCTGCAATTAGGAACTTAAGGTAATTAGACAACATTAGGAATGACGCTTAGAACACCTAGAGGAATACTAGGATTGTAACATAGGAAATACATCACATGCTTGCTATTATAATTAGATTTCTTGCCTATGATTGCTTACTTTAAACAAGTCCTTATAAGTCCTTTTTATTGTAATTAGATGGTGCTTACTCGTTCATCCCAGTACGTCACACCTGAGAATGGCGCACTCCCTATCCAGTCAGCTGACCAGTTGACTGATACACCTCCACCTCTACCTACCACATTCCTTCACTCCACAGATCCACAAATCCAGATGCCTCCACCACCTTCCACATCACAGTCCCAGCAGGTCCCGATACTTCCACCACCCCTATCACCATACCTACCCAGGCTTCCGTCACACTCGACGGGAACCAGCTGCTCAATATGATCCAGGGGTTCCTAATAACCCATCAGGAGCAGACTACCCTACTCCGCCAGAGCATGGAGCGTTCTGAGGAACGTACCGTGGTCCCACCACATGTAGAGCCACGGCAGAGAGCGGGGACGATCAAGGACTTCATGGGTCTGAATCCCAAGGAGTTCTCAGGGACTGAGGGTATAGTAGTAGCAGATGACTGGCTAGACTCGGTAGAGAGGAAGCTCCTTGGAGTTAGGATACCGGGTGACCTCCAGGTCGAGGCAGCAGGATTTTTGCTGATAGACTTGGCAGGAGTCTGGTTCCAGAATGAGCCGTTATTTGCGAGAGGGAGAGCCACTTGGGATCAGTTCAAGACACAGTTTAAGAAGAAATTCTTCTCGACCACTGCTAGAGTAGCAATAGGGCTACGATTCCAGAACATCCAGCAGGAAAACCGTTCTGTTGATGAGTATACGGCAGAGTTTAGTCGCCTGAGCCATTTCGTTCCTAGTCTGGTTGCAGATCCAGAGGAGATGACCCGTAGGTTTTGCCATGGTCTAGTTCCAGACATCGGCATTCTTATAGTGGTGAACGGTACGACTGACTACTACCAGTGCCTAGAGTTGGCCCGGAGCATCGAGGAGCGTCTTCTGTCTAGCAAGAGGCCGGCTTCTGTACATCATGAGGGACCGTCCAAGCGTCAGACTTTCCAGCAGAGAGCACCGACGCCGCACCAGCAGACTTACCGTCCTCCTACATCACATCACCCGACCCCCGCCAGTTAGAGCCCCGGGACCCCGACATCAGCAGCAGCAGCAGCAGAAGGGAGGTGTGTGTTCATTATGTAGGAGGCCAGGGCATGATTTTACCGTCTGCAGGAAGAGGTTGGGGCAGTGCTTAGTTTGTGGGTCTGCCACCCATCAGTACCGGGACTGCCCAGCAGCCAAGGAACCTAGAGGACTGCTTTCGACTTAGCAGCAGAGGTTTGGACAGCATCTGCAGCAGCAGAAGGGACCTCAGGGGAAGGTTTATAGCCTAGCCCTTGAGCCGGAGCCGGAGCAGGTTTCGGAGCCAAATTACTTAGCTGACGTCATCACAGGTCATATTTATTTGCATACTTTTCTAGCTCTATGTTTGTTTGATTCTGGTGCATCTCATAGCTTCCTATCATTAGAGTTTATGCATAAACACCATCTAATAGCTATACCTACTGCGGAGATTAGTAGAGTGATGACGGAAGGAGGACCAATGCCTATTAGAGCTATCTATAGATGTTCTATTTTTATAGCCGGGAGAGAGTTCAGGGGACGATTCTTTGTGATGCCACTCCTCGGTTATGATATCATATTGGGGATGGACTGGCTTAGCTATGCCCATGCATCTATAGATTGTCATGAGGGTGGTATTTTGTTCAGTCCCCCAGGCACAGCACCATTCAGTGTCAGGAGGACAGGGCCGGAGATCAGCCTAGAGCCGAACTGTTGTGCGACAGTTGGGGACGTAGCACCGCCACACCCTATCATCAGGGAGTTTATGGATGTATTCCCAGAGGATCTTCCAGGACTTTCGTCTGACAGAGTTGTGGAGTTCACCATAGATTTAGTACCGGGTTCATCACCAGTATCTCGGGCTTACTATAGAGTGAATCCCAAGGAGGCCGTAGAGATGAAAGAGCAGATTGATGACCTGTTGAAAAAGGATTTCATTCGATCCAGTGCTTCTCCATGGGGAGCGCCAGTGCTCTTTGTGCCTAAGAAGGATGGTACAGTCCGGTTGTGTATTGACTACCGGGCCTTGAATGCCATCACCATCAAGAACAAATATCCTCTGTCCAGGATAGATGATTTGTTCGACCAGTTGAGCGGGGCGAAGGTATTTTCCAGGATAGACTTGAGATCAGGGTACCACCAGGTGAAGGTCAGGGCAGCAGACATCCAGAAGACGACGTTCAACACGAAGTACGGGCAGTACGAGTTTCTGGTGATGCCATTTGGTCTCACAAATGTGCCAGCTGTCTTTATGAATTTGATGAATAAGACATTCCACCAGTATCTGGATAAGTTCGTCGTAGTGTTTATCGACGACATCCTGATATACTCGAAGACGCCGGAGGAGCATGCAGAGCACTTGCGGATAGTTTTGGGGATTCTGAGGCAGGAGAGATTGTTTGCCAAATTGCCGAAGTACGAGTTCTTTTTAGACCGAGTGGAGTTTCTCGGCCATGTAGTTACTGGAGATGGAATCTCTGTAGATCCCAGGAAGATTGCTGCAGTTGAGACATGGAAGGCTCCGACGTCAATTTCAGAGATCAGGAGCTTTCTGGGTTTAACAGGCTATTATAGAAAGTTCGTCCAGGACTTTGCTAGGATAGCTGAACCCATGACGAAGCTGACGCGGAATGACGCAGAGTACATTTGGTCAGAGGACTGCCAGGCAGAATTTGAGGAGCTGAAGAGGAGGCTGACGACCGCTCCAGTTTTGACTTTACCTTCAGGTTCTGGAGGTTTCACCATATACAGCGATGCTTCTGGGAAGGGGCTAGGATGTGTCCTACAGCAGCATAGAAAAGTGATTGCTTATGCATCTAGGCAATTGCGGACTCATGAGCAGAATTATCCTACCCATGACCTAGAGTTAGCTGCGGTGATCTTTGCACTCAAGTTATGGAAATATTACTTATACGGAGAGCGTGTGGAAATCTTTACTGACCACAAAAGCTTGAAGTATGTGTTCACGCAGAAAGAGCTGAACATGAGGCAAAGACGATGGTTGGAGTTGATGAAAGACTTTGACATCGATTTACAGTATCATCCCGGGAAGGCAAATATGGTGGCGGATGCGCTGAGCAGGCATCCGATGGCATGGTATCTGATGATAGATCGGCATTTGCGGAAAGATCTGGAGAAGCTCGGTATCGAGCTAGTTCGGCCAGGATCAGTGATACAGATGATGGCGCTTGATATTCAGTCAGGTTTGATGGAGCAGATCCGGGAGGCACAGTCTACAGATAAGAGCCTTCGCAGACTTCGAGCCCAGGCTTTAGCTGGATTGCTATATGACTTCACTATAGCAGAGGATGGATCCTTGAGGCATGGCAGCCGACTGTGCGTGCCGAAGGGAGAGCTGGTAGAGGCAGTCTTGTAGGAGACGTACCGATCGAGATATTCTATTCACCCTGGTGCTAACAAGATGTACCGTGACTTGCGGGAACATCTTTGGTGGCACGGGATGAAGAGGAATGTATCACATTTCATCTCGAGATGCCTAGTTTGCCAGTAGGTCAAGACGGAGCGCCAGAGGCCAGCTGGTTTGTTGCAGCCGTTACCCATTCCCGAGTGAAAGTGGGAACATATTATGATGGACGTCGTCTCAGGGCTTCCTCGTTTCCAAGGAGGGAAGGATGCCATTTGGGTCATCGTGGACAGGCTGACGAAGTGTGCGCACTTCATACCCTTCAAGGTGGGGCTTTCCACCGAAAAGTTGGAGAAACTATACATGCAGCAGATAGTTCACCTACACGGAGTGCCAGTGAGCATCGTGTCAGACAGAGACAGCAGATTTACGTCCCACTACTGGAGGAGCTTGCAGGAGGAGTTGGGCAGTAGGCTCAAGTTTAGTATGGCGTACCACCCGCAGACAGATGGGCAGTCCGAGAGGACGATACAGACACTGGAGGATATGATGAGGACCTGCGTACTGGACTTCGGAGGATCATGGAAGAGCCATCTGCACTTGGTAGAGTTTTCATACAACAACAGCTACCAAGCCAGTATCGGTATGTCTCCTTTCGAGGCTTTATATGGACGACGATACCGTACACCGCTCTTTTGGGATGATGTTGGAGACAGAGTTATGCTTGGGCCAGAGATGATCACGGATGTAGCAGAAAAGGTTGGGATGATCAGAGACAGGCTCAGAGTAGCTCAGGACAGACAGAAACACTGGGCTGATGCTAGTCGCAGACCTATGGAGTTCGCAGACGGTGATATGGTGCTAGTGAAGATATCACCTACTAGAGGGACGATCCGGTTCGGACGAGGAGGAAAGCTGAGCCCCAGATACATCGGGCCGTTCGAGATACTTGGCAGGATCGGAGAGGTAGCTTACAGGGTTGTACTTTCACCCAACCTAGCAGGAGTTCACGATGTCTTTCACGTATCTCAGCTGAGGAGATATGTTCCAGACCCCAGTCATGTGCTAGATCATTCAGAGTTGGAGATCGGACCGAGCCTTACAGTTTCTAAGTAGCCAGTGGAGATATTAGACAGGAGAGAGAAGAGGCTGAGGAACAAGATTATACCCTTAGTACGAGTAGCTTGGAGCCGTCACTCTCCAGGTGAATCTACTTGGGAGAGGGAGTCGGACATGAGGGAGAGATACCCTTACTTGTTCGATCCAACCGCTACGAGGGAACCACCCGTTTCCGTTTGATACCTTAGAGGTTAGTTTCGATCATAGCCTTAGTCATTTGTTGCATTGCTTGCTATGTTAGAATATTGCAGGGTCTTCAATCCTTGTGAATTTCGTGGACAAATTTTTCAAGGAGGGAAGATTGTAAGCCCCTGTTTTTCAAAAATTTATTTAATTAGTGTTAGTTAATTATTAATGTCATTTTTAGCCTTAAAATATTTATTATGATTTTTAGGAATTTTTCTAGAATTTTTAAATGATTTTTAAATAAGTTTTAATAGCTAAAATATCATTTTGCAATTAATTTAAATATTTTAATATCATTCTGTAATTTTTAGAATTGTTTTTATATCATTATGTAATTTATCAAATTGTTTTAATAACTGTCTGTAATTTTCTAAATTGTTTAAGAAGTCTTTTTGCAATTAGTTAATCATTTTTTATGTGGAATACAAATGTTATATTTGCATTTAGACTCTGATAGGGCCTTTGTGTAATAACCTAAATTATGGGGGCCTAATTGTTAACCTACCCTACCCCTCCCCCTCCCACGATCACCCTCTCTCTCTTCTCACCCACTCCCTGCCCGACGACCGACAACTCGGCTGCCCCCGCCATTTCCGGCCAGATCGACCGACTCGACCCCCCCTATTAAAACCCTCTCACTCCCCTCAGCTCGACCACCCCCACTTCGACCCATCACAGCCGACCACAGCCCCCATCTTCCCCAATTAAATCTCGTCGCAACCCTAACTCCGGCGAGCCTCGTGCAGCCCCCACGACGTGCGCCACCGCCCACAACCACCACCATCCGACGCGCCGCGACGAGCCGCACCCAGCGCCACCCGAGCGCCACCGCCCCGACCACTCCACCGCCGTCCAGCACACCCGAAACTCCCTCAACCGTCGGACACGTAAGTTGCAGTGTCGAATCCGTGTCAAGTGAGTCTCGTGCACACATATGTGGTTTGCCGTGTCCTGGCGAGCACGAGGGTAGGACTGGACACGGCAAACTCGAGTCGTACGTGTCGAAATCGACCCGGACACTTAGACTCCTGTGTCCCTAACTGTCAAGACACAGGACTGTTATTATATTTTTTTATTATTTATTAATTGCTTAAACCTAAATAAAATAAACCTAATCCTAACTCTAACACAACGAGCGGGCTGACCCGCTGGCCAGCTCGACCCGACTCAGAAACCCCCCTGCGCGCTCAGTGGCTCGAGTTCGAGCCCCCTTTTGCTGTTGTTTCTATTTCTTTTTCTTTTCCTTTTTCTTTTTCTTTTTTTCTGTATTATATATATATATAATATATATAATATATATATAGATATATATATATATATAATATTATATATATATATATTTATATTATATATATATATATATATATATATATATGTATACATATATTTGTATATATATATGTATTATTATACTGTATTATATATAAATATATATATATATATATATATATATATATATATATATATATATGTTATATTTAGTACTTTATTATAATATGTATAAATGTATATGTATATATATTATTTAGTCATATATGTATATGTATATATGTTCATGTGTATATATATTATTTATATACTTATATATATTATATATATTATATATAGATAATACAAAAAAAAAAAAAAAAAAATGTCCGGCGCTCGTAGCGCGAGTGGCACGAGGGGGGGCTCTCGGCGGGGAGACCCGGGATCGAGCCCTCCCTCCCGCATCAACCCGGCTGGGTGGCAGTGGCCACGGGGTTGATGGGGATGCGCGGACACCCAAAAAAATATATATATATATATATATATATATATATATATATACAAAATATATATATATATATATATATATATATATATATATATTATATCTATATATATATATATATATATATATATATATATATATCACTTATAGTATATTTGATGAATGGAGAGTTGGTCTGCTCCTTGGGGAGCCCTAGGGTGGGGAGCCCCGTGGTGCCGGCCCCTAGTGGCCGCCGCCGTGGTGGGCTGCTCCGTCGGCCTCCGCTCTCGGCTTGCTCCCCCTCCTCTCCCCAGGAGGCTTTGCCCCCCTCCCCCGGCAGCCCCCGTGCTGCCCTCAGTGCCGTCGCGCTCTCCCCCGCAGCGTCGTCCCCAACGTCCCCGGCGACCCGTCGCCGGCGACGGCGTGCTACTGTCCCGTTGCTGCTGCCGGGCAGCCCCGGCCGTGGCGCGCCCTCGTTGAGGTCGTGTGGGCCTCCGCCTGGCGAGCCTCTTCCCTCCTTCGCCGTGCCTCCCCCCCTCGTCCCCTCGGTCGCAGCTGCTCCCGCCCTTGGCAGGCGAAGCTCCCGCTCCCCTCCCCCCTCTCGTCGTCTTCCTGTAGAGCCGTCCTTGGCTCAGTCCGCAGCTGCCCCCTCCTCCGGCACCGTCTCCGCCTTGGCTCCTCCTCCGGAGCCCTCCCGCGTCGGTGGGCCCTCCTCCTGGGCTCTCGTGGTTGGCGGTCCGAGTCAGTCGGCGTTCTTCGTCGCCCCCTCTCGTCGAAGCGCGGCCGTCCTGTGGCGGCCTCTCGGACACCGCCTCTCGACCGTGAGCTCCGTGCTCCCTCCTTGGACGGCCCCTCCGCCTCATTATGATCTTCGAGTTTCCGGCGCGCGCTGGAAGCAACCCCCCCCCCCCCCGTCGTTTTTGACCGGCCCCCTCGCCGGCCCCCTCCTCTCGCGGGTTCCTGCGGCCTCCTGCGTCGTCGGTCTGGTCGTCGGTGGTCGCTCCCTCCGTCCGGCGGTTTGCCGCCCCCCGTTCCCTCCCCTCCCTTATTCCCTCCCCCTCTTCTCCCGGTCGTGCCTTGCGCCCCCCGGCGGTCGACGGCGACCCCCCCTCCCGTCCCCCTACCTTCCGCCGGCGGTTGTCCTCCCCCCCCCCGCCGCGCTAACCAGCCCCTCCGGGCGATGCTTTCCCTAGGGCCCCGCGTCCAACCCTAGGGCCCGCGCCCTCCCCCTTGAGCCCTGCGCCATCCCCTTGGGCCCGCGCCATTGGGCCACGCGCCCCCTGCACCTCGGGACGCTCGCGTGGACTAACCCCCCCCAGCGTTTCGGTTTTCAAATTTTTTTTTGAATTCCGTCCACCAAAAAAAAAAAGTTTATTAGGGACTCTCTGTTTGTGTGTCCCCCCACCCCCTTGGGCGAGCGCCCACACCCGCTCTTTTCAGTATTTTGCAGAGCCTCTTCATTTCAAGTTTTGAAATTTTTCGAAATTTGAATTTAACCTTTATGTATTTTCTATCTGGCCTCCCAGGCTCTTTTGTGGTTTTTGTTTGCCCTGGCCCCTGTAATGCTCTTTTCGAGCCTCTTTTATTGTTCAATAAAATGTTGTTTGGTTAAAAAAAATAAAATAAAAATAAAAAAATATATACTTTATAGTTAAGTATTTTCTTATATATATATATATATATATATATATATATATATATATATATATATATATATATATAAATATCTATAGATTTATATGTAATCTAAATATTGTAGAGATACATTATATATAATATATATATATATATATATATATAAAAAAAAAAAAAAAAATATCTATATATATAATATATATATATATATATATATATATATATAAATAATATATCTATATATATATATATATATATATATATATATATATATATCTATATATATATATTTCACTCTACTAGTGAATTATCTTTATAAAATAATTGTCATATTTTTATAACTACTATGTAAAATTTTGCCCTATTTAAATATTAATATTTATTATGTATTTTTACGTCTTTGTATTTTTTTGTGTATTTAAATTACTGCAACCATTTGGTGTCCAAGCCTAGCATGGATTTTTGGGCCCAAATGTGTTTTCACACATTCAAGACCTGTACAAGTCATATTGGACTTGATTCATGGCCTTGGGCCCTGTATTTGAACTTTGGTTCAAATTATATACATGGACAAAATACGCAGATAATTTATTATTTTAATTTTAGATTGTGTGCAATGCTATTTTGAATTTCTAAAAATACTTTAATTGCTGTTAAAATTCGGAAAAAATAGTATTTAGATACTATGTTAATTTAGCTAATTTAGTATAATTTTTGTAGTATTTAATTTAGTTTTGCCACTATCTTGGCATATGAAACCAGAACTCATTTTCTGTATACTTAGGAAAACTGATTTTTATAAAATACTGTACTGGTAATAAATTTCAAAAAAATTATAATAAATTTTATAATTAGTAAGGATCATTTTGGTACTTTATTTAGGTAAAATTAAGCTTTTTGTCTATCTCAAAAATTATTGGAACACAATGTTCATTTGATTTATTTTTGAATATTACGACTTGCAACTTTTTTGTGCTTTAGCCGTATTGAACCTCATCCCCACTAGTGTAAAGACCCTAAAAAGTTAGTTAAAGTAGTGTGTCACCCTATATTGGTCTCCTATGCTAAAGTCATCATTTTGCTAGGTGCCCAGTCACAAGTCGTATTTCACAAATTAGTGTCTTAGTGTTTTAGCTTAGTGTAAAAACTAAGTTTATGTATTTATTTCTACAGTGACGATTTACCAGACATCTATAGCACTTTTATCACAGCTTACTTTGCTTTGCTTTGCTAGAGGCAATACTTTCTACAAACTTTACATACTGTTCATAATGAACTGCGATTTATCAGCCATGTTAAATGCTGATCCTTGGGGTAGCAGTTAAATATCACAAGTTTGTACGTTTTCATTACTACCATGCTTAGAACAGTCTTATGTATCTCTCACATGATTAGAATATGGGTTATGGGGGAAACTGATAGTAGAGTACGTGATCATGCCCCCTTTATCGTACCGAGCAAGTTACAATTTATATGTTACTGCGCCGTATGCCTTTATCCCGTATTTTGTACGGATGTACACCTATGCTGTACACTTGTACGTATGTACATTTCATTTACATGTGCCCCTACACATTATACAACCTATTGTCGATCACATACCTGCTACAGTTTTAAACATACATACACATCTGTCTCTATGACATATGTATCATTGCCATGATAGATTATGTGATGCCATGTTTCCAGTTATTCCTCTATGTTCATTTTTCATGTTCATATGCTAGTTTGCTAGAATCAGTACTTGCTCCCGTCCTGACAGGATAACGTTGTAGGTGTCCTTACTGATGAGGTATACTCTGCAACTCATATTATGGAGATACTGCCGAGGACCGGCTTTGCTTTACGAGGATGTTCCTTCGGAGAACCTCGCCTAGTTGTCTTTTTGCTTTAGACTTTTGAGTGTAGTCATGTATCAGACTACGTATTTTGTAACTGGACATGTATCCAGTTTTACTTTCAGACTTGTACTTGGACATTTTACTATATGAGACGACTTTTTGTTTGGAGCATTTATGACTTTATTCACTTATAGAACTGTTGCACATTTAGTCTTATCTGTTTTTCTAGAACGCTGACTGTGCTTTATCTCAAGCAGGCTGGACATGACTCGGCCCGGCCCAACATTTGGGTAACGGTCGTGACAGGCACCCTGCCTCCCGCGGCTCCACTCGGCGCTGTCCCGAGGCCAGCACCTCCCGACCGGCCAGATCCGCCCCGGCAAAACCCCCTTCGTGCTGTCGCTGGCCAGCACCTTTCCCTGAACCCCGATCTCCCGTCCCGCAGCTGTCCTTTGCTGTCCGCGTATTCAGACTTTTTCGTTTCGCGGGAACTAGGTTTTTTTCCAAAATTTTTATCTGAGAGCTCTAGCCAAGCAACCCAAGGATAATTTCGTCCCATTCCATTTATTCGGTAGTCGATGATGATAATGGTCCCCGATTCCCTCCGGGAATTCGGTTTTAGGTCGACGTCGTAACTTCGGATTTTTCGGAGATGTTCTGTGATGTTTGTGTTTATTTCGGATTTTTCCGAAATATGTTTTCTGGATTTTGAGCGCTGTGGTTTCCGAATTCATTTCGGGAATTCCCGAACTATATTTCGGGTTTCCGATTAAGCTTCGGAATTATTCTTGAATTTAATTTTGTGTAAAAAATGGTTTGGAAGTTATTTTCTGGGTGTTCCCTGGTTTGGGACTTTTATTATGGGTGTTTCGGCGCATTTTCCCAGTTTTGGGTTTATCCCGAATATAGAGAAATGCTGTCCAAATTTTATAAAACTTTAAAAATGAATTCAAATCGGTTTTCGGAAAATATTTTATTAAATAGATTTTTGGGCGCGACCATCCGGTCCGTGGGCCTAGCGAAATGCAAACGAAACCGGTTTTTACCCGGACGTTGAGGCATTAGCAACAAATAGTGACTATTGGACCAAGTCTGAGACTCCTAAGATTTATTTATTTTATTTTTAGTTTTGTTTTCGATATTTAAAATACAGGATATTAGTCAGAGCTAACTAATTTTTCTTATTTTAATTTATGTAAAGTTTGTAAGGGCATAAGCCCATATTCCTATTTTGTCAGCTGTGCCCCTATATTGCATAGTCTAGGTTTTTCATTTATTTTCTGGTTGATTTTTCCTTTATTTTCTGGTTGGTTTTATTCTCCGTAATTAGACGCTTAGTTATATAAATGGTTATTAAATATTTTGTATAAATTAATAAGAATTTCTCAACGATAAATACTTCATTAAAATATTGACTATTAACAAAACTCACGTTTTATCATTGAAAGAAATGTATTTTTATGTATAATATAAAATACAAGCTTTGCGAATTAACCGGTAACGACCGATTTTTCCAAGTAAAACCAGAAACTGGCTATCCAACTGAATGAAACCAACGTAGTACGCGTCGTAAACCATTAGCAGTAGTTTAATAACACAACTTAAAATCTGGCTAGGACCTGCTACTAGAGATTGCAACTAGCACACCTAGCTTGGTTTCACAATGGGTCTAAGTCAAGTTCTCCAACTGTAGGATCTCGGAGACGAACCTAGCATCTTTCCGGAACCAACACCAGTTTCCCGTCTAAAAAACAAAGACACGTACATTTTGTTTGTAGTTTAAATTATTTAGTAATCGTTTATTGCAAGTTTAAACCACGATGCAACACGGAACTCTCTCTGAGAGCTGACTGATTGACTGTTGGGTACTGGGAGAGTAGTGTAATGAGTATGACCACATCCAAATAATAATTTAGAACTGTATTAGCTTACCCCTCATACATACGGGGATAAGCCATATCATTCACTGTACAACCCAATCCGGTCATATTTATTGCCTATTCACAATTATTTTAACTGCTGGAGAACTGTTTATTTTCAAATTGTTTAAAAGTGCATAACTCTATTATTATTTCAATTGTTAGATTATCATGAATTGTACTTTGCTCCCTCCTGACTGGAGATAATATTTTTAGGGGATTTTGAGGATGCTAGCTGTTATACAACAGCTATTATGACCCAGTTCTGTACCCTGTGGTATTGCCAGAGTCCCATTGGAGGACGCAGGACTGAGGCCGATGAGCCGAACGCTTAGCTAGATATTTTTCAGTTTCCAGTTTTGTTTTGAATTTTAGAATTTGTAATTCGAATTCAGCATTTATTTCAGTCTTTCTAATTCCAGATGTATTTTTCAAATGTGATAAAAAGTTTTAAATTCCGTTATTCAGTTGTGACAAATATATAGATGTTGTTGTGATTACCTGCAATAGTGATACAGGTTACTACTGCCGCCATCTCAACAACGGTGCAGGCTGGGCAGATCCGGGTCGACCCAA
>JANAVB010016999.1:9855415-10100789 GCA_029216955.1 Iris pallida | reverse complement strand
ATATATATATATATATATATATATATATATATATAAAAAAAAAAAAAAAAAAATAGATATATATATATAGATAATAATATATATATATATATATAATAAATAAATACTATATATATATATATATATATATATATATATATATATATATATATATATATATTTCATCTACCTAGTGTAAATTATCTTATAAAATAATTGTCATATTTTTATAACTACTATGTAAAATTTGCCCTATTTAAATATTAATATTTATTATGTATTTTTACGTCTTGTATTTTTTTGTGTATTTAAATTACTGCAACATTTGGTGTCCAAGCCTAGCATGGATTTTGGGCCCAAATGTGTTTTCACACATTCAAGACCTGTACAAGTCATATTGGACTTGATTCATGGCCTTGGGCCCTGTATTTGAACTTGGTTCAAATTATATACATGGACAAAATACGCAGATAATTAATTATTTTAATTTTAGATTGTGTGCAATGCTATTTTTGAATTTCTAAAAATACTTTAATTGCTGTTAAAATTCTGGAAAAAATAGTATTTAGATACTATGTTAATTTAGCTAATTTAGTATAATTTTTGTAGTATTTAATTTATAGTTTTGCCACTATCTTGGCATATGAAACCAGAACTCATTTTCTGTATACTTAGGAAAACTGATTTTTATAAAATACTTGTACTGGTAATAAATTTCAAAAAAATTATAATAAATTTCTATAATTAGTAAGGATCATTTTGGTACTTTATTTTAGGTAAAATTAAGCTTTTTGTCTATCTCAAAAATTATTGGAACACAATGTTCATTTGATTTATTTATTGAATAATTACGACTTGCAACTTTTGTGCTTTAGCCGTATTGAACCTCATCCCTCACTAGTGTAAAGACCCTAAAAAGTTAGTTAAAGTAGTGTGTCACCCTATATTGGTCTCCTATGCTAAAGTCATCATTTTGCTAGGTGCCCAGTCACAAGTCGTATTTCACAAATTAGTGTCTTAGTGTTTAGCTTAGTGTAAAAACTAAGTTTATGTATTTATTTCTACAGTGACGAGTTACCAGACATCTATAGCACTTTTATCACAGCTTACTTTGCTTTGCTTTGCTAGAGGCAAGTACTTTCTACAAACTTTACATACTGTTACATAATGAACTGCGATTTATCAGCCATGTTAAATGCTGATCCTTGGGGTAGCAAGTTAAAATATCACAAGTTGTACTTTTCATTACTACCATGCTTAGAACAGTCTTTATGTATCTCTCACATGATTAGAATATGGGTTATGGGGAAACTGATAGTAGAGTACGTGATCATGCCCCCTTTATCGTACCGAGCAAAGTTACAATTTATATGTTACTGCGCCGTATGCCTTTATCCCGTATTTCTGTACGGATGTACACCTATGCTGTACACTTGTACGTATGTACATTTCATTTACATGTGCCCCTACACATTATACACCTATTGTCGATCACATACCTGCTACAGTTTTAAACATTACATACACATCTGTCTCTATGACATATGTATCATTGCCATGATAGATTATGTGATGCCATGTTTCCAGTTATTCCTCTATGTTCATTTTCATGTTCATATGCTAGTTTGCTAGAATCAGTACTTGCTCCCGTCCTGACAGGATAACGTTGTAGGTGTCCTTACTGATGAGGTATTACTCTGCAACTCATATTATGGAGATACTGCCGAGGAACCGGCTTTGCTTTACGAGGATGTTCCTTCGGAGAACCTCGCCTAGTTGTCTTTTTGCTTTAGACTTTTGAGTGTAGTCATGTATCAGACTACGTATTTTGTAACTGGACATGTATCCAGTTTTACATTTCAGACTTGTACTTGGACATTTTACTATATGAGACGACTTTTGTGTTTGGAGCATTTATGACTTTTATTCACTTATAGAACTGTTAGCACATTTAGTCTTATCTTGTTATTTCTAGAACAGCTGACTGTGCTTTATCTCAAGCACAGGCTGGACATGACTCGGCCCGGCCCAACAATTTGGGTAACGGGTCGTGACAGGCACCCTGCCTCCCGCGGCTCCACTCGGCGCTGTCCCGAGGCCACAGCACCTCCCGACCGGCCAGATCCGCCCCGGCAAAACCCCCTTCGTGCTGTCGCTGGCCAGCACCTTTCCGGCTAGACCCCGATCTCCCGTCCCGCAGCTGTCCTTTGCTGTCCGCGTATTCAGACTTTTTCGATTTCGCGGGAACTAGGTTTTTTTCCAAAATTTTTATCTGAGAGCTCTAGCCAAGCAACCCAAGGTATAATTTCGGTCCCATTCCATTTATTCGGTAGTCGATGATGATAATGGTCCCCGATTCCCTCCCGGGAATTCGGTTTTAGGTCGACGTCGTAACTTCGGATTTTTCGGAGATGTTCTGTGATGTTTGTGTTTATTTCGGATTTTTCCGAAATATGTTTTCTGGATTTTGAGCGCTGTGGTTTCCGAATTCATTTCGGGAATTCCCGAACTATATTTCGGGTTTCCGATTAAGCTTCGGAAATTATTCTATGAATTTAATTTTGTGTAAAAATGGTTTGGAAGTTATTTTCTGGGTGTTCCCTGGTTTGGGACTTTTATTATGGGTGTTTCGGCGCATTTTCCCAGTTTTGGGTTATCCCGAATATAGAGGAAATGCTGTCCAAATTTTATAAAACTTTAAAAATGAATTTCAAATCGGTTTTCGGAAAATATTTTATTAAATAGATTTTTGGGCGACGACCATACCGGTCCGTGGGCCCTAGCGAAATGCAAACGAAACCGGTTTTACCCGGACGTTGAGGCATTAGCAACAAATAGTGACTATTGGACCAAGTCTGAGACTCCTAAGATTTTATTTATTTTATTTTTAGTTTTGTTTTCGATATTTAAAATACAGGATATTAGTCAGAGCTAACTAATTTTTTCTTATTTTAATTTATGTAAAGTTTGTAAGGGCATAAGCCCATATTCCTATTTTGTCAGCTGTGCCCCTATATTGCATAGTCTAGGTTTTTCATTTATTTTCTTGGTTGATTTTTCCTTTATTTTCTGGTTGGTTTATTCTCCGTAATTAGACGCTTAGTTATATAAATGGTTATTAAATATTTTGTATAAATTAATAAGAATTTCTCACGATAAAATTACTTCATTAAAATATTGACTATTAACAAAACTCACGTTTTATCATTGAAAGAAAATGTAGTTTTATATGTATAATATTAAAAATACAAAGCTTTGCGAATTAACCGGTAACGACGATTTTTCCAAGTAAAACCAGAAACTGGCTATCCAACTGAATGAAAACCAACGTAGTACGCGTCGTAAACCATTAGCAGTAGTTTAATAAACAAACTTAAAATCTGGCTAGGACCTGCTACTAGAGATTGCAACTAGCACACCTAGCTTGGTTTCACAATGGGTCTAAGTCAAGTTCTCCAACTGTAGGATCTCGGAGACGAACCTAGCATCTTTCCGGAACCAACACCGTTTCCCGTCGTAAACAAAGACAAGTACATTTTGTGTTAGTTTAAAATTATTTAGTAATCGTTTTATTGCAAGTTTAAACCACGATGCAACACGGAACTCTCTCTGAGAGCACTGACTGATTGACTGTTGGGTACTGGGAGAGTAGTGTAATGAGTATGACCACATCCAAAGTAATAATTTAGAACTGTATTAGCTTACCCCTCATACATACGGGGATAAGCCATATCATTCACTGTACAACCCAATCCGGTCATATTTATTGCCTATTCACATCACAATATTTTAACTGCTGGAGAACTGTTTATTTTCAAATTGTTTAAAAGTGCATAACTCTATTATTATTTCAATTGTTAGATTATCATGAATTGTACTTTGCTCCCTCCTGACTGGAGATAATATTTTTAGGGGATTTTGAGGATGCTGAGCTGTTATACAACAGCTATTATGACCCAGTTCTGTACCCTGTGGTATTGCCAGAGTCTCCATTGGAGGACGCAGGACTGAGGCCGATGAGCCGAACGCTTAGCTAGATATTTTTCAGTTTCCAGTTTGTTGTTTTGAATTTTAGAATTTTGTTAATTCGAATTCAGCATTTTATTTCAGTCTTTCTAATTCCAGATGTATTTTTCAAATGGTGAATAAAGTTTTAAATTCCGGATTATTCAGTTGTGACAAATATATAGATGTTGTTGTGATTACCTGCAATAGTGGATACAGTTTACTGCCGCCATCTCAACAACGGTGCAGGCTGGGCATGATCCGGGTCGACCCAATTATTTGGGATCGGGTCGTGACATGTTTTTAGTGGTGGCCCATGCAGGTCCTGAAACAACAACTTAGGGGAACACCTCTAGAACATTTAGAACACTAGAACATTAATTTGTCAAAACATAGGACCGAATTATATTATAAATAAATATTTTTGGTTGTTATAGACTGGTAGGCTACCTTGCTTATATTTGCTTCCTAAACCTTTCAGACTATGACTAGAGGAAAGACAACCCATTCCAGTCCTGCTGATGACAAGGTGTTATCTTCTGATCACACCCCTCTTCCTCAGGCCCGTTCCAACCATTCTCCTTTGCAGCTCCTCAACCCCCCTTAGCTGCAGAAGTCCCCATCACAGCTCATACTACAGCCGAACGTATTCCGCCTACGGCAATTTCACCATCTCCTGTTATGATAGTTACTCCTGTCGCCCCACCAGTACCAGCAGACACCTCCCAAATGGTTGTCTTATTTCAAGGAATCTTGGAGTCCCAGAAGGCCCAAGCCGAGGCCCAGCAGAGACAGATTGATATCACGAGAGATATTATGAAGGATGTCAATGACGTAGCCTTGGCTATCTTAAACCGAGTTGGTGCGGAACCTCACCCTAGGAGGGATACCCCTGAATCTAGAAGATATTTGGGTCCCATCAAGTACTCTACTTTCCGGCAGTCATGTCGTAAGAAGCTATTGGCTTGTGCCTACTGCAAGAGGCCTGGTCATCTAGCCAATAGTTGCCGCAAGATATTGGGACAATGTTTGGCATGTGATCCGTTGAACATCGGGTAAAGGACTGTCTCTTATTTTTCCATCGTACCAGAGCACCTATCCCAGCAACACCTGCTACGCCGCAACCTAGGGACTCTCTTCCTATCGAGCAGACCTTGCCTCCTAAACCCACAGCAGAAAGGCATGATGCAGACTTGAGGATCATAGAAGAAGATGAAGCAGTTGGAGACTGCTCGTACAAGAGCCAGAGCCAGGAAGACTAGTACCTAGAACTGCTGAGTAGCATTATCTATTGTTATAAGAAGTTGTAACAGGATGTCCTTAGAATAATCATGAGAGTCTTGCTGTAATTCTCCAATATGAATAAAATTCTTGGTTACACCTTATGGTAGATATCTTTCCCAAAGTCTTTCCCCTACGATACCATTTCTGAGGATTGTAATCTTAATGAGAAGGTATGTAAGGCGGTATTTATCAAGGATATATTGGTGATTAAGAATTGGAAGAATAGAATTTTGGAATACCCAGATATTAGTTGGTACTTATAACAATTGGGAGTGATAATGACATAAGGAGTGAATTTTGACCTTAACCAGTTTAGGCCGACTGTATGATGGTATATGTTACTACATATTTTATTTCCTAGATTTTTGTATCTTTTAACGTCCCATGATTTTCGGGAATTATCTCCTTCCCATATCTTTAACAGATTTTAGCATCCCTTAGGATTTATGTTTTTTTCGCTATTATGGACCAATATTAGAACTTTTCAATCTCCTTCGTCAGCAAACCTATTTTTTCAAACTTCTCCACTAGTCGATCAAATCTTATTTCTCTATCTTTATTTGGAATCCAGACTCGTTTGCTATCTAGAGTTTCTAATTCTAATAAACCCTTATCTATCCGAGTACTTCTACGACTAGCGTATCCAACCATTCGCCTTAACCTCATTTTAATTGACTTTCTCGGAACTAATCCTGAACCAAATTCTTCTGGAACTATAAAGCCTCAAGGTTAATTATTACCAAAGGAATTTGTTCAGTTTAGTTAGTTCATGATTTCCCTAAAAGATATTTTCAAAAATACTTTCAATACTGATTGTTATCTCCTAGGGTATTCCAAATAGTTTATTTTGATCCCCTCCACTCAACCTGAAGCCCTACTCTCTCTATGCAACTTCTTGATCAATTCAAGGCCTAGACAGTTTTTTTAAAACTCAATGCTTGAGTATCGTGAAGTACGAACGGTCAGAGAATTGATTCCATCTTATTATTAAATCTTCTTTAAATCATTGAAAACTTTTAAATTGTTGAACCATCCCCTTGTTGGCTTTACTAAAATATTTTAACCTGGCTTCCTTGAATCCATAAAGACATACTTCTTTTGTGTCAACCCTACTTACCCATCACATTCTCAAAACTTTCCTTGGATAAGAAATTATTTCTTCAAATAATTTTGGTAAACGTCTGTATCCTTTAAGTGATTTGTCGGGAATATTCTTATTGGCTTCTTCAACTCAATTCAAAGCTCTGATTCTTCTACCTTATCCTGTGGCCAACTCAATTAGTCATACTCAAGTTTGATCAATTTTTTCAAAATCAAATCTCTTAAATCTCAAGAGCTACTGGAACACATATTTATCCTGATAAATTTTCTGGAAACCAGAAGAACATACATCAACATCTTTTCCTATCATGACTAGAACCTTAGAACTCGTTTGAATTTTTTCGGAAACTCCTTTGAATTCTTATGGACAAAGTTTGGAAAAATATTCCGTGATCTAATATGACTTCGCACATTGCGTTATAGTCAATTGTCTGAATTATGGAAACTGGGAGTTTACTGCAGCCAATTGCGCACTGGCGAGGCAAAAGACTCTAAAGTTGAAGTGATTTCAGGTGTTCATAGGTTCCCGGATATTATCGTGACTATGTCCTAAATGCACCACGTTGATCTTCTATGTTGCTTAGCCATGAAATGGATAAAGTTGACAGACTACTCGGTAACCTAAAATTATTCAAGTTATTGGGTCAAAAATTTTCTGCAGTCAGGTGCACTCTGGCGAGGCATGAATTTGAGACAAAATGACTTCAAACATATTTGGTTCCCGAATATTATTCAAACTATATTCATACCATGGTTGTCTTTTGCACCATCAAATCATTCTGACTTTTGCCTGATTAGAGGATTTACATTTCTAGCGGTTGTCTCCATTTCCAGAAATTTCTTGTCACAACCAGAAAGAAAAGATTTCCTACAAAATTCTACTTGATCTTCCTAAAAACTTATTAGGACCATATCAATCTCTTTTACCTCAATCTCTTTTCTGTTTCAACCTTAGTACATTGCATACATATATTCTTATATCTTATTTATTTATTCATTTATTTTTTTATTATTATTTAGTTACAGATTTTGGAAGCCATAGATAGTTATCTTGTAAGTCTTTTCCCGCATATCTTATCTTCTGACCGTTGAACAGTGAAACGACATACTTCCTATCCTCTTTGATCATCACTCGGCCCTCAATGGAAATGTTTCACTCGATTACATTCCTATCATAGGTATAATGTTCTAATCATCTCTAATATCCTACTATCGTACAACTTTTCTATCCTTCCTGAGTCACAAATCTTTGTACCCCATTCCAATTTGATTTGACATTTAGGTTCCTCATCTCAAAAGATTCCATTATCTTCTGCCTTCTCAATAAAATGTTGACCTCCGCTCCTTTCTTGCCTTTCCTGTTTCACGAAACCTCATTTGGTTCTCTCCTATTCTATGATCCTGGTTGTACCTAGGTTCTTTCTCGTGCCTAAAATGATTTTGATTACAACAAACATTCCAATCCCATTTCAGATCATATTCCGATAATCCGATCGTGCCTACTGATTTAAAGTTCATTTTTTTTGTTTAAGGCTAAGTTTTTTTATTGCACCCCGGCCCTTATCTTTGAAATTTCGAGGACAAAATTTTTTAAGGAGGGAAGATTGTGAAACCCGCTTCCTGGGTTTAGCTAATTATTATTGGTGATTATTATTGTTTGTAGTATTATTTTATTATTATTATTTCGGAAATTGAAATTATTTTCAAAATATTAGTAACATGGATTTTAGAATTGTCAGCCCGTCCCGAACCTGGTTCCCGGTCCCGGTCCCAGCTCGAACCCATTCATTTCTACTTCTTCTTAAATCCTGATTATTTATATTAGTTATAAGAAAAAGGAAAAATATATATATATATTTAAAATAACTAAAACATATTTACTACCCCCCAACCTGACCTAGTCCCACACGTTGGAAGGAGTCCCCCTCCTTTCTCTCCTACACACGTGGATAAAACCCACCCCACTTATCCTTTCCACACCAGCACACTACTTTAACATCTCCCCACACAAATAACCCTCCCTTCTCTCCACACTCTCTTTTAATACCACCACCACCACCACTTCCCCACAAAGAAAGCACCAGCACTAAAACCATTCTCCCCAACCCCTCTCCTTCCTCTCACTCTCCCAAACCGCCTCCTCCCTAAAACTTCTCCCGAGCTCCCCTCCAGAGCACCCCACTCCGCGCGGCCGACCACTTCCGGCGCCCAAGCCCGCCTCCTCCGCACCCCTGCCGAGCGCCGCCCCCGGCCTCCCCTGCCGGACCCGCAACCCCGACGCTCCGGCCGACTCCCGGCGCGCCTCCGGCGCTGTCCAGCCCGCGCCACTCCGGCCAAGACCCCCGCGCGCCTCCGGCGCTGTCCAGCCCGGCCCCGATCCCCAGACCCGCGCGCCCCTGGGCTGCCCTAGCTCCGGCGCGCCCGCCCCGACGATCTCCCGCGCCGGCCAGACCTAGCCGCGCCCAACTCCCGCCGTGCCCTAGCCGGCACCCTGCCTCCCGCGGCTCCACTCTGCGCTGTCCCGAGGCCGCAGCACCTCCCGACCGGCCAGATCCGCCCCGGCGTAACCCCTTTCGTGCTGTCGCTGGCCAGCACCTTTCCGGCTAGACCCCGATCTCCCGTTCCGCAGCTGTCCTTTGCTGTCCGCGTATTCGGACTTTTCCGATTCCGCAGGAACTGGGTTTTCTTCCAAAATTTTCACCTGAGAGCTCTAGCCGAGCAACCCAAGGTATAATTCCGGTCCCGTTCCATTTATTCGGTAGTCGATGATGATAATGGTCCCCGATTCCCTCCCGGGAATTCGGTTTTAGGTCGACGTCGTAACTTCAGATTTTTCGGAGATGTTCTGTGATGTTTGTGTTTATTTCGAACTTTTCCGAAATATGTTTTCTGGATTTTGGGCACTGTGGTTTCCGAATTCATTTCGGGAATTCCCGAACTATATTTTGGGTTTCCGATTAAGCTTCTGGAATTATTCTATGAATTTAATTTTGTGTAAAAATGGTTTGGAAGTTATTTTCTGGGTGTTCCCTGGTTTGGGACTTTTATTATGGGTGTTTCGGCGCATTTTTCCAGTTTTGGGTTATCCCGAATATAGAGGAAATGCTATCTAAATTTTTATAAAACTTTAGAAATGAATTTCAAATCGATTTTCGGAAAATATTTTATTAAAATGGATTTTTGGGCGACGACCATACCGGTCCGTGGGCCTAGCGAAATGCAAACGAAACCGATTTTACCCGGACGTTGAGGCATTAGCAACAAATAGTGACGATTGGACCAAGTCTGAGACTCGTAAGATTTTATTTATTTTATTTTTAGTTTTGTTTTCGATATTTAAAATACAGGATATTAGTCAGAGCTAACTAATTTTCTCTTATTTTAATTTATGTAAAGTTTGTAAGGGCATAAGTCCATATTCCTATTTTGTCAGTTGTGCCCCTGTATTGCGTAGTCTAGGTTTTTCATTTATTTTCTTGGTTGATTTTTCCTTTATTTTCTGGTTGGTTTTATTCTTCGTAATTAGGCGCTTAGTTATATAAATGGTTATTAAATATTTTGTATAAATTAATAAGAATTTCTCACGATAAAACTACTTGATTAAAATATTGATTATTAACAAAACTTACGTTTTATCATTGAAAGAAAATGTAGTTTTATATGTATAATATTAAAAATACAAAGCTTTGCGAATTAACCGGTAATGACGATTTTTCCAAGTAAAACCAGAAACTGGCTATCCAACTGAATGAAAACCAATGTAGTACGCGTCGTAAACCATTAGCAGTAGTTTAATAAACAAACTTAAAATCTGGCTAGGACCTGCTACTAGAGATTGCAACTAGCACACCTAGCTTGGTTTCACAATGGTTCTAAGTCAAGTTCTCCAACTGTAGGATCTCGGAGACGAACCTAGCATCTTCCCGGAATCAACACCGTTTTCAGTCGTAAACAAAGACAAGTACATTTTGTGTTAGTTTACAATTATTTAGTAATCGTTTTATTGCAAGTTTAAACCACGATGCAACACGGAACTCTCTCTGAGAGGACTGACTGATTGACTGTTGGGTACTGGGGGAGTAGTGTAATGAGTATGACCACATACAAAGTAATAATTTAGAACTGTATTAGCTTACCCCTCATACACACGGGGATAAGCCATATCATTCACTGTACAACCCAATCTGGTCATATTCATTGCCTATTCACATCACAATGTTTTAACTGCTGGAGAACTGTTTACTTTCAAATTGTTTAAAAGTGCATAACTCTATTATTATTTCAATTGTTAGAATATCATGAATTGTACTTTGTTCCCTCTTTGCTGGAGATAACATTTTTAGGAGATTTTGAGGATGCTGAGCTGTTATACAACAGCTATTATGACCCAGTTCTGTACCCTGTGGTATTGCCAGAGTCCCCATTGGAGGACGTAGGACCTGAGGCCGATGAGCCGAACGCTTAACTAGATATTTTTCAGTTTCCAGTTTGTTGTTTTGAATTTTAGAATTTTGTTAATTCGAATTCAGCATTTTATTTCAGTCTTTCTAATTCCAGATGTATTTTTCAAATGTTGAATAAAGTTTGAAATTCCCGAATATTCAGTTGTGACAAATATATAGATGTTGTTGTGATTACCTGCAATAGTGGATACAGCTTACTGCCGCCGTCTCAACAACGGTGCAGGCTGGGCATGATCCGGGTCGACCCAATTATTTGGGATCAGGTCGTGACATGGAGTCTTTAACTGACGGCCATATGGCCTGTGGTTTAGACCACACTCACCCAATATAAGGGAGAGTTTTTATGAAGAGTCGCATCTTCCTCTCTTAGCATTTTCAACACCATGCTTGACCCAGACTTAGCTTCGAACGGTCGTCGTTGGCCTTGCACAAGTTGGCTGTTGGTTGTGGATTCCTTCGTTCAAAGAAGTTGTCTTTGTACAAGAGCTGCTGATGAGTGTCGAGATGTACTGAAATGCCCACCATGAGGAGTTAGAACCTGAGCAACGTCTTGGAGGTCTTGGAGGTCCTGACAACAGAATTTGGGTTGATTGCCAACCCGAAGAGCTACAGGTTGTTCTCTGCCCTGCTCATAGCGGCTGCACGCCTTTATTATGTTGGAAGAGCCTCAGGAGCTGCCGCGAGCCAATAGCTGCTTCAGGAAGCGGTCTGCTCTGACGAAGAAATGGCTTGCTGCGTGTCTGGGGGGTTCTATAGGCGCAGACCTTGATGGCGACTGTATTCGTTATTCAGTATAGAGCAACAATTGCTTAGTTCTCACAAAAGAGTCCTACGATCATACTGTGAAAACTAACCCCATTGTAGATATTCTTTAGGAGTTCTTTCCATATAATCACAAAGAATCTGTAATAGACCCTTGTAGGTGTGATTTTTAATAAAAAGAACTTTTTTGTGATCTTTTTTGTATGTTCTGTTAAAATCGTTTCTGTTGTATGTTTCTGCTGTATCTTCTACAAGACCCCCTTCAAAGTGTTAGAATGCAGAAGAATGACAATTCTCCGTGTTAAAATCATGGAAAATGACCATTTTTCGTTGTAAAATCACGAAAAATGGCCATTCTCTGTGTTAAAATCAGGGAGAATGGTTATTCCCGTGTTAACATGCAGGAGAATAGTCATTCTCCGTGTTAAAATTACGGAGAATAGCCATTCTCCATTGTAAAATCACGTAGAATGGCCATTCCCCGTGTTAGAATACAGGAGAATGGTCATTTCCGTGTTAAAATTACGGAGAATGGCCATTCCCCATGTTAAAATCACGGAGAATGGTCATTCCCCGTGATAAGATCACGAAGAATGGATATTCTCGCGTTAACATGTAGGAGAATAATCATTCTCCGTGTTAAAATTACGAAGAATGGTCGTTCTCTGTTGTAAAATTACGTAGAATGGCCATTCCCCGTGTTAGAATGCAGGAGAATGGTCATTCCCCGTGTTAAGATCACGGAGAATGACCATTCCCCGTGTTAAGATCACGTAGAATGGCTATTTCCCTATTAACATGCAGGAGGATAATCATTCTCTGTGTTAAAATTATAGAGAATGGTCGTTCTTCGTTGTAAAATTACGTAGAATAGTCATTTCCAGTGTTAGAATACAGGAGAATGGCCATTTTCCGTGTTAAAATCACGAAGAATGGTCATTCCTCGTGTTAAGATCATGGAGAATGGCTATTCCCGTGTTAACGTGCAGGAGAATGATCATTCTCCGTGTTAAAATCACGGAGAATGGTCGTTCTCCATTGTAAAATCACGTAGAATGGTCATTCCCTGTGTTAGAATGCAGGAGAATGGTCATTCCTCGTGTTAAAATCACGGAGAATAACCATTTCCCGTTTTAAGATCACGGAGAATGATCTTTTTTTTTCCTTTTTTTAAAGTATATATTGATTGATATCATACTTTTCATTGTTGTTTGTTTTGTATCAGTGCAAATAACCGAGAAGCTCAAAGAGACAAATAAAAGGCTCAGGAATGAGAAAAGCGAACTTCAGAAACAAGTTAAATTGTTGCAGAATGAAGCAATTAAAAATGACCTAATCGCCGAAAAATTTCAACTCTCTCCACGAAGATGATGATGATGAGCGATGATCGGAGTTCGACTAAAAAAAGTACAGTGAACTACGTACGATCTTTGCTATCTATGCTGAAGATGAGAGCAATGGAATTCAGATCTCTCGTGAAGAAGACGAAAATCGCAATCAAAATCTGAGTTTGTGAATTCAAATACATATATATCACCAAATTTGTGCGAAGGGGTAGCTATGGTATTATCAAAATGGCAATTGTGTAAATACATAACATCTAAAGAGAATCTTGAAATATTTAACGTGAAAATACATAATGTTGGATATTTCATAAAACCCACCATGCGGGTGAATTTTTCATAAACACACCCCGAAAGTGGATATCTCAGCAATTTCCAGTTTATATAAAATTAATTTTGTTACAGTAAATTTAGTAAATTTTCTGTATTTTCCCCCCCAAGCGTATAGATTTGCTATCACCTGAAAGAGATTTATTCAATTGGACAACTGTATCCCCAGCTAGATTTCATGTCCAGTTTATATGACCAAATAGGCAAATAATCAAAATGTAGGTATTAGACAACCATTAAAAAGATTAATATAGCAGGCAACTACATCCGTAAGTAGATGACATTTCCACTCGACGCTAACAAAGCAATCTTCAGTACCGTAGCCTTTTTATAACCTTTCAGATGCGAACAATCATCCAAGCAAATACCTCATTTTATCACCCTTTATTTGATGCACTTTTAGTCGATTTTCATGATTTGATGAACTCAAATGAAATCAATAAAAGCAACTTTTATCTAACTCACAGGTGACTACATATAATAACTCTTCCATTCTTCATGATTTGGTAATTTACAATAGCATGTCCATATGATCATCCAATATCTGTACTTTAGTATGATAGATGGCAGAAGACCAGAAGATGAATCTATGGGTATGGGTTGGATAAGAACATCCAACCAATCTTTCTGGCATTAGTCTACTCCACATCAAGAAACCTGCTCTTACGTATCCTGCTATCTCAGAGATCGGGTTTGAACGAGGTGATTCTAGTAGTAAATGAGAGTTAAAGATGTCCATTTGCCCCCATCGGAATGAGTAGAGGCAGATGAAGACTCCAGTTGCACAATTGTATGACTTGAGATTAGGTTATGAGTAGAAATAGGAACTCCAGGTGCACAATTGTACGACTTCAACATGGTATGCAATAGTTTAGGCAGTTGCACCTGGCAGCATAAAAAGAAGATCTCAGATGCTCTTGAATTAATCATCCACATTCTAAAAAAATACAGATCAATCAAACACTGGGGAATGAACAGCATACAACTGTTGATTGCTACAATTTTGAAAGGGTTCCATAAGAAAAAGAATCTGTGGCATTAAGGTACATTTTATGATTATAATAGATTCTGGTGGCAAGAAAGATCTCGTACCGTAAGTCAAAAAAATTCTTCAGCAAAAATTATGTCAAAAATTGATTCCACTGCACAGGAGAAAACATAAAAGTCAATGACCAAGGAATTATCATACAACATAAACTTTCCATATTCATTTCAATGGATCAATCACATGAATGCTCCTATCATAAAAGATTATGATAACCCTTTAATTAATTATATACCTTCATCGCTCGGGATGTTAGGCTGGTCCGCCAAGAGTTGACGAAGTGAGACAATATCAGTTTCACTGTAAAAAAAAAATGTCAATCATTCATGAATGGAAGGAGCAGTATGTCATATAGAGTGAGAAGCCATCTCTATCAATGTGCATGAAGTAAAAAAGCACACTTCAGCCTTTGGGTTTGTAAATTTTGCTTAATTAGAATGTGGACTCCTCTGATGACTCCCTAGATGGTGTTGCTATATCAGATGCCACAGACTCCAGTGATGTTGATTCTGGCGTTGATCCAGCCTAATTCCAACTAAGTAGGTACAATAATTTGTTCTTTTGTATGTTACTGGAAAGACTCGTCTTCTAGGTAGTTCTAGGAATGGTTTTTTTTTCCTTTGCTTCACATATGCTTTTGTTTTGGGTCTATCTCTTGTTTCTGTAAAAAAAAAACTTATAAACTTTAGTAATATTACCCATGAGACTGGTCTCTCTCTTGCCCAGCTCCTTAATCCCAAAAAGAAAAAAGAAAAAGAAAGAAAGAGAACATGAATTTAGAGAAAGCATCCTTTAGTTGCTTCATAATTCAAAATTTATTTCACTCCTCTTGATAAAAAATATTTTTTTAACCAAATTGTGCAAATTGCCAATATTTCTGAATATTAGGAGAGAGTTTGTGCCTGTATGGGTTTGGGTGGGTGTATGAGAGGGCCAATGCAAAAGGTTCACTTTCTCTGCGCAGTTTGCAGAGAATGCGAAGTGAATAAATCTGTAGAAGGCCAATGCAAAAGGTTTGTAGAACTGGAGGAGCCATGTGCTATACATCCACAAATGGCATCATTCACTTGAGAGAACTGTTGAAGAAAAATTCTTCATGCACAAATTATATAACTAGATGAACCTAGTTATTTAGACTCACTCAAGGTTCAACTATTTTTGTTATCTACTATAGAAACTATATTCTATGGGTATCACTTAACAGCTAATATCTTTCATAACCAACAGGAAAAAAAAAAGATGAATCCCATGCAAGCGATCAACTAACCTGCATTTCCATGTCAATGAGGACATAACTGATAATTTGATAGCGTACCTGAAAAGCCAAACCCGGAATGTTCATCAATGGAAGATGATAATAAGCAAAACTATACGACTAAAAGTTTATAGGTAAAAGAAAAGTAGAAGATGCAAATTGGCAAGCAGATATCAGCTCTGTGCTTTCATACAAAATACAACACTATTTGCTGTTTGTTAACTAAGCCATAAGTTTGTTACCTTCTACAAATAATAAGGATCGGTTTAGATTGTAGTTACTTTTCATCCAGACCAAAAAGCTTGCATTCCGGATGGATGTTTGCTCAATTGTGTCATACATTTGGGGGCTCAAATGGGTGTTTCCAAATGCGTTCCGAAAATAGGCATTTAAGCAAACACCCATCTCGCCCAAACTACAATCCAAACTATGCCATACCAAACAGAATTCAATTAAAAAGTATTAAAATTTTAAAATTACGCTAAGATATAAAATTTCACTTGTTAACTGAGTAGTATGAACAAAATGAACTATAGTCTGGAAGCCTACCAAAGAACACATCATTGTTCTCAGGAATGAAATCAATCAGCTGATTAAGAATATTTTTATACATAAAGTCATAAACACAATTAAGTAATTATTATTCCAACAGCATATTAAATGTCGAGATGTGAAAAGCCAAGTAGTCGCGCATCGGATGGGGATGGTAAAGTTGATAGGCTTATATATGGGCGCCTTACGTGTACCATCCAGATTAACTATTTTCAAATTATAGTTCCTTGCGGGAGGCATCTATTGGTCTACACTGCACATGTCCAAACTATTTAAAGTCGATTTTTCTCTCATCTTATCCTCAATTGGTGCTACATCTAACTTTCTATTGATACACTCATTTCTTATCGTATCTTTTAATGTATTGTTAGTCATAAATCTTAGCATTCTCATTTCAGCTTTCTGGACATGGTGTTTCTTAATTGTCCAACACTCTAATCCATGAAGTATGGATGGTAATATAGTAGCCTTGTAGAATTTTTGTTTCAACTTCAGAGGTTTCTTGTGATCACAAATTACTCTGGAAGCACTTTTCTATTTCAACCATCATGTTTCAATTCTATGTATGACATCCATCTCAATCTCTCCATCATGATAAATGATTGATCCCAAATACAGAAAACTATTACTCTTATGTATCTTTTGTTTATCTATATGAACTCCCTCTCATTTCTCTTTGACTTTGGTTTGAAATTATATTTAATATAATTTATCTCCGTTCTACTAATCCTAAATCCCTTGAATTCCAAAATCACTCTCCATAGTTCTTAGCATCCAAGTTCATAGGGATCTTCGTACGAAACTTTCTTTCTTTATAATAATCATGAATACAATGCTAGACCCAACACAGAAGAGCAACTAATCAAAGATATAGATTCAATATGGAAAGGTATACTCTTGACTCAATATGCAAAGATAGGCTGATACTTTGACTAAATCTAATAGACCCAAGAAACCTACTAGTCCTAAAATAGACCCAAAACATACCAAAAGCGGTGTTGACCTTAAAATTGAGTTGCCTAAAATGCCGGTCGTCAGTAACCGGAATTATGATCAACCACTAGCCATATTCTTCTACACTCACTTTACAGAACCAACCAGTCAGGTGTTTGTGGAGAACTCAGATCTGTGTAAGGTGCTAGGTCATACAGTCTATCTTTGTGCAGTGTTAAACACTTCGTATTGTAGGATGCTTGTTCAAGGATTTGCACACAAAGATAGGTTTGACTATTATTAACTACAGTATACTCAGATTTTGGATGTATAGGCTTTTACTGTTGGAGACACCTTACTGAAGCTGGAAGGTAACTGGAGTGTGATACAACCATGTAACATATTTATGATTTTGGTTTTAGAGGGTCTGCGACTTTGAGATGGCAAGTTAGCTGTAATTCAGTTTTGCTGCTGACATATTAAGGTTTACCTCGTTTCCAGGTCCTCATGAGAGAGAGAGAGAGAGAGAGAGAGAGAGAGAGAGTTGATTCCAACTAACACTTTCGGAAGTAAGGATAGGGATCAAGTAATTATTTTCGCTCTCTGGTTGAGGTAGGAGAAATCATGTCATGGTCATGTTATTCAGTTTTTGGTCTTAATAGTACCGGTGTTGTTGAACTTTATGTTGTTATATCTGACAACTATCCTTTGCTTAAGTTTAATATAGTGTGCATGTGTATAGAGTCATAGTTTGCAGTATCGCCGATACCGATCCGATACAGACTATACCAATACAGTTTGGCATATCCCTATCCGATACCGACTGATACTCGATACTGGTCGATACCGACATTGGAGGTCTCTTTTTCAACCAATTCGACAAAAAAAAGGACAAAAAAGACCAATCAACATGGGTGTGAAATAGTAAGGTTGTAAAAGCATGTAACAAAAAGAAAATGTATCTATCACATGTAAATCAATCAGTAAGGGTGACTACTATTTCATTCAATTTCAAAACTGCTAAGAAATAACACTGAAAATACTTAAAATTATGCCTAAATGTATAAAATATATTTACTAAAATGTTAATAATTTGTTACTAACTATTTGCTTTCCGTTACCCAAAAAAATCCGATACTCCAATCTGAAACTGCCGATATTGTCAATGCCACCGATCCCGATACTTATAGGAATGGTCCGATACCGATTCCAATACCGATACTGCGAACCTTGGCATACACACACACTCTACAGTTACTGTTGAGGGAAAGGGTAAAAGTTTGAAGCTCTTTGATGGTCTACGTTACGTCAAT
This sequence comes from Iris pallida, assembly GCA_029216955.1. Classification (NCBI taxonomy): domain Eukaryota; kingdom Viridiplantae; phylum Streptophyta; class Magnoliopsida; order Asparagales; family Iridaceae; genus Iris; species Iris pallida. The sequence goes on along the minus strand of JANAVB010016999.1, from coordinate 10,082,424 downwards.
ATCAATGGAGATGCCATACCTGTATCCAATAGTATCGGATACTGGTCAGTCACTCCAATAATACAAGGTTATGTGTTGGATAAACTGCCTAATACATCCTAGGTTTTATAACACATGTCGTTGAAGAAAAATAAAAATATACTAATGCTAGGGTTAAATGAAATATTTTCTGGAAGATAAGAACTAGCATTGCATTCTTATCATAGTTTTTTCTTCTTTTTAATAAATAAATGTTATTTTTCCTCCCTATGCCAAATCAACTCCTGACATACATATGGTGATCGAATTTAAATTTGTGTGCTTAAATATTTCATCTATTAAATTTTGTATATAAATAAAATAAGGTTCTGTTGTATGTATATTTATGATCGTATCCCCATAGTTTGGTATCATAGTATTTAAATTACATCATCTGCTTGTAGATATTAAGAAACTACATAAACTTTGGCAAAGGATTATATTGATAAAATGTATGATAGCATTATTTGTCCATAGGACAATGTAATATGTCCATTGTAGCTGTCACCAGCACCATTAGGAATTGGTACTATCCCCTAGTGGTCCAGATCTATATCCAGGGATCCAAATTCAGTTATCCATTCTTACAGAAATTTAATAAAGTAACCACCGATTTTCGGCATGGGCATCTCTTGTAATCCTTCCAAGCGGTCGAATTGAATTGGTCGCATCTGCCTTCCCGCTTAGTATGTTCCCCCCTGAAGCAAATTTTTGGCCTTAAAGATAGGTTTCCTAGTAAATCCTTAACTTGTTTCACCGGAAACATCCTGGTAGGATTCTAAGTAGACCAACCTGCTCGCTTTTCAGACCTGTCTGGGATAGTCATCCCTTAGGTTCAAGGAATTTATGCCAAGAAGAAATCCATACTTCTTTTGATATGTCAAAGGCTGGAATTTTCCAGCTCTAGTATTTTGGGGCCTGCCATTATCATCTTGACTTGGCTGGACAATCACTTTATTGGGGCCAGAGTGACAACATAACTAGGTTGCGTTACAATCTAGGCAAAAAAAAAAAAAAATTGATGAAGGCATCATTATATTGACATTGGGATAGTATTTGGAACTTGTGGGCCCGTATGCAGTGTAGGAACACAAATAGGTTGTGACCAAATAGGTCGACCACCGACCGATGCACACCCCTACATCCAACCCATTCTCTACTTTCATCAACCAACAGAATATCATACATCATGGAACCTCATCCTGGATGTGCCTAGTAATTGTATCCTAACTATCGCAAAAGATAAGGAACCAATGTTGATCCTTGATATAAGCCACACATGAGTTCTTAAGTATATTACACAATCCAGCTATATGTAGTAAATATTTTTATAATCTAATATATAAAATAAAGTTATGCCTCTAGTTCTTTATCACGTCTAGTTATTGAAGTTCTGTAAATTTTCAGAATGGGAATGTCATGCAAAGGTGAAATCCTCGAGATAAATCTCTCATCTGAAACAGTCAAAACTCTAAAACTCACTAATCTTGAAGCTAAGCCTGAGATTCAAACCCTGCCATAGAGAACTTAAGACTTCAATAGTTATGCATCATTTTGTTTTGATACTCTCTCTCTCTCTTCCAAAATAAAAAAAAGTTAAGGTTCACGGTTGGTCGGTTATGTAGTCTGCTAATGCAATCAAGGGAGTCCTCGCCAAGGACCAACTAGGCATATTGACAAGCTTAATAATATCAATGGTTCATTGGAAGTGAAGATTTCACAACGTAAAGAAAGTTGCTAAATATGTTCCAACGCATGAGGAATTATGTAATTTATGCAAAGATTAGAGAACCCAAATCTTTTACCCCTATGCACTTTTAATCGAGAGTAAATAATAGCCCATCCTTACTCATGTTTATGCATCTCATGGATTGACTTAAGGCCATCCAGACAGCTTTGAAAACTTGGCATTATACCAACTCGTACTTGCATCTGATATGCAGTTGGTGTTGATCCTCCCTTTAATAGTTGGCTCCCATCCCGTGCTATCTTATCAAGGGATAAGACAATCCCATGAAATTCTTTCCTACAAAGGGAGAAACAACATGAATAGAAGAAAATGTAGTAACACGAGTTTTTTTTTTAGGTATATCAGATGCATATACAAGCTTAAGGGCATCCCAATGACAGAGGATCCCACTAATACATGCCTACATGGTTAGGGGAGGGTCAAGCTCAACAGGTTTACCCCACTTGAGGATACCCCACTTGAGGAGAAGCAGTTTCCAAAATTCATATACAGACATGAATCTCGTATAACTTAAGGTGCTGCATTTGAAAAATAACAAATTTCAACACAGTAAATACTTACTTGCCAAAGGGCAAAATTATGTGAACAAGATAATGACAAAAATAAAAATAGTAATAAGATATATGGGGATCTATGTAGAAATTTTGAGTTAATTTTTCGAACAAGATAATGACAAATAAAAATGGTAACATATATGGGGATCTATGTAGAAAATTTGAGTGTCCATTGCATGTCAAATAGAAAATGTTTAATAATTGTATTGTTTAAAAGTAAGCATATTTTTTTCTAGTATTGAATTTCCATCCAATGGAAACTTTCCAGCGTTTTGGCACACCCTTAGACAGCATATATCTGAAGGTACAGCAGCAAGACTAGGTTTTTTTTTCCTTTTCATAGCAAAGTAAGTTGCCTTTGGGCCAGGACTGAAGATCCAACATCAACCATTAGTATCTAGCAAGTCATGCAATTCTTAGTTCCAATGAGAAGTGTAAAAATATTGTAAAAAATAATGCAATATTTTAGTTAATTCTTTTACAAGTTCAGCTAAACCATCATAGAAATTTCACTGCTATAAATGGTTTAGGGCACTACAAGAAACTGACAGATGTTATCTTGCCATAGCCAACTTCTCGAATATCACTGAGATAAAACCAATCCATGTATTAAAAATAAAATTACTCCAAATACAGTTGTTTATAATGATATGTGGTAAAGAGATCATAGCCAATAACAATTTACATATTTAACTATCAACAAAAAGAAAAACAAAAAGAAATATTTTAAATATTTATAATTTACAGTTATGACAATTTGGGCTCACATAAAACAGCATGAGTCCAATCACAACAGCAAAAACTAACCTTCCATCCACCAGCTATTTTCAAAATCTTACATTAACAAGATTAACTTTTTTTTCTTTTGATAGCTGTAATGGAATCAAATTGTGGATATTTAGCCATTAAAACCTTGTGATCAGATAGGTCTCTGTAAGTCCAGAGTTATTAGTTATTACTATTTGAAGTCATAACGTTACTCGTGCAATTAAGGTTAAGGTACAAAATGGAAGAATACATATACGTTCTATATTTAATAGATGTCATGATGTTAATTATCCTTCCTGACATTTCCTTCAAGATCTCAAAAGAGAGAAGAATACATCTCCTAGGTTGTCAACTCCTTACATGTATCGTGTATCAATTTGCTTCTGTCGTGTATCGTGTATTGTATGAGAATTGTAACCTCCATAAACCCTAAACCGTTCGTTATGATTAAACCTTGCCTAATGTTTTATTTGCTAATTAGTAATTATAATTATTAATTAGCTACTCTAATTAATTAGCATGGAGAGAATATCCATAACTAATTTATTCCCAAAGGGGAAACTCCTAGAAGCTTCTAGAAGATTCCATTCCCTAACTAACTTGACACCCATGTATATAATAGAGGAGAGAGAAAGTGGCAACCCATAACTTCTTCACTCCGAGGCATGGAACTAATCCTTACCTCATACAAGTGGGAGAGAGAGAACCTTTCCACGGTTGCCAAAGTTGGTTACAGTTGAACTAGAAAAACTAAAATTTACTAAAAACGTGATAGGGAGAACACAAACTCTTGTTAGTTCAATTGATTACTACTGTTGTTACTGCTCTTCTAGTTCACTTGGTTATGTTTTAACATATTTTTGTTGATTTTAATATGTTATTTGGTTTTATTTATTATATTACTAATTTATTTATTTTATGTATGTATATTTTTATTATTTATTATTTTTGCGCCTCGCTTCGCTCGGACGCGCGCCTTAAGTGCGCCTTGCGCCTCGGACGATATGGACCATTTGCGCCTCAAGTGCGCCTTGCGCCTTTGACTACCTATTATATATACATTAGATTGATGTCTTCTAGGTATTTGTTTTAATGCCTAGAGCCTAGCATAGTGTTGATATAGTGTCTGTGTTGCAGTTGGTATCACAGATTTCCATGTGTGTGTCAAGAGAGTAGTGTGGGGATTTTAGGTGGGTGTGCGTCCATATGTACCATGGAGTATGGGTGTAACTGTGTCAACAGGAGTATTTACTTGGGTGTAGCAGTCAGGAACTGCAGAAACTGTTTAGGGTACAGTGTCAATATGTGCGAGAAATATGGGAAATGGATTGAACTAGTGTGTAGGCACTGTAGGGAGCAGTTGATGTCAATTCAGTGTACAACTTTACCTGGTGTGGTGTAAGGGTATCCTATCACCATTCAGTTTAATGTGTATCAGGGTGTGTTTATGTGTACAGGTAGGGTATCAGTGTTCAGTATGTGTTGTGTGAGTGTGTGAGTGAACTAGAGGAAAACCTGAGTATTGTATGTGTAATCTGCAGAGATAAGTGCATTTCGAATGTGCATTATGTATCAGTCCTGTGAGTATTCATGGGTGAACCAGAACACATCAGTGAGTATACGTGTGTGTGTGTGTGTGTGTGTGTGCTTAAGTGTATAGAGAAAGATATAGCAGCAGCTGCATCAGTTCTAGACTGCAGGAATTTCCTGCAGCAGGCATCAGTGCCCAGTGAAGATGGAGGGAATGTGTTGTGTGTGTTAAGGGCTTTTGAGTCTTGGTGTTAAGGAAATCTAAATTTGGTATCCTAGGAAGTGTAAGGGCAGCAGAGCACATCAGTCCTGCAGTAAGTATCAGGGAATGTGTAGGCAATATATAGAATACTGCAGTTCCTGCAGCAGTGTTGGCAGTGCAGATTTGTGTTGTATGTGCAGTCAGTGTGCAGTGCAGGACACTGCCTAGTGTGCAGCAGTCTGTACCCAGTGTGGCTAGTATAGCAGATCTATGTGTGTGCAATCGTGTGTTCAAAGCAGTAGGAGAGGAACATGTGTGTGTGCAGTAGCAGAGCAGGAAATGTGCAAGTACAGGAACTCCAGTGTGTGTGTTCTAGATAATGGCAACAGCAGCAGTAGACAATTGCAGTTGCAACAATGAACTGCAGGGGTGTAGGTTGGTATGGTGTGCCAACATCCTATATGGTGCACATTAGAGGGTAACAGAGGAGTAAGAGAGATGGGTGCAGGATACATTGATGTGGAATGTATAACAATACACCAATGTGTGATATGGGAAGAAAGTATCAAGTCAAATATCAACTATTCATATGAGTATCAGGGTTTAGGTGTAGAATAGGTCACTGCAATGTGGTTTCCAGATCAGGGTATAACATTTCAAATCAAGAGAGTATATATATACAGCTATATGGCTATGTTTATTTAGGAAAGGGTGGGTAACCAATAACAGAGATATATAGGTAGATAACAGGCTATATATCAGTCAATACTCATACAACATACAGACAGGATGGTATTCCAAAATCAGTCAATACTCATACAACATACAGACAGGATGGTCGCCCACCCGTCAGCGACCATTTCTTTTACATCAAACTCCAAATTATGGAGGATACCAACCGGAGGGGTGATAAGTCCCTCGAATATGCGCCGATTTCTCTCCCGCCAAACATGCCAGACAGCGGCTACCAGCCGAATCCTAGCAGTCTTGAACCAGACCATGCCTCGCCCTCTGCAATCTCGAATACCCGTGATGATGGCCCCCATCGACCTGCCAGAAATACCTCCACCCAGCATACGATTTTGCTCAGACCATATGGACCAGAAAACTTCACAGTCAAAAAATAGATGGGTCATCGATTCCTCCTCCAAATCACAGAGAGCACACTTCGGATTGGGGACCTGGATCCCAAAAGAGATGAGTCTGTCCCTGGTCAGAAGACGACCAAGGAGCAGGCGATACATACACAGCTGCATTTTCCTGGCCAGATTCTTGCACCAAATGAAGTCATAATAACCAATAGGAGGATTGGCACTACGCATAAGGTTGTAGCCACTCTGGAAGGTGAACTCCCCCGAGGTAGTACCTCCAATCACGCCAGAAGGACCCCAGACCCACGTATCCTTAGGCTGGGATGGGTCAATCTCAATCCCGCGAATAATCTCGCCAAGCTCGTCAGTATGGCGGTAGGACTCCGGACTCCAAGTCCCATTCCTGATGATGAGCTGACAAGACAGACCTCTGCCCGCCTCCCTGTAATCTCGATCGCCCATAATGTCCACCAGAGACTGGTGCTATATCCAAGGATCCAGCCATAGGTCAGTTCCAGCCCCATCACACATGATCCTCCTGACAGACGATTGAAGAACAACTCTGTGTCTCAGAATTTGTTTGAAGGTCACAGAGTGGTTGTTGTCAATACCACACCTCCAGAAGTTGCCATTCCTCACATAGCGAGACTGCATCCACTCCGCCCAGAGGGATCTCCCTTTGATGAACCGCCATGCCAGTTTCAGAGCCGAGGCTTCCCTGATAGCCAACAGATGACGGAGACCCACACCTCCCTCCTTCTTTGGCCGACAGAGCTGTTCCCAAGAGATCGCATGTAGGCCCCCCTCCAGATGAAATCAGCACAGATTCTTTCAACTTTCCTGATGATAGCCGCAGGTATCAAAATAGACTGCAGCCAGAACTGGACCAGGACAGAGATAACCGATCGGACTAACTCGATACGTCTCCCAAAAGATAGCCCGACAGCTTACCAACCTTCAACTCTCCGCTCGACATACTCCACCAGGCTATAGCAATCCTGGTCTCGGGCATAATTGACTGTCAAAGGAACTCTCAGGTATTTCACCGGGAGCTCACTTCTCTCCACGCCCAGGGCATCAGCGCGCTCCTCCTTCTGAAGGCAAAGTGAACTGAAGTAGACCCTGCTCTTCTCTCTATTCATCTGAAGTCCCGAGTGTGATTCCAGCTCACCCATAATCTCAGATAACGTATTCATACCCTCCAATGAAGGCTGTATGAACACTAGTAGGTCGTCGGCATAGATGAGGTGGGTAACCGGAGGCTCGACTCTCCTGTACAGCGGAACAATCCTCCCAAAATGGACCGTCCTATCCATCAAGCAGGTAAAGTACTCCATGACAAGCGTGAACAGGTAAGGTGACAGGGGGTCACCATATATTTTTTTTGGAATAATGGTGAATTTATTCCTCGCACAAAGCGGTAAAGGTATTACAATACATAAACATCACAACTTCTCCAGCCCCACATAATAGTATTATGGGGCCATTACTGATACATCGAATTCTATGTTATGTAGAATTCCAATAGGGGGGTAACCAAGCCCTCGAAAATACGTCGGTTCCGTTTTGTGATTTTCGTACTTCATGATTATCGTGTTTCGTGTTTTGTGATTTTCGTACTTCATGATTATCATGTTTTGTGATTTTCGTACTTCATGATTATCGTGTTTCGTGTTTCGTGGATTTTCGTGTCGTGACTCGAATCCATAAGTGCTAGTCGAGTGGAAAAATACCTTAGTAGATATGTGAATCACCCATTCCATTCTTCGTGTCTAATCGTGTGGATAGCGATAGCACAATACACGTGCAATGTGTCGTATTTATCCCTAGCCGTTCACATGTCAAATGTGGTATTACATAACACTTAGATAGTTACAGTTTTGCTTATTTTACCATAATCTTGTGGTCACATGCCATGATTACTCGTGTTTACTTGTTCTTTTCTACCTGTCATATCATGCTTCTAGTTTTACATGTTTATCGTGTATATCATATTTTATATCATGTTTTATAGTTTCTACCATGTTATGAATAGTTCATCATATTTGTACTTGTTCCAATCCTGACTGGATAACATTTTTAGGCGATGAGTATGAGGATATGTGCCCAACTTACTATGGCCTTCCGGAGAACACCCTAGCGGAGGCTGATCTTGATATTCAGAAGGATCAAGGAGCGACCTTAGCAGAGTTTCCATCTGCTGACATCTAGATATAGCCTAGTTACATTATCTTAGTATTTGACCGGGTTTGTCTCCGGAAAACTATTTGGGATGTTATCTATATTTTGGGATTTAGATGCATTTTGACGTTGGATTACCTAGACTTGGATTTTGGATCTTGTGACTATCTTGGGATTATTTCATATATTTCCTATTTCGTATATATCTTTCTTAGCATTGTGATTGAGTATATTATAACCGATCATAACTCACTTGGGATTTGCAAATAATATATTTTTTTTTGGAAAAGGCTTTGCAAATAATATATATATATATATATATATATATATATATATATATATGGCTGTTGGTTGGATTCATTGAAGGTTTAGGCAGCGTTCTACAGCCAATACTACTTTGTAGGCTGGACGTACCCATGTCATCGTACTCGAACATCCAAGTGCGGGTCGTGATAGTAACTCTAGGAGTTTAGATCTATACTTCTAAATCCATATAGCAACAGGCTTTAATATAATTTTCTCACAAGTTTTTTATTCGTTTCATCTTTAGAGGTCTATTTAGTTACAAAATCTTCTCAAGTTAACATTTATGACTCGAGTTGAAAATCAATAACAACCTCTATGCATCGTACTGTATCAACCGATGCGTAATAAAGTGATAGTATATCGCATCGAATTGTGAGATATGTATCATGTATTATACAATACTAACAACATAGCCTCTTTCTATTCCATGGCCTTCCAGTCCTGTTATTCTCCCTAATATCTACAGGTTTGCCCATTACTGCAACTTTCTTAAACGTATTCCAGTTTTTGAAAAATACAAGTGGTTTAGCTGCATTCCGATGTTTTTCCAGAATCGGTTCTGTATCTTATTTATATATGATTTATAACTACTCTCAACTAAACCTGAAATAAAACCAGACTTACTCGGCCCTAAAATTTTCATTTCTCTTCCTTAACCGAACTCCCAACTTTCAAAAACTTCCAGATTCCATCTATGCTAAACATAAAATCATGGAGAACACTTTAAATATTATAGGATTCTGTCAAATGTCTGTAGATTTCTACCAAGTTATGCGAATTATAACAAAATGAGCTTTCCTTCGTATGTTGCTTAATCAAGTGAATATTTACAGTGATGAAGAGCAAAGTTGCAATAGATTGAAATCCAAGAATGATCAGGCAGAAAACTTTAGCATTGAGTTGCCTTATATATGTGATACCAATAAAAATGTGATATTAGTAACATAAATCAAATTAACGAACGTTTCAGACTAGATAACATAAGGAGCTTATAGACAAAGTCAAAACAGTTTTCAAGAAAAACAGTATAAAAAAAAAGAGCAGGGGAAAAACATGATAGAGGTAACTCACACAGTCTCTTTCATAGAAAAGAAGATAAATTCCAAAGTCTCTAGTTGTTTCCCCAGAATCGCCTCTTTAATGCCAGGTACACACCTCAGCGCACCATAATTCTTAGCTTCTCCAATCACCTAGTTACCGAATTTTGAAGAAACATGAATACAGTAAGTATCTCTAGATGTTACTTTTCCCAAAAGAGCTGTTATGTTTTTGAATATACCGTCATGACAGCGAGTGAGTGTGATAAAACAACTATAACCGTATCGGAATAGGCATATGGATGACAAAGACACAATATAGTTGAGTGACACGTCGCATGCTCATTCCATGCCCATGCCCATGCCCATGCCCATGCCCAACTTGTGACTAACATGGAGTTCGCAATTTTCCCTACTTCCTCACACTAATCTAGGAAGCACTGCCGCACCGAAAATCTCAGACGTGTCTGTGTGGTATCGTGTCGGACACAGCACAGACACTCCAGAATATGTTAGGAGTCGGACACACCAAAGTAGGTGCCGTGTCCATGCCATAGTATAATTACCTTGTTGTGTAGTGTTGTATTACTATTCATGTCCGTGCAACTTAGTTCGTAAGCTAAGGACCAGTTCCTAAAGCTTTCGGACCTTTCATATCTGATGCGTGTTCGACGTCGACACGGACAAACACAAAACGTAAAAATTGCAGAATAATGACGAAAGAAGCTACGGACCTGCAATCTCCCGATGACCGAGGCGGCGTTGCCGAATTGGAAGAGCAACCGGGACTTCCGTTAAGCTAAGGACCAGTTCCTAAAGCTTCCGGACATTTCATATTGATACATTCCTCCATGTATCAACAGCCAGTGAAGTGAACTCCAAAGCTCTAGAGTGAGAAGAGTTGCACATTCTCAACAATTCAGTATCATTAGTTGGTTATCATGTATCAGTATTATCAATTAGCATTAGTATCAGTATGTCAGTAAAGTCTGCACAGATGGTATAGACCATGTCAGCTAATTAGTTGTACAATCAGCTTATCAATCAGTCCAGTCAGCCAATCAAGGTTGTTAGTCAGTTAGGGTGCATTTGATTACAAGGTGGAAAATAAATTAATTCCACGGAATTATTTTACTAGAAAAAAAAGTTTCACGGAATTAATTTGGGTGTTTGATTGTCGATATTTTCCATATTTTCCTATGGGCTGGGCCAGGTTTATTTTCCACCATTTTAGAGAAAAATATGAAAAATGGTAGATTTTTGGAAAATAATTCCATGGAAAATATATGCTATCAAACACTACAATTGGTGAAAAATTTGTAATGGAAATATTTTCCATGGAAAAGAAGCTCAATCAAACACAGCTAGAATGGTCCGTCTTTAAAATAGACGGAAGAGCAGAGAGAAAGGGATGGAGAACCAATTCAACAAAAATCAAACCCTAGTTCTTCCCTCTTCTTAATTTCAGTTTAATTCTTGCAATTTATGGTGCACCATCGTCGCCTATTCTTGGATCTCTGGGAAGAGGACCTCATCACATATCCGATGCGTGTCCGACATCGACACGGACACGACAAAGAACGTTAAAAAATGACGAGAGAAGGTACGGACCTGCAATCTCCCGATGACCGAGGCGGCGTTGCCGAATTGGGAGAGCAATCGGGACTGGAGTTCTTCCCATCTCTCCATTTCATCTCTCATTTTGCTGTACTTTTGTTGGAACTTCTTCACCATCTTTTCCATTATTCCTTCTCCTTCTCCCTTCTCCTTGCAAAATTTTAGAGTTTTTGGTTTTGCGATATTTAGTAGGGATATTTAGTTCAAAGCTGCTATTTGGATCGCTCCATGCACGCTTTGTGCAGGTTCGGAGCTGACATGGGATCCGTGTGGGTCCCACGAGCTGCTTCTTTTTCTTTTGAGCTTTGCTATGCCTACAACCAAATTTTACAACCCCCTACAACCGGACACGTGTCGGACTTCGATTGGAGGAGGGGAAGAAATGGTGGGACCGGATGGAGCCCATGTAGCAGGGGGGTGAAAGTGGTGGTGGGACCCGGTGGGACCCATGTGTAAGGGGTGGGAGAGAGTAGTTGTAAGAAAGTTGTAAGAATTTGGTAGTAAACTTAGCATTTTTCTTTTCTTTTTCTTTTTTTTCTTTTTTTTTTTTACAGCAATGCTATGCTTACAACCAAACTTACAACCCACCAAGTGTCAGATTTCCATTGGAAGAGGAGAGAAATGGGTGGGGATGGAGCCCATGTAGCATGGCTGCATGGGGATGAGAGTGGTGGTGGAATCCGGTGGGATCCATGTATAAGGGGTGGAAGAGAGGTTGTAAGAATTTGATAGTAAACTTATCATTTTTTTTAAAACCATCCCAACCATTTTTTTTAACAGAAAATTTACTGTACAATAAATATTTTACATTAAATTACTAAAAACGATAAAAAAATTTTAAATTAGAAGAAACAATATGATCCGACAGTTTGTCTGTCGGAAATTGGGGAAACCCAATTTCCGACAGACTGTTTGTCGGAATTTGGCCCCAACCCAAATTCCGACAAACCTACTGTCGGAATTCAACCCCCCCTCCGGTTCACGTTGGCCGGTTTAATGTGGTTTAATGTGGTTCGGTTCGTTGGTTGTTTTGTTTGGTCAAACAACCAAAAAAAAAAAAAAGTAGGTGGGGAGTAAAGTTTTTGGGGGGTGTGGGGAGAGTAAAGGGGTGGGTATTGATGTTGGTGTTGCTGTGAAACCGAGGAGAAGGAGGAGGAGAAGGAGAAGGAGAAGGAGAAGGAGGAGAAGAAGAAGAAGAACTAAGAAGAAGCAGAAGAAGAGGAGGAAGAAGAAGAAATTCATTGGTAATAATTTTTTTTTTTTCAGATCTTGTATCCTAATGTTTACCCTATATTATAAATATTAATATTGATATTTTTCATAATTTTTTAGGACACTAATGTTGAAATTACAAAATGTCATAAACACTAATGTTCATCCTATTTCATAATTTTTTTAGATCTTGTATCCTAATGTTTACCCTATATCATAAACACTAATGTTCATCCTCATTTTTTTTCATCCTAATGTTTCTCTAGGACATAATGTTCATCCTATTTCTCATATTTTTCTAGGACACTAACATTGATATTACATAAACACTAATGTTCATTCTTGTAATCTAACACTAATTTTGAACCACTATCAAAATCCTACGATTTTAATGTTCATTAGTGTTCATAGTTGTGTAATATCAACGAAATTTAGGGTTAGGATACAAGGACGTAAACACTAATTGTGTGTCATAACAACCACTAAATATGCATTTTGACAACGATCTTTTTACAGATGGCTACCCAAAACGATGGTCATATACCAGGGGGGCCAACTACAGATTTGATTAAGCAGCAACGCGAGTCGCACATATGTAGTCTGATATTTACGGGAGAGGTATATATACTTTTAATTGTGTTAGTCAATTTTTTTTTATTTTATATGTTTAGTAATAATATAGTTTATGTTTTATATATAGCTATGTGATTATAAAAGGGAAGTGCGGTGTCGAGAACACAATACATGGCGCTATGAGGGCCAACTTGGTTTCTGGAAATTGACTAGTGATCAAGAAGCTTTATTGCACGTATTTGGTTTTCATTACCTTGACCAAATACGTTTTCTACGTCACGATAGAGACTTGATTCTGAGTCTAGTGGAGCGCTGGTGGCCCGGACGAAATACGTTCCAGCTACCTTTTGGAGAAATGTCTATTGTGCTTAAAGATGTTGCAAATATTTTAGGTCTACCTATCACCGGTGAACCTATAATATTTGATGAACAATTTTCTGGTGAGACAGCGATCACGACCTACCTAGGTGTGGAGGCACCAAAATTGAAAGGCAAAGGTCTAGTGTCGTATACATGGCTCCGGCAGAATTTTATGCACATAGATCGTATCGGTGACCAAGAAATATCAGTTGATGAGGAACGGGTAAGAATTACATTTGTGGTTAATATTTGTGCACGTAAATTATATATCAATTTAGTTCAGTTAATATAATATTTTTCATATTCTGTTCAGGTCATTGCATGCACTAGAGCCTATTTGCTAGGCCTTATTAATGCTTTTTTGTTTCCCGACGCATCGGATATGGTAAATTTACGGTTTCTATCATTTATGAATGATCTGACGGAACCGACGAGTCATGCGTGGGGAGCGTCAATGCTGGCATATCTATATAGTGCTATGTCAGACTTTGTGCAGTTCCATTCGAAGGACAAATTGATGAAAAATTTAAACGGATGTGCTACATTGATTCAGGTAGCAAAATTGTTTGAATTTGGTATATATTTAAATTTTGTTATATATTTAAAATTTGTACACTTATATTATATATTTTGTAGGTTTGGTCCTACGAGCATTTTTCTATCGGTAGGCCACTTTCCTTGATCAGTAGTGACGCACATGTATTCCCGGGCGCTTTACGGTGGCATACTGATATGGTAGATCCCGCACATTGTGTTTACTCGGTTGCCCCGATATATCGAGGCCAATTTGATTCACTACAGATCTCAGAGGTAAATAAAAGTCACCATTCTATATCTATTTAGTATATTATGTTTTATTTCCTTATAATTATATGTCAAAAAACAGGTTCAAATGGTGCATTATTCTGTTAATCCTTATCCTTCTGAGATAGAACAAACAGCATATACATTAAGTCTCCATAGGTTTTACATAATATACCATGGAGACATAATGTATCATCCAGCTGATCGGGTTATGCGGCAATTCGGTATGAAACAACATATACCCGAAGACCCGCCTCACTACAATCGTGGTAAAGCAAGTGCTACCGTCAGAGCACGCAAATTAATTCCTGCTTGGAATTCCAGGCTAGAGACGCATAACATCTCACATTTGTCTCAGAACATAGCTACTATGGAGGACTGTAAGTTTTTTGAAGTTAATATTTTTGTCCCATTTTTCTCATAACATCTCACATATTTCGGATATGCAACAGTGTACGGGGATTTTACATTTAGATCTTGGTGGGGATCTCCAGTTATAAGCAACAGAAACTACATATATCAGGAGCCTCGCTTCGAGCATAGAGCTATAGATGATTCTAGTCTACGTGGATTTTATCAACATATAATGAGAACTGATGTAAGTAATTATTTTTAGTTTACAATATTTTGGATTACAATGTTCTAGCTTGCATAAGAACTAAAATAAAGTGTTATTATTTTAGGTTCCAGCTTTGGAGCAAGCATATGATAACCCAGATCCTCAAGTCTTGAGAACGAAAGTAAGAAACTTTCTGGATTGGGTGAAAGCGGATCCGGAGCCTCCAAACCCTTCGCTACATATTCCGCCAGATTATCCTGTAGGCATTATTAGCCAACGTCAACCACTTCCCCGTAGGGTTAGGCCCCATGTCACCCAGCCGTTCCCCGATAGTCCGCCTCAGCAAGCTGACGACATCCCGCCTCAGCAAGCTGGCGAGATCCCGCCTCAGCAAGCTGACGACCAGTGGGCTGGCCGGGGTTTTTCGCAGTGGGCCGGGCAGGGTTCTTCCCAGTGGGCCGGGCAGGGTTCTTCCCAGTGGGCTGGTCATGATTTTTCCCAGTGGGCTGGCCAGGGTTCTTCCCAGTGGGCTGGCCAGAGTTCTTCCCAGGGGGCTGGCCAAGAGACTTCTCAGGAGACTTCGCATTGGCCGGGGGTGACAGATTGGTTCCAAGGCTATGGTTTGGATGGAGATTATTATACACAGATACTAACGACTCCATCGGCACCAGCACCAGCACCCACGCAAGACGAAGGTGGTGATGCGTCCCAGGAGGATACGATGCGGAGGAGAGCCCGACTCAATCTCAGAGAAGTTGATCGTCCAGACTATTGGGAATTGGACAGACAAGGAAGATAGATGTAAATTTTGAAATTGTATGATGTTTTATTTTCAATTATATAAAAGTCACCTTTCTTTTACAAACTATTACATATACTTCACATGATGTTTCCTATTCATTCTCTTGGTTGATTTCTACAACTCCTTCTATTGTGTCCTAAACCATTGCAATTACTGCATCGGAGATCTCTTGAAGATTGATCCTTCGCCATAGTACGGTTCTTCTTTGGTCTCCCGGCTTTGCGTCGTACATCTGGTACTCCAATGTCGCCTCTAACCAATGCAGTTTGAATGTTGTAAGGGACTGGAATTGGCTCCAAGTGCGGCTCGTAGACACTTTTTAATGCTTCCTTTGAAAATATTGCTGGATAGTAATGCTCAATCCTGATATTGCAACAATTACAAGCATAACATGCATGTACACATGGAAGAAAAGTATGATACCACTTTAAACATGAACAATAGTTTTCATTTAAACGAACAACATATGTTCTATTTGTTTGACGATCTAATATCTCAAACAAATGACCCACTATCCGTAACATTTCCAGCTGATGGATTTCTTTTGTGATACGAGCCATCGTTTTTAACATCTTTGGACAAAAATTTGTTTCAAGATTTTCAGCTTGTTGTCTGTTTTTGTCCTGAAGTGTTATAATTTTGGCTCGAATACCATCAAGTAGTATCGTTATTGGTTTATCTCGAAGATTTTTAATCCAGTTATTGAAAGATTCAGCAAGATTTGACGTGTTAATATCTAGTCTTGGACAAGGAGAATACGCTGTAATCCAGTGTGAGAAAATACGATTTTCATCATTTACTCCAACGAGCCAATTGTAAACATCAACATTTTCAGCTTTAATCATCTCCAAGCAATTATTTGCATCTGTTTCATTATAACATCTTGCAAGAGAGTCCAAGCTACGTTGAAAATGCTTTGATCTACATACTGATTTCAAATTTGCTTTAAAATGTTGAATACAGAAAAAATGAGGCGATTCCGGAAAAATAGCACGCATGGCATTTATCAATCCTTTTTGTTTATCCGATATAAAAGAAATTGTATTCCAGGCATCAAAAAATCTTTCAAAAGATATTCTTAAACCGTTTAAAAACCAATTCCAAGAATCAGTGTTTTCACTCTCAGCAACAGCATATGCAATAGGATATAGTTGATAGTTAGGATCATGAGCACAAGCAATAAATAAAATACCCCTATATTTAGAGGAAAGAAAAGTAGCATCAATACTAATCACAGGTAAGCATCCCCTTAGAAATCCATCAATGCATGCCTTGAAACAAATAAAAATTCTTTCAAACCTATTATTTTCTGTAATCTTCATAAAACATTGACTACCTGGATTTGTCTCAATAATTCTAAGACCATACTCTTCGAGACTACTATATGCATCAATATAACTACCATTTATTTCGGATAGAGCAAGTTCTCTAGCTTTCCAGGCCTTACAATATTTAATATGTATTCGATGTTCCCTAAATATATCTTTTACAACACAAGATGGACTATACGACTGATTATCTCGAATTTTATCAATAATCTGATTTTTAACCCATACAGTGGTAGCTAATGGATGAGAACCAGTTGTAAGTCCACCTAAACAAGAATGAATATTTTCTAGCGTTGCAATAGAAAATCTTTCGCCTCTACCTATGGCTTTAGCGTATACCCTCCAATGACAATTTGAACTATTACATTTATATATAATTCCAGTAGCATTATTTAAAGTAGCTGAACAAGTAAAATTACGTCTAATTGCTAGATCACTAATAAAACTTCTAAATTTAGAACGATTCTCAAATTGTTTTCCAATAAATAATTCAGGAGTGCTAAGGCTATCAACAGAATCATCAAATTCATCATCTAAATTTTCAATTAGATCATCACTATTTTCGTCATCGTTATTAACGTCATCTACTATATGTTCTTCTTCAGTAAATGGAATAACTTGATGAGAAGAACTAGGACCAGCGTTAAAAGTATTACAAGCAGGTATATTACTTACATTCATAGATGGGGGCGGAGTGACATAGATATTAATATACGGTGATTGTGCATTCACTTGAAGAACAAATTTCCATGCATCTTCACTATCTACATTTATACAATTAGATACGAAAATATGTACTAATATAAATTCATAGTCGATAGAATATTGATCAATAATTAGATTATGTAAACTAAGAAACGAAATATTTCGATCAACTAAAAGCACTTGGGTTAAACCCCCTTGATACGCTAACCCATTTAGTACACCTCCAAGCGAGCATAGGATTGTCAGATTTTCATCCATGTTGACAACAAGATGAACTTTCTGTAGGAAGAGAGGAGCTTCGGCTTTCAACCAAATACTTGCAAACTTCTTACTGAATGGGAGAGGTGATGTGAAGTGAGTGCTGTGAATGAGAAAATTTTTGTGAAGTAGTTTGATACTTATAGATGATATATAGCCGTTGGAATTAGAACGTTGGAATTGTAACGTTAGAATCGTAACGTTGCAAATTGTAACGTTAGAAACTCAACAAAAAATAACTCACCTCAACCCAACCAAAAAAAACCAAACCTTAAAAAACCAACAATCAGGTAACCCAACCCACCCACCGTCATATTCAATAACCCACCCACCATCACATTCAATTAAACCAAAAAAAAAACCAAATAAAAACCCGAACGCAAACCGACCCAAAGCAAGCTTGTTTAAACCGAGCCTAAACGAACCGGAGGGGGGGTTGAATTCCGACAGTAGGTTTGTCGGAATTTGGGTTGGGGCCAAATTCCGACAAACTGTCTGTCGGAAATTGGGTTTCCCCAATTTCCGACAGACGAACTGTCGGATCTTATTGTTTCTTCTAATTTAAAATTTTTTTATCGTTTTTAGTAATTTAATGTAAAATATTTATTGTACAGTAAATTTTCTGTTTTTTTAAACCATCCCAACCATTGTGAATCGGAAATCAACTTTTCATTTGTCAATAAAAATTTATGAAATAAAATTACTCAATCATTTGTTCTCATTTCTTTGGATATCAAATAACTAAAATAGTAAAATTGTTTCGTTTGGATAGCTTACTTACAAATTCATTTACATAGGAAAAAAAAAAAAAAAAAGAGGCATGCCTCATTTTTTTTGTTGATGTTCTCGTTATTCATTTATTTTATTTATTTTGTTAACATTATTATTCTTAAGTTATAACAATGTGTTTTTCAGATATGGAGGAGTATCCTTTAGACAACTGTGAATATAAAGAAGAGGAAGGAGCACTGAAGGATTCTTTAGATTCATCTGAAGATGAGGATTATGAACCAAATAGTGGGATGGAGTCGGATCCATATATTGGGATGAAGTTTGATACAACGGATCATATGTAAAACTTCTTTAAAGGCTATGGCGAAGCGTGTAGGATTTTATGTGAGAAAAAAAAATGTAGAAAGAAGAATAATGTTGGGATTCTCATAAGTGTGACTTATTGTTGTGGTCGACAAGGAAAACATGTTAATACTTGTCAAAATCCAATAAAATTACAAGCAAGCTACGGGATTGGGTCCAACGTAAAATTAACTGCTCGGTTAGATAATGATAAAAAATGGGAGATCACAGTACTCAATCTTGAGCACAATCACGAGGTAAGTCCAAGCAAAGTTCGATTCTACCGTTGCAATAAAAGCATCAATGCACATGCGAGACACAAGCTTGATAAAAACGAGCACGTAGGAATTAGGATGAACAAAATTTTCACTTCGGTGATAATTGAGAACAATGGATATGAGAACACGACATTTAGTGAAAAAGACGCCATGAATGCTATTGAAGAAATAAGACGACTACGACTTGGCAAAGGAGATGCACCGACAATTATGAGATACTTTTCGAGGAAGGTTGTAGAGAACACTGGTTTCTACTTTGATATTGAATTAGACTAGGAGGACCATTTGAAAAATATATTTTGGACAGATGGTTGGAGTAGAGAAGCATAAAAAAATTTGGTGAGGTTGTCAGTTTTGACACAACTTACTTGACAAACAAGTATGACATGTCATTTGGTGAGGTTGTCTATACACACCACACCCCTTACTAAGCACACCACAAAAAAAAATTGAAATGTCACTACTCCTCCTCCTCCTCCGACCCCGACTCCTCACTCCTCCTCCTCCTCCGACCCTCCTCACATATACATAGACATTATAATTTTGGTCTCGAAATTGGCCCATGTTTTGGATCTCGAAATCACTGTTCACATAGGCTAATGAACAATAATTTCGAGACCCAAATTTTAACATCGATCAAGACCCAAACTGTAATATCCATATATATGTGAGATCCAAAAACTAAATAAGCCTATTTAGTATAGTGGTTAATGGGTCTGGATCATTCCTCGCCCGTTGGCTGTCCCTCGCATGCTTCCGCCTATTTAGATGAGATTGAGTTCCACAATAATATTTGGTAGTATTTTAAATATTATTGTTCGTACAATTTAATTTGATAGACTAATTCACTTAGCAAAATTAGTTTTTCTTTCATTATATAAATGGGCATGAGTTCAAGACCAGGGATTCTAGTATGCCCTTGTAGCAGTATCTACTCGACAAGTATGGCATTTTGCTGCCATTTCATCATTTCATGAGACTGGCACTCTTATACTCGTTGATACAATGATGTTCTCTGCTCAAGGTGCAAGTTGGGCCGGGCGGCCTGGTCCCGGCTCGGGTTCGGTCCGGTCAAATTTGGTCTAGGCCGGCCCGAGTCCGGTCAACGACCCGGACCGGTCCGATCCATTGGAAAATCGGTCCGGGCTGGGTTGTGCCCCCGTACCTGACAATCCGGACCGGCCCGGTCCGGTTTGACCGCAGGTTCGGACCGGTCAAACCCGTTAAACCCGACTGGGCTAGCCCGGTCCAGGTCCGGTTCGACCGGTTTTTATTTTTTATTTTTTTTTTTAAACGTTTGGAGGCCAAAATGACCATTTTACTTGCTGTTTTTAGACCGTTGGAAGGGTATTTTGGTCACGTATTGCCAGCGTACTGCAAAAGAAGAAACAAAATAATCTTTTCTACCAACTCAGGAACTGTTGTTATATTTAAATTCTTATGAAGAATATGATGAAACTCCAACTTATTTTTTCATTTTTAAATGGTAGAAAAGATACGAAAAAACGTACCATATACTTTCTTCTATAACACGCAATATACTAATGGTCTCGGTGTCCACGGTAGCATCGGAATCTTATTTTAATGCAGGTTCCAGGATACTGAGCAAGAAGAAGAGCAAGATGCTGCCGGATATTTTGAAAACTTACATCTATGTTCAAGATTGGGTTCGTGCGGAAGAACGAACCCAAAACTCAAGAGATGAAAATACCGACATCAAAGAACTGGACTTTCAGTGTCATACCTTGGAGGACACCAATGGAGGAGGAGATGTGCAATAGAGACGCACGAAGGACGACGGACGACAAAAAAATACTTTACATTTTTTTTACAATTCATTTAGAAATAAAATATCAATTTATAGCTTTTACATTTAATTATAAATTTAATGGAAGAAAATACTTGAACAACTGTACATTAAATTATCTTAAGATTAATAAAAAAAATTACTTTCTTTTCTAATGGTAGAATGTACCCAAAAAGCCGGTCTAGCCCGGTCCAGCACTGAACCGGCCCGGCCCGGCCCAGGCCCAGTTCAGTCCGGCCTGACCAAACCGGGCCTTGGGTCCAGCTTTCTCTCCTCCGGACCAGCCCGGCCCGCTGCTCCGACCGGTTAAAGCCCAGCCCGGTCAAACCTGGGCCCGGGCAGGCCCAGCCCGGCCCAGTGCACACTTGATTGAGTTCATTCTCTGCTGGCCCTCAAGAAACATGCACAAATGACATTTTCATGTTCAAAAGGAAGTGTAAAGTTTTCTTTTCTTTTCCTGGGGCTAAAGATCGGAGGAGTGGGCATCAGAAGAAGAGCAATGTACATTTTTTTTCGTTTCAATTGCTGAGAGTTGCAGCTTAACTCCCATTATTATGACAAGAGTTTTCTGAGGATAAATCAAAATGATTTAAAAAGTCCCAAATTTTGGGCCAGGAAAATCCCAAACACACCAAATTAAACGGCTATATAAAACAATTACAAAGAGGCACTATATTTGAATATTTCAGGGATAAAAAAAAATGAAAATGAATATACGATTACTTTGAGGTTCCACATATGCTTTAGCATTTAACAAACTAATAGTAAACAACAAAATCTCAGTTCTGGCTTAGCAGAAAACAGCATAATTACTCGCTAAATTGAACATAAATCGTGAGAAAACATAACAAAATAAACAACATGAATCAGTCCTAGGACCCAAATCAGTTGAAAAAAATAGTAGGCCTTCAATCCTTCAACGGCGGGATCTAGCTAGAAACAAAAATGGCTGTTGGTTTCTTGTTTAATTCTTCTCTATAAGTCTATCGAAACTGATGTAGAAGAAACCCTTTTGTGGGTATCTAGCTAAAAAATAGGGTGCGACACGATGGTAACAGTCACACCCACGACGCCCAAAGGTGTCAGTCAGGCTTTGGGAAGCTGTTGCTACCGGGCTACCCACATAATAATTAGCAAGAACAATCAACTTCCTACCATTCTGCCTGACATGCTCATTTGTTGCGCTTCTTTGATTCGCCATAAAGAATGACACCGATGACCGTAAGAGTGTAGCCAAGCATCCCTGTAACTGAGACGGGGTTCTTGAATATTAAAATTGAGACGACCACTGCCACAGCGCCCTTGGCGTTACCAAGAACCTGGAATAAACGAAGCTTAGTATCTTTCGATGATTCAGGTGTAAGCTTCAGATAACAAGAAACATGATGTAACATTGAAACGAACTCCTTAATATTTAATTGAAACTCGTAAGGGCTATGTTGCATGGTAAGAAAATAATACAACACAATGCAGACGAGGTTACATAGAAATAGAAATTATTTTGGCACACATCTTATTTGTATTTTGGAGTGCCAATGTCATGTCCATAAAATATCCGACACTAACAAAATAGAATATGATGCCAATTTTAGATTATTCATGCTTCTATTCTAAGAGGACTTTTTTTTAAGAAACAGAACATTTCGTGTAGATATCACGATCTAACAAGTCTAGTGCTTGTGCAGCATTTTCTTCTGATCACATGAAATAGAAGCACAAATCTAGTGCATAAAGGGTGCAACATTTCCTTCTGATCACATTAAATAGAAGCACAAATTGGTGTCTTATGGTCGACAAATGAAAAAGGTTGTCATGGATAACTACAAAGAAGTAAACATGATGGGACACAAAAAGAAGCCACGAGACTGCATCTTCCCTGTTCAAAGTTCAGTAGATCACTATTAATCTTAAGTTAGCTCAGCTTCCCACTTAATGTTAAACACAATATGAAGAATGCATCCAACTTTCTATACGTTGGACTTTAATGTACTACATCCAATTTAAGTTGGATAACCCACACACACACACACACACACATATATAATTTCAAGTTGATTGCTTCCATAAAATTAAGAAAGAAAAAAGATAGTTAAGTTGAATGCCTCCACCTCAAAGAAAATGATAATTTAGCAGGCTTTATTCTGTCGCTGACTCGCTCTTACCTACAAGGCTACAATCCAATGTCCGGTAGCACACAAATGGGCTGCTAGCAAGAACATCGACAATCAGGTACTTGCTTGAAAAACTATAAAAGTGTGAACCAAGGTTTTAAAAGACAAAACTGAGGCCTATAAATTGTATTCATCTCCCTGACACATCAAGTCAGTGAACGAATAACAGTCCCAAATCCCTTAGCAAGGACGCATTTCCATAACATTTCCACTTAATATCTCATGTTCATGCTCAATAGCGCATGATTATATTCATATCATCAACATGGAAAAGTATAATGCAAGGTTTGAAAGGAAAATACTAGCTTCCACAGAACACTGCAAGGACGACCCAGTGCATAAACCTCCCCCGTTACCAGAATATCTTCATCTCGTGTTCTGAATTTGTTTTAAACCTCACTAGAGAGAAAATTCATGCTAACATGAAAAACTAGAAGGTTCAACTCTTAGCAGTCAAGGAAAAGCCCAACACCAAAGCATAGAAGCATTTGGAGTTTATCTGAACTTAAAAAATTAAGCAGAAAATAATAAAATAAACAGGAAAACCTAAACCTTCCTGAACAAAAACTTTCATTTACTAGAAAATGTCTTATCAAAATACCAATGCTAGACAAACAATCCTAGATTTACTTGCCACTACATTCTCATACTACCAACAGTTTTGTGTTTTTTGCATATACCAACAAGGCATCAAAATATTCTAAGAA
The DNA here is from genome assembly GCA_029216955.1 of Iris pallida. Taxonomy (NCBI): domain Eukaryota; kingdom Viridiplantae; phylum Streptophyta; class Magnoliopsida; order Asparagales; family Iridaceae; genus Iris; species Iris pallida. The sequence continues at coordinate 10,058,732 of JANAVB010016999.1, read as the reverse complement.
AAAGGAAACAAAAAACGATCCATACCTGGAGAGTCAAAGCACTTGTGTGCTTAGTGACCAAGAAGTTGGTCAAGTTCACGAAATAAGCCAATGAGGAATTAAACAAGAGGTACCATACAATTTTGGTATCTTTTCTTGCCAGCGCAATTGTGGTGCCAACCACATTTTCCTCCATATAAAGTGTTGCAGGAAGTAATAAAACAACTGCTATCGGAGCCATATATAAGAGAAGATTCATGGAGTTGAGCTTCTCCCTGATAAAAAGTAGAAACATTCACATAGATCAAAAGAGTTATACATGGTAACAGAACTCAACAACAGCTTGCGCTAAAAAACAATTTCTGCTATGATGTAACAATATCCTAATAGTATGCTAATCAGAATGGAAAAGGAAAATATCAAGAAAAAAATAGGCATATTTCTGACTTGTCTGATAGACACGTGAAACTAATTTCAATTGAACAAGAACAAATATAAATCAATTACCCCTCAGACGATAACAAGATCCCTTGTAACACCGACTTAAGTGCCCTTGCAGCAGTTGCACCAATGCACATGATAAACCCAAACAAGTGAAAACTTGGCTCGCCCTACATAAAACAGTGAAACTGGTTAGAACCTTCCATCATCTTTCATGACAAAAATATAGAGTCAACTCATAAGAAGCATTGCATAGTAAGAGTAACGCAGCGCATCCTTATCTACTAACATGAAGACCTAACAGGAGGCAGAAACAGCAAACTGGTACTACTATTAAAAAATAATAAAGCTATTATTCCAAACTTTGGGGTTTATCCCAATTTTTTAAGGCCGGCCATGAATCCTTAATTCCTAATCTTCAAAAAAAAAAAAAAAAAAAAAAAAAAAAAAAAAAAAAAAAAAATTCTATCCAGGCTCCCATCACCTTTAACATTAGCAAATGTGATACAAGTTTTCACCACGTCAATCTGCAGCTGTTTATATTTAGCCCTAGTTTAGGTGCTCCTTTAACTAACATTCTATCTCTGCTAATAACCATTGCATCTATTGATCTTTGTTGTAACCAAATGTCCAAACAATCTGAAATGGTTTGTTCTCCTCGCTCCCAAATTGATTCAAATGTATATTTTTCAAATATCAATTATTAACTAATAAATATTAAGTGCCGCAAATGGTGGTGCTATAAACTGCAAGCAAACTGATAAAGAACAAATCTGCACCAGTGGTGCACCAAAGATGACAAAGCGAAACAATAGCCATGAGAAAACACCCTTAGGAAAAGCGATGTTCATATAGAAAATTGTGGGCAGCATAAGAAATGCATGTAATTGGATTGCCCTATGCAGCCAAACCAGAAATGTGGTATGGTCTATGTTACGCATTGAAACCATCTTAAACAATAAAAATATCTATTACCAGAAAAATATTCCACCTCCAGATGAGGATTAAGTTTAAATAAACATTCTTTTTTAAAAAAATAGACTAAATAGATATCCTTATTGAGATTCATGTTCTTTATATCCATGGATTTTAATTTTGAATACAATGGGAACATAAACAATTCAAAAAAGTCATACTTCGAATCTTGGGAGAACCTGAATATGCGTGACCCCGACCACCTAGTAGAATAGTACCAATAAAAGTTGAATGTTGTCACACTACAGCCTACTAAAGACATGACTAAGCACAAGAAAAGAGAAGGCATAGAAGAAAGGAAGTAAACCAACCCCACTACCGGTTATCCAGCTTAACTGACACTTTAAACTTAAACAACTAAGAATGCTTAGCATTTAGCACAAGAGATGAAGTACATCTTCTGTTACTTGCAAGAAATTGTAGAAGTGATATTCAACAAAAAGACCTATAGATTTCTAGCCCTTAAAGTGCCGGAGAAGTTTTAAAGAAATTAAATATTAATGTATAGAAAATAAAAAAACAACTGCACTGCTAGAAATGAAATTCGAAAATAAGCAGATGTCTTCCTGTGTAGCAAAGCAACTCTCTGGCCACTGGCAGTGGGGTTCTGTTAAGAAGCAAGTGAAACTCGATTCATTCTCTTTTACTGCTTATAGGACTGAAAGCTTTTAAGAGAAATGATTCTCGCGCACATTCGTGTTTCTATCGTAAATAGGGTAAAGTGGGGGTTACAGCAGTAAGCATGTCCAGCTTCATTGGTTTCTCATTTGTATAGATATCACATGTTATGATTTTATACAAAAATGAAAAGTAACCAACTTTCATTTTCAAGGCCTCTGACCAAACATCCTGCAAGTCGACTACAATTGCGCCACAAAAGAGCAAGGATTTGAGAGCATCAAAATGACACTCAAGCAGAACTCCAACCAATTACAAAAAACCCAATAAAGAACAGAAGAAGCGCCATATCCATGTTGATCTCTTGCGAGATCAAATAATATACACAATTAAACAATTAAACTCAAACACAGATCTCATTCCCATCCATATGAACTAAATCCGAACCAGAATTTCACCAAATAGGTGGTGTATTGGGAGATCAATGGACATATACGAAGCACGTACATTCCAAAAAAGGGGGAAAATGGTGCATTGTCTGTGTCGTGTCGGACTCGTCACGTGACACGAACATACCAAAACCTACGCACTGTCTGTTTCACCATGTCCGTATCTGCGTCCTATCGAATCGTATTCATGCACGTGCAACATAGACACAAACCAAATCCAAACTAGAACTTCGCCCCACAAAAAATATGATATCACCGGAGGCGGAGACCCACATTTTAATCCTATAGCAAAGAAGGGACAAAAACAGTCCGAAAAACCAGTGCCCGTGCCCGTGTCCCATCGGACACGACAAGCACTCCACTCATAGCAAGCACGGTAAAAATATATGATATCACCGACCGGAGACCCACATTTTAGGCCAATAGCAAAGAATGGACAAGAACGCTCCGTAAACCGGTGCCCATTGTCCGTGTTTCATGGGACACGACAAGCACTCCTTTCATAACAAGCACGGACAAAAATATGATATCACCGGAGGCGGAGACCCACATTTTAAGACTATAGCAAAGAACAGACAAGAACGCTCCGAAAACCGGTGCCCAGTGTCCGTGTCGCATCGGACACGACAAGCACTCCTTTCATAACAAGAACGGACAAAAATATGATATCACCGGAGGCAGAGACCCACATTTTAAGCCTATAGCAAAGAACGGACAAGAACGCTCCGAAAACCGGTGCCCAGTGTCCGTGTCGCATCCGACACGACAAGCACTCCACCAATAGCAACCACGGACAAAAATATGATATCACCGAAGACCCACATTTTAAGCCTATAGCAAAGAACGGACAAAAACGCTCCGAAAACCGGTGCCCGTGTCCGTGTCCCATCAGACATGGCAAGCACTCCACTCATAGCAAGCACGGAGAAAAAAAATGACAATCACAGACCGGAGACCCACATTTTAAGCCTATAGCAAAGAACGGACAAAAACAGTCCGAAAAAACCGGTGCCCGTGCCCGTGTCCCATCGGACACGACAAGCACTCCACTCATAGCAAGCACGGTCAAAAATATGATATCACCTACCCGAGACCCACATTTTAGGCCAATAGCAAAGAACGGACAAGAACGCTCCGTAAACCGGTGCCCATTGTCCGTGTCGCATGGGACACGACAAGCACTCCTCTTTCATAACAAGCACGGACAAAAATATGATATCACCGGACGGAGACCCACATTTTAAGCCTATAGCAAAGAACAGACAAGAACGCTCCGAAAACCGGTGCCCAGTGTCCGTGTCGCATCGGACACGACAAGCACTCCTTTCATAACAAGCATGGACAAAAATATGATATCACCGGAGGCAGAGACCCACATTTTAAGCCTATAGCAAAGAACGGACAAGAACGCTCCGAAAACCGGTGCCCAGTGTCCGTGTCGCATCGGACACGACAAGCACTCCACCCATAGCAACCACGGACAAAAATATGATATCACCAGAGACCCACATTTTAAGCCTATAGCAAAGAACGGACAAAAACGCTCCGAAAACCGGTGCCCGTGTCCGTGTCCCATCGGACATGACAAGCACTCCACTCATAGCAAGCACAGAGAAAAAAATGACAATCACAGACCGGAGACCCACATTTTAAGCCTATAGCAAAGAACAGACAAAAACAGTCCGAAAAACCGGTGCTCGTGCCCGTGTCCCATTGGACACGACAAGCACTCCACTCATAGCAAGCACGGTAAAAAATATGATATCACCGACCGGAGACCCACATTTTAGGCCAATAGCAAAGAACGGACAAGAACGCACCGAAAACAGGTGCCCATTGTCCGTGTCGCATGGGACACGACAAGCACTCCTTTCATAACAAGCACGGACAAAAATATGATATCGCCGGAGGCGGAGACCCACATTTTAAGCCTATAGCAAAGAACGGACAAAAACGCTCCGAAAACCGGAGTGTCCGTGTCGCATCGGACACGACAAGCACTCCACTCATAAACGCCGGAGGAGGTGGAGACCCGCATTTTAAGCCTACAGCAAATAAGGGACAACAACAAAAAGGGTCCGAAAACCGGAGTGTCCGTGTCGCACCGGACACGACAAGCACTCCACCCATAGCAACCACGGACAAAAATATGATATCGCCGGAGGCGGCGGAGACCCACATTTTAAGCCTATAGCAAAGAACGGACAAAAACGCTCCGAAAACCAGTGTCCGTGTCGCATCGGACACAGACAAGCACTCCACCCATAGCAAGCACGGACAAAAATATGATATCGCCGGAGGAGGCGGAGACCGGCATTCTAAGTGCCTATAGCAAAGAAGGGACCAAATAAAAGGGTCCGAAAGCCAGAGTATCCGTGTCGCAGCGGACACGACACACCGGACACGAAGAGGAGGAGGAGGAGGAGGAGGCTCACCCCGCTGGCGATGACTACGCCGGTGACTACGGGGACGAGGGTGAGGTAGGTGATCCATGCCTCCCTCCTGACGGTGATGAGGTAGGCGAAGACGGCGGTGAAGAAGGGGGTGGTGGCCCCGACGGCCTGGTTGAAGCTGACGGGGAGGTAGCGGAGGGAGACGTTGCCGCTGACGACGGAGGCGCAGAAGACGAGGCCGAGGGCGGAGATCTTCAGGAGCTGGAGGCGGGACCGGACGGCCTGCATGGGGACCACCCGGAGCCAGGCGATGGCCACGTAGGAGAAGAGGGAGCAGGCCGACATGTGGCACATGGTCAGGAAGATGGGGTACTTGAACCCGTAGTTCGAGAGGAGGTACTTGTTCAGGAGGAGCACGCCGATGTTCGACAGGTACCACGAGCTCACCAGCCCCACAGTGAACAACCGACCGCTCGACAGTCCCAATCCCGCCGGGGCGGAGGAGCTGCTCATCATGTTCCCTTTGCTGCTGATGCTGATGCTGCTCATCTCCTCCCTCTCTCTCTCCCTCTCTCTCTCTCTCTCTCGCGCTCGGGACGGAAGGATCAATTAGGGTTAGGGTTAGGGTTGTTGGTGGTGGTGGTGGATCTGGGAAAAGGACATGAGATTTGTGTGGGAATTGGGGGGTGGGGGTGGTTGGGGGTCAGAGAGAGGGGGGGGGGGAGGGGATGGTGCAGCGTAGACTCTGGGAAATTTTTGTGTGCGAGGACAGAGGGCTGTTAAAATTGTTGGTTTTTAACGTGCTTAAATGTAAAATATAGTAAAGAAATTTTAACTGTTATATTTTTTTTATTATTTTCTAGGATCGTCTATGCGCGTTGGATGATCCATAGGTGAGTTACTGCCACCTAGGATGGAGAGGTAGATGCCAATTAATGGTAAGCCCATGCATAAATATAGTCGACGAATCATTTTTTTTGTTTCCTCCATCAAAACAAATAGAAATATTTATCGGATTTTGTTAAACTATAATTAATATATAGCTATTCAGTTTGAAAATTGTGTTCAACACAAGTAAACATTAAAAAAATATATTTTTTATTGAAAAATGTAATCAAGGTCAAATACAATTTTCTTCGATGCAGATTTTTTGCATCAAGTCTTGAATCTTGATAATATTTTCCAATACAAAAAAACAACAATTTTAATATTTATTGGATGTTGATCACAATATTCAAAATAAAAAGTTATATATCTCTACTATTATAATAAGACTTCAAAACGGTTCAAAAGTGAGCCGTCTAAGTCGTGTATATCATCAACCATTTTCTTCTTTAAAAAAAATTTAACTATATATTTTTTTTATTTTTTGTGAGGATAACCAAATCCTCTTTCTTTACGTAAAAAAAAAAATAAAAATGTCACATAATAATAACTTTGAATAAATAAAATTGTGAACATCTCCACTTCGGTAAAACAAAAAATAGACTATAGTCAACATATATTTGTGGGTTTCCAAACTTCGGTAACGTGTTGGAAGGTCAGAAATGAAATCTCTCTTATTTATTAAGTAGGTTCGACTTCCGTTATAAGTTTTTAGTTGTAACATTAAATCTGCCACAATTTTGGTACGGCTCACCAAAAATTGGATGGAGAGTTTTCCATCCACTAAATCTTCATAAGTGTTGTAAATCATCTCCTCATGGTGAATCATGGTGACTCTTCATTTTGTAACTCATGACTCTTCACTTTGTAACTCCTAAGTGACCTTTCATTATGTAAGTCCCAACCTCTCTCTTCCTATATAAAGAGAGGTTGGGATAGCTTGTAGAGATAATTGAGACACATATATTGATATACATGTGAGGTTGAGCTAATTGTCCACAACACGTTATCAGCACGATGCTCGTGCAACGCCGGAGACCCGACGTACCGCTCGCCTCGACGTCCGCCGACCGTTGCCCCGCACGCACCCAGTCGCTCGTCGCCGATCCCGCGTATCCGCAATCGTTTTCTCACTTTCTTCCACCATACGGTAAGAAAGGTAATTTTTTTTATACAAAAGTTGTTCTGTCATATACAAAAGTTTATGTTTTCATCTAAAGGTTTGAAAACAATAGTTTGAAAGCAAAAGTTTTCATCTAAAGTTTCTGTTTCTGTCATATACAAAATTTAGCTAGAATAAGAGTGGTACAATATTTTTTGATTATGTGATGCATGTGGAATGTCGTTTGTGAAGAATATAATTTTTTTTTTGCATTACTGTTAATGCTGTTCTTTACCATGGTTGCATGTTTTTCCCAAGATAATTATTTCTTCACATCGTTAATGAGAACATCTTTAATATTGACTTATCCGTGGTTGGTCTTAACCAATACTTTTCAGTCCTGTTTGATTTTTCCTGCTACGGATTAATTTCAAGTACCTATATACACAATTTCCATGTTAGATTTTTAATAGTTGTGAAGCTTGTGTTATCTTTTTGGATAAGTTTACTTCATAATCTTTGTTTTATGTTTCATTTGAGCAAGTTTATTACACATCAGGTAGGAGTTCACGAAGTTTATCAAATATATGTTTCTGCTTCCTACTAAATCAAATATATTTTGTTACAAAAATATACTTTGGTAAAACACAATATTTTGTTCAAAATTTTTTTTAATCAAAATGTACTTTGACGTGTTTATCAAATAGCTTGTTGTATATATTTTGGTAAAAGACATTTTTCTGCAATTTTTTCAACTGACAATTTCAGAATTATTTTTGTTTAAATAGTACTTATCCCAACAAAATATTTGTTAGTTTTTTTTCTGAAAAAAATAAAAAAAAATTCATGATTGATGAAGAATTTAGATGCTAACATTTTTTTTGGTGATGATGGAATTGGAGCGCCCCGGCGAGCGCCACAATGCCATCTGCGTCCCGACAAGCATTTTTTTTATGTTACTCAGTGAATTATTGTAACAGATAGGTAGTAAAAAAAAATTGTATTTTTTTCTCGCTATTTTTTTGGCGTCGCTTCATTAGACGTCGGAAAAATAGTTGACATTTTTTTTGGTACCGCTTGCTTAGGCACCAATTCTTTTGTGTGTTGTTGCCTACTTATGTTGTACGTTTTCTTTAGCGTAATGGCGTAAAAATTAAAAAATTGTCTTGGCTACATAAACAAATTCTGGCACCGCCAAATTTGGGCCTCCTAAAGATAACCTTTTTGGTTAATAATTTTTCAAAGGCAACGCTCATTTTGAGCACGCACTAAATTGTCACCTATTTTGCACAGTTCGCAAATAGCGTGAATTTCTTGAAAAATCTTATTTATTCTTACATTTGACAAAAATTTTACGAAGTCTCTCCGAATAGGCTCACCTACTTGGGTATGATGTCAGAAAGAACTTGGGGCTTGGTTCTTAAGAGGTCCCCGGTGACCCTCCTCCCTCATTTTCCCGCCTGGTCATATTCACGTAGAGCTACTGAAAGGGGTTGACCGAATATTATTTTTTGCTCAAATTGTATTTATAATTATGCATTTTTACAAGAAACTAATTGAACTCTCTATATCGGCCCGTCGATCGATATAAGAAAAAGTTTTAAAACAAAAATTGTTTTTTTCAAAATCGTTGGTTTTATTTACGATTGTTTGTTGTTGCTTATACAAACCAAATCCATATAAACATGTCGTTTTATATGTTGATTGATCAAGATTTTTTCTCCTGTTGTAGAAAAATGTCGATCAAGATTGATTTTCCCATCCTTGAAGCCTCTGGCAAGAACTACTTGGACTGGACGCAAGACATCCAGAACCATCTAGATGCGCAGGGCCTCTTGGACGTCATCTATAACGAGGAAGAGCGTGAAGTGGAAGTCACTCGCTCAATGAACGCCAAAGCGATGATTCTATTCCGCAGGCATTTATCTGACGCCATGAAGTCGGAGTTTATTGAAATCTCCTCGCCGAAGACGCTATGGGACTATCTGAAAGAGCGCTTAGACCACCAGAAGACCATATGGCTACCTGAAGCACGCCATGACTGGTTGAACCTGCGCTTCCAAGACTTCAAAAGTGTAACTGATTACAACAATGAAGTCTGCAGGATTCGATCACTTCTCCAATACTGCGGTGAGATATTAACCGACAGTGATCTATTGGAGAAAACATACACCACATTTCCTTCAACTGACAACTTGCTCCAAAAGCAATACCGTCAGTCTAAGTTCACCAAGTTTCCCGAGCTCATCACCCAGCTTTTACTAGACGAGAAGAACAGTCTCATTTTAATGAGAAACAACAATTCTCGTCCTGCTGGAACAAAGGCAATTCCAATGCTTGATGCAAACGCTCTCCGTAGACCAAATCCACGGTGGAAACGAGACAAGGGCCAGTCGTCCCAGCCAAGGAACAGAGGCGAGTTTAAGTCTCGCCACCCAAAGCGAGGTTCTAACAAGAACCAAGGACCTTTGACTCCTAGGCAGTCTCATGGTAAGAACCAACGGGCCAGTCGTCCCAAAGCGAGAGTGGAAGGCCAAGCGCCTACTCTCTGCTACAAATGTGGTGCTTATGGTCATATGCAACGGACTTGCAGGACGACCCCCCAAGAAGTTAATAACTATCATAAGGGGCGCCGGGCCGAAGCAAATCTGGTCATCGAGTGCGAAAATCTAAATATTGAGACCCCCGATTTTGTAGCAGAAATGGAAGAATAAATCTCCATTTTCTATCTATGTTTGATTTAAGTCATGAAACTTTTGGTGGTTTGTATTTTCTGTTTTCTCGATAAATTAAAGTTCTATTTCGAGCACTTTCCTCAAACGTGTGACAAACTTTAATTTTCTTTACTTATAGGCATGGAACACAGGGCAGTAGATTGTCTGGTTGATAGTGGAACGACTCACACTATTTTGAGAGATGAATCATACTTTATCTCCTATACGCCTAAAGTAACCTCAGTGACAACCATTTCGGGACCCTCAACCCTTGTTCAAGGTTTTGGCAAAGTCTGTTTTTCGTTGTCCAATGGTACTCCCGTTGAAGTATCAGAGGCCTTATATTCTCCAAGGTCCAGTCGTACTTTACTGAGTTTTAAGGATATTCGAGAAAACGGATTTCATGTTGAAACTGCTCGAGAACATGGCTTCGAGTATCTTTTCATTACCTCCACTCAGTACGGCCAAAAGCGTATCTTGGAGAAGTTGAAATGTCTTTCAAGTGGTTTGTATCTCACTACGATACAATACATCGAGAGTAATCTCATCATTCGCCGAGTGCCAGTTGATGAGAGGACTTTTATGCTATGGCATGACCGGCTGGGTCATCCGGGTCAAAATACGATGCTTCGCACTATGAATGCATCACATGGGCATCCTCTTGGAGGAAAGAATTGCGTTATAAATCCGAAAAGCCTATGCCAAGCTTGCTCGATTGGGAAGACGAATCTCAAGCCACTCCATGTGAAACCTACGAGATTGGTTTCCCAATTCCTTGAGAGAATTCATGGAGATATTTGTGGACCAATCCAACCAACATGCGGACCATTTAAATACTTCATGGTTTTGGTTGATGCATCGACTAGATGGTCACACGTAGTGTTGTTGTCCACCCGAAATGCAGCGTTTCCTAAACTCCTCGTCCAGATCATTAAGTTAAGGGCTCATCATCCGGATTATCCGATAAAGTCTATTAGACTTGATAATGTCGCGGAGTTTACATCGAAGACTTTCGATGATTATTGCATGACTTTGGAAATAAATCTTGAACACCCTGTTGCGTATGTTCATACCCAAAATGGCCTAGCGGAAGCTTTTATAAAGCGAGTGCAAGTGATAGCGCGGACCTTGGTAATGCGCACCAAACTCCCACTATCTGCATGGGGCTATGCAATTTTGTACGCTGCAAATTTGGTCCGTCTGAGGCCCATGGCCACCCAACCACTTTCCGCGTACCAGCTGGTTACTGGATGTGAGCCTGACATCTCACATTTACGCGTGTTTGGGTGCCTAATCAATGTTCCAATTGAGCCGATAAGGCGTTCAAAATTTGGACCTCAGAAGCGACGGAGAATATATGTCGGTTATAACTCCCCGTCCATCATTCGCTATTTAGAGCCCTTGACAGGCGATCTCTTTACCGCGAGACACGCGGATTGTGACTTTGATGAGGCAATCTTCCCGTCGTTAGGGGGAGAAATGCACGCTAACGTTGTTGAGGAACGACGTGAATTAGCGTGGCATGTGTCCGCTTTTGCTCATCATGATCCTCCCTCTGCACATAGTGATAAGGAAGTGCAGAGGATTCTAGGTCTGCAAGATATTGCAAATCAAATGCCAGATGCATTTAGCGACCTACCAAAAGTCACGATATCAATTATACCTGCTGCAAATGTGCCTGCAAGGATAGACGTCCCTGAGAGACGCCATGTTCCTGTGAAACATGTTGCTCCGGTCGAACCCGCCGAGCAAAGGACGCTGCCATCGGCCGTCCAGTCCGCCGTTATTCCCAAGAAGAAGGGAAGACCGGTTGGTTCCAAAGATGTTCTGCCCCGGAAGCGGAGAAATCTTGTTAAAAATGTTTTGCCACATGAGATCATTAAGGATCACGGCGATGTATTAGAAGAGCGCGTTCCAGATGAAACGCCTATTCCTAATCATGTCGATAACCTCGAAATATCCGTCGAGTATGCTAGCTTAGACGATATTTTGAAGCGAAACGAAACTGTCATCGATGATGTGTTCATATACTCAGTGGCCACTGACATTATGAACAATGATGACATGGAACCTCGTAGTGTTGCCGAGTGTCAACGACGAACGGACTGGTCACAATGGAAACAAGCAATCCAGGCTGAACTAGACTCCTTAGCGAAAAGAAGTGTGCTTGGACCCGTTGCTCCAACACCACCCAATGTTAAACCAGTTGGTCACAAATGGGTTTTCCTAAGGAAGCGTAATGAGAGAAATGAGATTGTGCGATACAAGGCTCGCCTTGTGGCGCAAGGCTTCTCACAACGCCCTGGAATTGATTACGAGGAGACGTATTCTCCCGTAATGGACGTCATAACGTTCCGCTACTTAATCAGTTTAGTAGTTTCCGAAAAACTGAATATGCAGCTCATGGATGTGGTCACAGCCTATCTCTACGGGGATCTAGACACAGAGATATACATGAAAGTCCCTGAAGGACTAAAGATGCCTGAATCAAGTAGTTCCCGACCACGGAATGCGTTCTCGATTAGACTGAGGCGTTCGCTATATGGACTGAAACAATCCGGGCGAATGTGGTATAACCGCCTAAGCGAATACTTGATCGGTTTGGGATACGTTAATAACGAACTTTGCCCATGCGTGTTCATAAAGAAATCCACTTCAGGATACGCAATCATCGCGGTCTATGTAGATGACATGAATCTTATAGGAACCGAAAAAGACTTGTCAGAAACTGCTGATATCCTGAAGAGGGAATTCGAGATGAAGGATCTTGGGAAGACACGGTTTTGCCTCGGCCTGCAGATCGAGCACCGTAAAGATGGAATTCTTGTCCATCAAGCGAACTACACCCAAAAGGTGTTGAGACGCTTTAGTCATTTTGACGTTAAGCCGTCCGCTACTCCCATGATCGTCCGCTCTCTAGACATTACTAAGGACCCATTCCGTCCAAAGGAGGACGACGAAGAGATATTGAGTCCTGAGTGCTCTTATTTGAGTGCAATAGGCGCTTTATTGTACTTGGACCAATGTACTAGACCGGACATCTCGTTTGCTGTGAATTGTCTAGCTCGACACAGCACCACGCCAACACGCCGCCATTGGAATGGCATAAAAGACATTTTCCGCTACCTTAAGGGTACTACGGACTTGGGTTTATTCTATCCCTACGCGGTTTTGAGTTAGTCCAACGCTCTTGGCACTCGAAGCAACGCGACCCTTGTTGGCTACGCCGATGCGGGATACTTATCTGATCCGCACAACGGGCATTCCCAATCTGGTTATGTCTTTACCATTGGGAACACGGCGATTTCTTGGAGGTCTCGCAAACAGACCTTAGTGGCTACTTCAACGAACCACTCTGAGCTACTCGCGCTTTATGAGGCGACTAGAGAGTGTGTATGGCTTCGAGCTGTTATTGGCCATATTCGAAGTACATGTGATCTTTCATATGACCCAGATGAACCTGTTGTCGTCTATGAGGACAATACCGCTGTTATTGATCAAGCGAAACATGGTTACATCAAAGGGGATACTACCAAGCACATATCGCCCAAGTTGTTCTTTACACATGAACAACAAGCGCTTCAGAAGATTGAAGTGCAACATATTGGATCGGAGAATAACCGTGCAGACTTGTTCACCAAGTCACTGCCAAAACACTCGTTCCAGAAACATGTCAGAGCGATTGGACTTAGGAAGCTTTCAGAGCTAGCCTAAGTGAAATATGTTTCTCGCACACTGTTGTGTGCATGTGAGGGGGAGCGCCCCAACGAGCGCCTCCAAACGCCCTGTTGTGCGTATATCCCGCACCCTGTCGAGTGCGAGTGAAAAGGGAAGCATCCTGATGTATGCTTGTGTACTCTTTTTCCCTTCGACCAAAGTTTTTTTCCCACTGGGTTTTCTTTGGCAAGGTTTTTAACGAGACACAGTTCAAATCTCTTATTCACTAAGGATCATTATAATCAGGGGGAGTATCCAGTTGTATACTTCTAAACCATCGTGTACTCTTTTGTCCTTCGATCAGCGGTTTTTTCCACTAGGTTTTCTCTGACAAGGTTTTGACGAGGCACCTTTGCAAATGGTTAAGTTTACCCCCATCACACTGACCTGTGTGTACTCTTTTGTCCTTCGACCAAAGTTTTTTTTCCACTGGGTTTTCTTTGACAAGGTTTTAACGAGGCACAAGTAGGTGGTTATTTTTGAATCTGCAAGCTACAGACAGACAAAGAAGCTCAGAGGTATTTACAAGCAGAGTTTGTGAAGAGCCAAGGGGGAGTGTTGTAAATCATCTCATCATGGTGAATGTGACTCTTCATTTTGTAACTCATGACTCTTCACTTTGTAACTCCTAAGTGACCTTTCATTATGTAACTGCCAACCTCTCTCTTCCTATATAAAGAGAGGTTGGGATAGCTTGTAGAGATAATTGAGACACATATATTGATATACATGTAAGGTTGAGCTAATTGTCCACAACAATAAGTAATTTTCATATAGCAATATTGCTGAATATACTCTAACAATGATGGTAAGATTTGTTGCTTGCTGATTCAAGTAAGCTAAATATTTTTGTCATTAATTCCTCAGTAAGGATAAAAGCTGTGTACATCTCGACTCCTGGCGCGCGAAATTACTTAAAAATAGAATCACACGAAAGAATTGACCAACAATTGGACCGAGTGCACCTGAAATGCGTGCACATTTGAGACGATTGACAATACGTTTTCGAAAGGCTTAATTGCACTTTGCTACCCTCAACTATTCCGTATTTTCAACTTGATATCCTAAACTTTTTTTTGTAACAAGTTGATACCCAAAAAAATTTTGGGACAAAAATACCCCTGCTCAAACCTTAAAGTTACCCCCCTCCCCCAAACCCCCCCTCCCCCACTCCGGCTACCCCCTCCCTCCCGCTCCGCCTCCCCTCCGGCCACCCCCCTCTCCCGCGTCCAGCCAACCCCCTACCCCCACCGCCGCCGGCCGCCGCGGCAGCAGCAGCCGCCGTCGCAGCCGCTGCGGTGACGCCGGAAGCGGGAGGGGGGGTTGACCGGACGTGGGAGAGAGGGGTGGCCGGAGGGGAGGCGGAGCGGGAGGGTGGGGGTGGCCAGAGTGGGGGAGGGGGGAGGGAGGGGAGAAGAGAAGAGGGAAGGGATAAGGGCATTTTGGGATTTTTTGAAAAATTAGGTATCAAGTTGAAAAAAAAATAATAGTTGAGGTATCAACTTGTTACAAAAAAAAGTTTAGGGTATCAAGTTGAAAAAACGGAATAGTTGAGGGTAGCAAACTGCAATTAAACCTTTTCGAAATAGTAACCATTTGATCTATTATTTTTACTGTACAAATTAGGCCATTAAAGAATCTATAATTAGATTCTCACGAAGGGATACATGAAGGAAGGTCGGGTAGATGAGGTGATCCCGATGATCCGAACAATGCAGCTGAAGTTGAATCCCGCAAGCCACCCCGACCACGTGACCTACACCACCGTCATCACCGGCGCTTGCTCGATGGATAGGGCTCGAGCCGCCGATCTGGCCGAGATAGTGAATGTTGGGGTCCCGCATAACTGCATCACGTACGTACAACGTGCTCCTCAAGGAGCTACTGTCACCAGCTCCGGCTCGATAATGCCGAGGAGGAGCTCGTTCTTGAGATGGCGCAATGTCGTTATGTATAACATAAGGCCTCGTTTGGTTCACGGATTCGAGGAATCCGGAAAGGAAACTTGTTCCTTTCCCTTGTTTGGCCACAAATTTGGGAAATACTTTCCTGACATGGAGGAAAATATGAGGAAAAATGGTTCCTCTCATTACACGTGGAATTCATTTTTCCTCCTCCTTTTCCAACATTAATTACCAAACATTATGACAAAAGTAGCCTTGATTTATTACTTATTTTATCAATTAACTCTTCATTATAATTAAGTTAACATTGGATATTGTTGGAACAATGATATATTTTTTCTTTCCTTTCCTACACCAACCAAACATAGGAAAGGAAATTTGATAGGAATTCTACTTTCCCATCCCCTTGGAAAATACATGGGAATTGATTTCCTTTCCGTGAACCAAACGAGGCCTAAAAGTACCTCAACGAGATGCGGGAGAAAGGGATCAGCCAGCCCGGCGAAAGTCAGCTACACGCTCTCTCGGCCCACAACCGAGACTGGCAAATAAGGTGTTTGATGAAAGGAAAATGTAAGTCTACAACCAAATAATTACAACCTTCTTACAACCCCACATTCCCACCCCTTACACATGGGTCCCACCAGGTCTCACCTCCCTTTCATCCCATGCTACATGGACTCCACCCGATCCCACCACTTGCTACATGGGCTCCACCCGATCCCACCACTTCCTCCCCTCCAATCGAAGCCTGACACGTGACGGTCGTAAGGAAATTGTAAATATTTAGTTGTAGGCATAGCAAAGCTGGCTTGATGAAATGAGCAAGGACCCCAGGGGGTCAAGGTGGACAGAGTGGCTTGGAATATGCTGCTGGTGGAAGGCTACTGCAGAGTTGAGGATCAGGTATTGCTTCTCTCAAGTATTTATCACTTATCAAAATGCTATGCGTGAAGAAGATCTGCACGAAATGGAGCGGAAGAGGATAGATAACAAAGGATATGATAGCTGTGCGATGGCTGCGGAAAAGTTAACACTACACAAGTTATTAGGGGGCACCACAGATTTTGGCGATCACATGACCGACAATTGACAGTCCAGTACATATTCAGGACTACCAAAATTTTGAGAATCCTAAAATAGCAAGGACTACAAACCAAAAGTGTAGTGCTCTTATCATTTGCCAATCAATTTTACACTCTAGATTGTCATGTTTCGAGATCAAGCAAATCGTTTCATTGAGCGTTGAGCACTGTGCATCTGATGATCTAATGCTTGAGTGCTGATGCTGAATTCTATTTTCAAAAGATTTAACAATGAGAAACAAGTTCAATAAAGAAAACTACAGAGTATGTTTGTTGAGACTTGAGAAAACTTGACAAAGCAAGACAAAGCAATAATACGTCCATGGGATTCAGATAACCGATGCTATACATCTACTAGAACACGTCCTCAATCCTTAGCATACTGCAACAACAGTTGAATCAGGAACCTATTATTAGCATGGAGAACTAGCCACTTACATGAGGGGGGAAAAGAACAAAAAAATGTCAATAACAAGGTTTTAAGCCATTCCGATGAACTTCTGAAGTAATCTAGCAATTCTGACAACAAAAAAAAAAAACCAAAATGTATAGGAAATGAAGTTTTCACCTTTATGTTGTTAGTTCTGAGTTTTTGAAGTAATATAGCAGATCATCTGACCGAAATAGCATCAAAATATGTAGAAATAATGTTATCCCCTTTCCCTTGGATTGTCATCTTTTTTGGTTTTGTTATAGGATGAAATTTCTGAGTGAAATAATTTGTTCAAGCTAACACAGGCACCAGTACACGAAGTATTGACTTTCTTAATAATATGACATCTCTCATAGAGTAGCATGAAACGCAGGCTTATATGTTCAGACAAGTATACATATCTAGATAGCCTAAAAAATTGTTTACATCCCAATAAGCATATCTACATAAATGAAGTGCTCCCGATCCCTCTGCAAATTTTTATCCTTCCAAATCATATAGAATCAAGCATGCAGATGGATGCACTAGTCAATGCAGAAAGCCAAAATTTTGCAAACACTTACGAATTGATCATGCGAATATTAGAACCTTGATCTTGATGATTGGCCACGAGAGTAAGATGATGACAAGACCTATATACAATAAAATCAAGATCATCTTAAAACGTACTTTTACTAAAAGACTTGGAGAAAGATCAAATAGCATCAGTAAAACTTTAGGAATGTCAATATTTCCCTATTTGACTTATGTCTAGTACTGCAGAGTAGGAGTTCAATAGATAGCCATGAAAAGTGACTCATTGAAAGGCAAAATAGGATCCTACCCATTATGCATTGTGTTATCAAATTACAGACTTAAAGAGTGGCAGCAACGAGGGGTAATTTTTCATGAACCAGGAAGTAAGAAAGTAGAGCCATTATATAGTATCTTAAAAAAGAAACCCCAGCCTGCCAGGAATATTACAATAAACAATTCTCTAGTAAGTGGATAGAGATCAAATATATGATCATAAGTAACCCACTATGTAGATCAGTACAAGGTATTTTATAATAGTTATTCTATTTTTATCTTTTAATCTGTGTGAGTGAGTGAGTGTGTATTTAAATGGAAATTAGGAAATGAATAATTTGTTGCGCAAAAGAGTACCTGATACATTTTTGGTCCTTTCTTAAGCAAATAGCCAACACTGTTTAAGTTTTCCACAAATGTGTCTATGTCAGGAACTCTCAAGCTTATTCTGTCTGCCAGACTGTATATCTCCTGGAAGGAGAAAAATTATGAATTAAATGAGACCAAGTCTCATGAGAAAAGAGTTACATTGAGAATATTTCCAACATGAGAAACTATAATACACTATCCATGTCAGTGCACTAAGAACAAAAGAATTTATTCAGGAGAAGAACAAGATTAAATTTAAGGGTGAATTAAGTACAGGTCCTCCTACAATACCAAGTAATCAAACAGGGCTCCTTTAATTGAACATGATTGGGAGAACTTCATATGGAAATGCTTAGAAAAGTAAAACATAAGTGAAACAGAGAAGAAAAATACTACTTACAGAAATTGAGAAACAATCCTTTTGCCGTAACTCAGATTCTTTGTTGAGGGCACTTAAAAATCTTTTTGCCTCCTTTTGTTGGCTCATCCCACCACTCCTAGCAAAATCTACAACACCATGCTCGTCTACATATTTGTCATACAGAGATTCTTTCATTATCTCAACAACATCCTGCAGAGTAAGCATGAAAGGTCAACAAACCCAAGCAAAATATGACCGACATCAAATTGACCATCACGAACACTAAAGCTGTATACCAAGATTCCATATATTTTAAACTATTTGGATGGGAAATGCTTCCACATTAGTCAACAAAAACCATTAATCCTAGCAATTCACAAGCCTATAACACATCATCAAATATCTGAGGGTCCCTTTGTCCCTTAAAGATACTTCTTACATGAAGCTTAAAACCAAGGCACAATATGCTCTCTACAAATCACATGATGCTTGGGTCAAAGAATGCTGGTAATATTAAGATCTTCTTAATTCGTTAAAAAGGTTACTGTAAGGTTCTGTAAGTTGACACCATCAGTAATTTGGCGACGGCCACACATCAAATATTAGATTGATTGCAGACTGCTACCTGACTGCGAATCCATGTTGCTAACAACAATACATAATATTTGAAAAACCCCAAAAAGTGTTAACTTTGCAGGTTCTTTCACTATGCATTGGATGGTTTGGGAGCATCTATCACCATTTTATTTTAGTCCGATATGTCACGGAACATCATGAATGGAACTATGCTTTCTTCCACTTCAAACTCCAGATGGACAGTAAATATGTGTTTATATATACTGTCACTGGCAAATGCTCCGAATAGTAAACAATCACATGACCATTTATTCAAGCCGCCTACCAACCAAGGGGAGACACTGAAAGAATCTAAACAAGCGTCTAATTTAACTCGCTAGGATGCATTCACCACAGGCAAAATAATTGAATGAAAATAAGAACTTCCATATGATATGCTTGTTTCTTACAGGATAAATATTTCCCTCCACTAAGAAACTCGAGACCTTCACTTTTCTAACATTCATGCTTGTAATATACAATCTAAATTGGTAGAACCAAAACTAACCTTATGAATCTAGCCTCTAAAATTTCCAATGTTTCTTCTAACAAAAAACAGAAAACCTAAAGGGACATATTCACTGCAAATTGCCCTCTAAATTACTTTATCGGACAAGGAGTTGCCCTGCAAATAAACTGATGTAATGCTTTTGGAGGAGCTTGCGGAACATTGTCTCATCAACTAGAGAGCAGATTGATAAAGTAGAGACAACTAAAACTGAAGTGGAAGATGAAGCATAGAAACAAAAGAATGTGAAAACAAAAAAGAAAGAAAGAAAGAAAAAGAAAGAAAGAAAGAAAGAAAGAAAAGGAGAAACCGTCTTAAATTAATTTGTACCAAGCGCCAGGCTTTTCCAGACCAGACTGGAAGGTGTCTGGCCTATCAATTTAAACTCAACTAGCTGATAAATCAGTCTATGCAAAGCTACCATCTTTACAGAAGGTTATCTTACTGGAAGACATAATTAACAGGCATGCACACCCGTGAGTTGTGGTATTCACTACCAGGTTGGATATGCTCTCAGAATGATGAGCATACACTTAATTATCAATATTACTCTGAATTGATGTTGCACGGATTCTCAATTGTGGATACCATAACCCTCTCAAATACAAATTGGATAGAGTTTCGGTACTTCACGTCAGGTACACTTCCTTTCGTGTCCTAGTCGCCTAGATTTTAAAACACTAATTGCTGCACATCTGCAACGTACAGGAGGGGTCTTCCTCTGTTCTCTCCAAGTGAATTCACACATCTGGAATCTTGAAACAGACGGATTCTATACTAATTAGTTTAAAAGAGTATCTGTACATTCATTAGATCTTATTTGTTAAAATATTTTTGAATGTTAGGCGAAACGAGACTGATTGTCATGATTTGATGGCAGTGTACAGTACTAATGATTTCCAGGAGGATATTAAAAGGTGTGGCAGGAGAAACAGTTTTTATAAAAGCAGAGCTAAATAGCAACCAAAATCACTCACTGTAGCATCTTCTGCAGTTATTTCTTCTCTCAGGTCCAACCGAGCACGGGCTTCTGCTAACCTCACAAGACTTTCCAACTGCCTTGCAGTGATAGGTGTTCCATCTGCTGAAGTATTGTGGTCCCTTAACCTCAAATAGAACTTCTGTAAAATTTCAGCTGCTGGTCTAGACATTCTATAGTGACAGAAGCTTTTTAGTGACCATCTGGCACCACTTCTAGGAACAAGAAACTTTCAGTACAAGTACATCACCTGGGGAAAACGAAATTTCTTGCGTAACCTATATACTTGCGAAGAAGAGAACCAGGTAAGGGAACAAAGTCCTTGTCTTTTTCTCGATCAAGTCTCAGCCTTGAAGCCAATGAACCATTCTTGACAGCAAAATCCATACTTCCATTATATTCAACAGCTGCTTAATTTTACAATTACATATTGCATTAGCAGAAAAACCTATATATCAACCAAATAGTGAAAGTGGGTAGTATTTAAACCTCTCCGTTGCTTCTTGTTGGGCAACGCATGTTCTCCATTTCCTGTGTGAAGCTGTGTTCATTATATTATATGAGAATTTGTTTGTAAAACATCACATCTGGTATGAGAATCACTACCATATACCATATCAGTACTATGTTAGAAATAAAAAGATATTGCACTGTTAATAAGAATATTACATATACAGTAGCGTAGCTAGATAGTAATTGGGTATCTGTGAACTTACTGCCATTATATGATCAGATACTCGCTTATCCAAGACTTCATCCGGCTTATCTAATAAAATAAAAACCAAGTCGAACCGCGAGAGAAGTGCAGCACTCATTTTCAGGTTTTCGTTCACAGTCTTTGCGCGGCTACAGCAAAAAATTGTGCATTACAAGTTAGAGATCAAAAGAAGGTTGGAGAATAGTACCGTAGAAACTTCATTTCTCTTGTGCTTAATGTATTATATTTTTATTGCAGGTCCGAAGCAGATTACGAAGGAAGGTTGAGTTAGGTAGCCGACAACCAACATAAAACCCTGTAGGATTCCATGAAATGAATCCTACAATATACATGGTGAGGCTTCCCTCAGGTTACAGAGGGTACGGCCCTTAGCAGAGCTCATGGAAGAAGGATCCAAATAGCCAATAGAGCTCAAAGGAAGAAAAGGATTCAAACAGCTAACCCCAAAAATTTGTGAGGGAGTCTGTTGTTGGAGAATTATAGACAGTGTAAACCAATTACAACCAAACAATTCACAATTCAAACAATGATTTTAGAAATATGATGGTAGAGAGAAATGTTGCACCAATAAAATATATATCTACAAATAAAAGACTTAACAATACTAGAAGTGACAGAATTCTGAGACTGTAAGAGAAAGCTTTATGTTGTTCGACCAGAATCTGAATTAGTAATTCAGTAATTTGGAGAGTCCGAAGAATTATGATGGCAATGGCAAAGCAAGATCATACCATTATTTAGAGTCATCAAATCTAAAGCAAAAGAAAAACACAACTTATTTTGCTATTTGTTGTCTTTGCATGACCTGTCATGCTCACACTAATGAAAATATGCTTAAACTTTTCTGGTGAATCCATATGTTGTCACTTAGTGACATTTAATCAGCATAGAGGTCCTTTATTTTCAGATGTTAGACCCACCATTTTATGGGATTGATGATCTATGATGAGCAAAAAGTTGGCAGCAGTTCAGGACATACAAAGACCCGTCATGTGACTTACCATAAGTCACCAAAAGAAGGTGACTTTAAGGTTACCATTTAATAGAGGTTAATTTGGGGGTTTCGTTTGTCTTTTGACCCTTCGGTATAGCAGAAACTTGCAGCATGCAGATTGTAGAAAGATATAATACGAGACTGGAATCTTAGGGGGGGAACTTACTTATAATGACCACCAACAGGGTTTGCTGCTGCTAGTACAGAAGTACGTGCTGATAAACTTGCTACTAATCCAGCCTTTGCAACAGAAACACATTGTTGTTCCATGGCTTCCAGCAAAGACTGTTGAAATTAAATTCTTAGCTTCACACCTTATGAAAATATGGAAGTAAGTTTACATAGCAGCCAATAGGCAACCACCGGATACCTGGTGCTCGGCAGACATTTTATCAAACTCATCAATACAACACAATCCTCGGTCAGCAAGAACCATTGCACCTGGTAAATCTAATTGTAATTACCATATAAATCATGAAAAAACTAGAATATTACATACACATACATGCGCGCACACACACATTCACATACAGGGAGAGTGCCTATTCATTGAGCAAGGAGTTGCAGCACAACACACACGGCCCACCTTGGTCATCCAGTCGATGATCAACACCATTCATCCTCGATTGTCGACAAACCAAAACTCAAGTGGATAGTTTTAACTTTTAACTCATGTCTAAGTGAAATCAAAGTGAATAAGTAGAAGGATTTCGCTCATAAATAACACACTATCATTTTCACTTGGTTTCACTTGATGCTTATGTCAAAACTATCCAATCTACTTGAAGTTTGATTTCTAGACAATCAAGGGATAGGTTAGATCAAGTAGAAAGGTGTTGATCATTGATTTGATGGCTGAGATGGACCAATAGGGATAAGGGAGGATAAATCTAGAGTTCGTATAGCATAAGGGAAACATGAAACTATGTCAGATGATAAGTCTGCTTGTTGAAACTTTAATACAAAGAAATTTGAACTAAGAGTTGGTATATGAGAAAGTTGGACCACAAATTACAATTTGTAGCAAGAATGATTTGTAGCACATTAATATTAGGTATATAATGCTTACCAGCCTCAAATGCATAATCACTGGTCATAGGATCCTTGACAACAGCAACAGTTAGACCAGCATTTGTTGTTGCATTGCCGCACACATAGATGCCTCTAGGAGAAATCGAGGCTGCTGCTTGAAGAAGCTGACTCTTACCTAATCCAGGATCACCTACAATAAACACATAAAATGACTAATACTATAAATAGCTGTACCATTCCATTAAGTTCATCATTGTCATCTAAGCCTTCTCCCATAGGAATGGGGATGGATAAGGAGCACAAGAGAGATCCACAAAGAGAGGATAATGTTTTTATAACTAGTTGTCAACCTGACGTCAACCATTATGCTGGTGGCAACTTCCCAGCCAAGATATGAGCAAGAGTGAGCCTTGCCATAAAACCTAGAAGGCCAATTGGCACGTAGGCAAACTTACCATTTTGGTCATGTGGTTAAGCACATGAAACCAAGGAGCATCCCACAATTCTCCTAGACTAGAAAGAGAAGTCGGGATAAAAGGTGTAAGGTGATATCATTTGCTATAGGGAATTGCATTCATCTCTATGAATATTAAGACACAGAGAAAGAGAATGACATTCCAATATCATTACAATAAATTACAACTATTACTGACCCAGAAAGTGGATTTAGCAGTCTGATTCCATTTGGCTCTTTGGCTTATTCTCCATGCAGATTGATGCAACTCCACAAACCAAATTTATCATCTTACCACTTCCTCTAGACTCTCCTAATCTCAAGGAAACTCAGAGGATAGTCCCTTGGTAGTATAAGTATAGACCACATGACCAGAAAAAGGTAGGCCTAGTAACTTTAAGGTTTTATGGCAAGGACATCTCTTGCTTATTCCTCCTTTACAAGAAATTTGGCACCAACTCACAGAGGGCAGATTTCATATCGATATCTGGTTACAAGAACTTAGTCATATCTATTTGAGGATCTTTCCAGACGTTGAGTCGAGCTCTTATGCCAACCCCTTTCTGATAAGAGAAGACTTGACAGTGACAATAATGATGAATAGATTATGACGAGGATGAAAGAAATATAGTGCATAAACTATACATCCTCGAG
Source organism: Iris pallida (assembly GCA_029216955.1). Classification (NCBI taxonomy): domain Eukaryota; kingdom Viridiplantae; phylum Streptophyta; class Magnoliopsida; order Asparagales; family Iridaceae; genus Iris; species Iris pallida. The sequence continues at coordinate 10,034,564 of JANAVB010016999.1, read as the reverse complement.
AATATGGACTCGAATTACAAGCAAAAAAGGAATGATTTGCAGTTACCAACGATTATGACATGGATGTCCCCTCGAACAGGAACTTTGTTTTGGTCCATTGAATACTTCTGCACACCTCCAAATAGTGCAAGTGTGATCCCAGCTATTGCAGAAAAGTTAAACAAAGTCAAGGCACATGTTTGTACAGAAACCATTGAAAAGCCATGACCCAATCGAATATGAAGTTAGCTAAATGTCCTAGGGATCATAGTCATGAAGGTTATTTGGATACCTGGAAATCATAACATTCCAGGGATCTCTTAAATTAATTGTTGAATATCTATTAGAAGAGTTTTTGTTCTAAATATTTAACTTATTTTATTAGGTAGTTAGAATGAGGGAAAAAACAAATAATATGTATATAATCTATAAAATCACACAAATCTATGAAAATCAAACATAGATATCATAGTAACATGAAAATACTAGGTGCATCCATATCGATATTTTCAATTGGCATATATAATATCACAAACATCATAAATATTTTCAACTAGCCGAACTCGAGTGACCCTTGTGGTTACCGAGAAGAGGCGTAAGACCCTGGTTGGGTGACGGAAGATCAGTGGATCGAGCCATGGGGACGTACTATTCCTTCCATTTACAAAAATGGTGGGAGTTGGGGGGTAGTGGGCCCAAAAGGCATGCAATGCAGCATGCACAAAGTCCGCGTATCCCCGGACTTCTCAAAAAAAAAACTGGCATATATAATATATCAGATGTCTAATATCACAAAAATTTGGAACTTTTTAGCTATTCAGTACTTGACCCAAGAAAAAGACTTCCTTCGCTTGCAGACTTGCAGCTCAACAAATAATATGTTTCTGCAACTTGTAAGTCGTTAAAGAAACTTTGATCAGTTTATATGAAATATCTAAGCTGCCTTCGACACGATGACTGAACTGCTCTCAGAATATCAAGTATTTTTAATCCTACAGATTCAAACTGAAACCTATGTTGCTAGTATCGTACGATAAACAATACTTATCTTACAATACGACACGATATACTACCATTCGTTACGTACCGGTTGATCCCATAAAATACACATGACTGATAGGTAGTATTGGTGTTTTTACTCGAGTTGTGTAATGTATTCTTAAGAATCTGGATTCTTGAACTAGATAGAACGGTGAACATGAAACAAATTAAAATTCTATGAGAGAATTATATTAAATCATGTTCCTACATGGATTTAGAAGTATAGACATAAACTACTAGAGTTATTGTATGATAATATACATGATATGGTACACAAGCAAATTGATACACGATGTGTATAACGAGCTAACAACCTAGACTGAAACTTGAAGGAGAATGATATCAGAAGAGAAAGTGACCAAGTTATTATATAGGCAGACAAAGTAAACAACAAAGAGTGTCGTGTCCATAAATAGATGGGTTGCCCCCACTACTTGGTGCAATCTTAAATAGTGTTATAGATGATAGTACCTTTTACTAGTTCATGTCCATAAATAGAGGGGCAGAGAGATTGAAGTATTTGCCGGAATACATCTGAACCATGCTCCTCTGAGAACTTAACAATGAATTCCAAGTCCTTCGGTGAAAATGTGTAGAAATCAAAAAGCAATTTGGTTCCAGAATCAGAATTGGATGCTTGAGAATCTTCAGAAACAGACTGGGATTTGGAGTTTATTACTGAAACTGCTTCCAAATATAAATAATATAGCCCTTGATTCTTGTTTTTAGACTTCCCTGCAAAATTCATATTTTTAAAAGAGTCAGCTATCGTATATAATTTTTCATGATGACAACTTTGTTTTCTCTCAGAAATGTAATGTCAACTGTATCATTTCTCAATAGAGTAGGGTGGTTGTAATGACAAACTTAGAGATGACATGGCCCTTAACTGAACAAAAAAAACTACAGTGGACAGCCTCAAAAGTTTGGAAGAGTAATGTTCGTGTGTTGTTATCCTATTTTTTGGTCTGATAAGTTCTGACCTGCAGCACCATTGCTCAATGGACGCCTATTCATATGTCAGTATCTAACTATATATCACTTGATAACAGAGGGTTCATAGAAATACGGGTATAGGAAAGATTTTTTCGTTCTGCGTAGTCTTAGTTTAACCTGAGAGTAAAATCAAATTTCGAAGTACAAACCAATTTTCTCTATGGTATAACGATTCACGACAGACATATCACTAAAAAACAATGTTAACTATATGGAGTTGCTTTATGGATACTTCCCCACTGAGGCCAAGATGATCCAAAAACAAAAAACATCCATCTCTAGAAAAGAAAATCATAAATTGCATATAATAAGTTTGCCATACCTCCACCAATATCCATGTAATTGTTTATTACTTTTATAATTCCAGTTACTGTCACGACGTCACCAGGGATGCAAGAATCAACAAGATCTTCAGTCAGTTCACAATCTACAGTTCGAGGTACCCGGCCTTCTTCATGGCTTTCAGATTTAAGAATCTCCTGGAGCCTGAAACAACATTAAATAAAAGAAGAATTTTAAATATAGATGGAAGCTGAGTAAAGATGCATACCCCTAAGAAAGCCTTATAATATTCCATGCCTTATCTTTTGAAAATCTATCAGCTTGGCAGTAGATCTAACTGGAGTAAAAGTTCTGCTCCTACATCCGTGCATAACGCAAGCCATTGGTGGCGAAAACTTGCCGTCAGGAAATAGACGTGTAGAAATAGTTCCACACTTCCCGCATGCAAAATCCATCTGTACAACCAAGGGTCTAACCACGCTCACCTTAACAACCGTCCCACGCACCGAGACAAGCCTCCCTGCCACGGCACAACTAAAATTCATAATCTTGATACTTCTCAATTTGCTATTCATTAGAAAAATGAGAAAGTAATAATACACATAAATATTATAAAACAAAATGCAAGAGCAACCAATATATGCAGCTTTCAAATTCTTGAGTGTAATCATTGAATCGGGGTGATTATGTAGCCTAATGTTTATCCTCTCTTCATGCTCCAAATGGAAGTGATTACCCTTCTGCAACAACACCTGAACAAAATATCAAGAATGAGACCATTTGAAAAGATCGCAAGTATGAAAACGAAAGCGGCATTTATGGATAGTTATACCATGTGAGCGGCAGCAGCCATGCATGAGATTGCTTCCTTAGGTGCTATCTCTAGAGCAGCAAAGAACTCATCGTCTACACCTACTTTCCGGAGTTGATGGATGTCAATTGGCAGAAAGAATAGACCATTGTCATCTTGCACCTAATAGTGAAGTTCCGATTTCAACTTCCAGTAGAAACCGAAGCTAAAACAGCGGAATAGCTACAAATGAATCTAAATTCGTTCATCACTCCATTGGCTCCCGAGCTAGGAAGCACATACACTCTCAAAACATGCGCAATGTCTGTGTCATGTTGTGTTGGACACGTATCGGACACAACACAGACATTAAAAATTACAGTAGGGCACTCCAAAATATGTGCAGTGTCCGTGTTTCCATTTCCTTATCGTGACGTGTCATATTCATGTCCTTGGTGCAACCGTGCAACACCGCTCCCAAATATTCCGAGATCGTCATAATTACAAAAGTATTAGATGATTGAACAGAGAGTTGAGAAAGAGAGGCATTCCTCCATCAATAAAAAGTTATATAGAGCATAATTTAGCTATAACTAGGAAACATCCAAAAAGCTAGGTTGTGTCGTGTCAGACACGTATTGGACACAACCCATACACCCCAAAATACAATAGTATACACCAAAATAGGTGCCGTGCCAATGTCATCGGGGTCGTGTCATAGCCGTGTCTGTGCGACATAGCCTATACATAATTTGTGGTAAAAAAAAACAGAACTCAAGTCAGTATGATCTCTTTGAATTTGCAGTGATTGCTCCGCAAAAAAATTAAAAACGAAAATCAAATTGAGAAACCGCACATATGCAGACATCAACTAAGAACCACCGACACTCCAAAATCGGTGCCGTGTCCGTGTCCGTGTTGTCGTGAAACCCTAAGTGGAGAAGGGCGATGCCTGTGATAGTAGACGGTCGGCCTGGCGAGTGGAGAAGAAATCGGCGAGCTGGACGACGAGGTTGAACCTGCGGTCGTCCATGGAGAGCTGGACCTCGGGGAAATAGTTCGGCCAGACCCTCTCCACGCCGCTCAGATCCTTCGGCAGATCTTTTGCTCGGAAGCTCGCCGCCGCCTCCCCGAACATCGCCGACTGTTAGGGCTTTCGACCACCGGCGATCGGCGAGGAGATGGCGCGGAGGAGAAGGAAAGAGCGGGTTTGGTTTTGAAATGGACCGCCAAAAATTCCGGTTTTGGGGTTTGGGGAAACTTGGGCTGAGCTGGTTATGAGCCCAAGTAGTATAAAACATGCATATTTGTAGTTAGGACTTACGAGTGGGATTAACCTAAAATAATAAATAGATTCCGAGTTATCAGACCGACTAAAATATGGCAAGTGTAGTGGTAGCAGTTTGAGTAATATATATATATATATATATATATATATATATATATATATATATATATATATATATATATATATATATATATATTATTTTTATTTTTATTTTTTTTTTTTGAAGCAATGGGTAATTGTGGCGAACGCTCCCACTGGGAATCGATCTCCTGTCCTGACCACTCGTGCCGCATGCATCTCTCTCAACCACTAGGCTAGAGGTCATATATATATATATATATATATATATATATATATATATATATATATATATGAAAATATATATATATATATATATATATATATATATATATAAATATATATATATATATATATATGCGTGTGTGTGTTTTTTTTCAAGCTTTAATGGGGACGTGTTTACGAATTTATTAACATATTTATTTTGGAACTTGATCATACGTTCCTGACATTAGTGCCGAAGAAGGAAGGTGTTATATCACTTGCAGACTTCAGATCCATCGCATGTTGTAATTACTTATATAAAATAATTAATCATCTGATTCATTTGATGTGCCGACGCATGAAGGAGATTATGTAGGGCCTGATTTCTCATAATCAGACGGCTTTTATCAAGGGGAGATCTATGGCAGAGCACAATCTAATCCTAGCGCACGAGTTGGTGTGTGAATTCAATAAAGTTTGGGGTATGAAGGCATGTGTTAAACTATATCTACGAAAAGCCTATGATATGGTCAACCATGAATTTGTTTGTCAGCTGATGCTTGCCATGGGTTTTGATGAGATATGGGTATCTCGGATGGAGAATGCATTTCTTTGGCCACTTTTTTGGTTCTTATTAGGGCTCCCATATGGTTTTATTCGGGGTAATAGAGGTATTAGGCAGGGGGAGCCACTGTCACCATACCTCTCCACAATCGTCATGGAGTAATTCTCTTGTATGATAGATTTGTTTGTTCATCGAGGACTAATTATGTCACCCTCGAATTTCGTTATACGTATTTTGGTATACGTATACGTATCTCAGACCCGTATTTCGACTTGTCCTGGCTGGCTAGCCTTGGGTTTTTGCATCGGCATGAATTAATTATTCATGTGGTTTATTTTGGTTTTGGCATGCATCGGGTTCGGTTGGGTTCGGCTTGGTTTGGTTCAGTTTGGGTTAGTATGCAAACCCCTGCCTACCACCATCCCTCATTTATTAACCCAACAACCCCTCTATCTCCTCATTCATTTTCTCATTAACTCCTTCTTCTTCCTGGTAACTCTCTCTCCACCTACCAAGAGAGGCTTAGACAAGTGCAACTTGTTTCATGGAGGAACTCCATTTTTGTTGTTCCATTGTCTTCCTCACGAGATTCTAAGACACTTTAGTACTTAGCATTTTCAATTTTTATGATTTATTTCTTGTAGATCTAAGTTTGTTGCATTTCGGATTTTTCGGATTTTGATCTACTAAACTTGGTTGTTTCCGGAGTTTGAGAGTTCCATGTAGTAGAAATTTTGATTCTACGCAAGATTGGCTTTTGAGCGGTTGGATTTCATCAAGTCATGATCGAGATAGGGTTTTTTGAGTTCTTGAATCCCTTGGCTGCTTGTCTCGGCCTTGGGGAGAAGACGAAGCTTTTACGCACACGTTTTACATGCCCGCGTAGTGTATCCCCTTTACGCCCACGTTTTACGTGCCCGCGTAGTGTTTTTCCTTTACGCACACGTTCTTACGTGCCAGCGTAGTAATTTTCCCTTTACGCACACGTTTTCACGTGCCCGCGTAATATATTCTACGTGGAGTTCATCCGAACTCTACGCATGAGCTATTCTCGTTCGCGTAGAGTCTCGCTTGCGTGTACCCTCGCTCGCGTAGACTCTCGCTCGCGTAGACCCGCTCGCTCGCGTAGAGCCTCGCTCGCGTAGAGCTGTCTTTCCCTTGGTCTTGCCCGCGTAAAGCCATTTTACGCTCGGGGCTCCTTGGCCTAGCGTAGTTTCGCTAGCGTAGAGACTTGAGGCCCTTGGTGTACCCCGCTTATCCTTTTATGTTTTTGCACCTTTGGCATGAGCTTGATAATCACGAATTGGTTAGTATGGTTGGAATGGTAATTGTACACGGCATGGTATAACAAGTATTTGACGTGACATGACATGGCATGATATGACAAGTAAGCATGATGGGAACTATTGAATGCTGTTGCGACAGCTAGCATGACATGACAAGAATGAATGGCCTGGACACCGTGGACGATTGTATTTGTACAAATGAACCAATATTGTCTTGCATCATGTCTAAGATATGGACCCCTGAGTACCACGGTCAGGAGTACCTACTGAAACCGACTAAGGCTAAATAACTATAATAATCCAGTAGTCATGAAGAGATTTTCCAGCTACAGGCAATCCCATTATCTGGGGGCCCCATCATGGAATTTGTAGCCTGCCGTCGAGTAGGGCACATTTCCAGCACACTGTTATGTGTTGCACCCTCCAAGCTACTTAAGGGTACATGCATTTCTTGGACGATGTACCCACATGAACTCAACCCCTAATGTCGTCTGGATAACTTGGATGGTCTGCAGGACTTGTGGCTGTTGGAACATCTCGTTATATCTTGCTAGTAACTAGGCATGTGATAACCCGAGTTAGTTAAAGTATCAAGCCGTACTTATTGCTTAGCCATGAATGTTGGATGGAGTCTAATCAGTCAAGCCTTGTCTTGTTCCAGTACCTGGCTACTTCGGAACATGACTGCTTATGCTTACCTTATCAATAACTGATTGGAATAATTTCTCATTATCTTGCCATTTATTGCCCTATTTAGATTTCACGTCTTATTATTATCTTTATTATTTTATGTTCTGATATGCTGGTTTTAGTTCTTAAGTGAAGTCTCCTTTGTGGCACTTGCTCTTTCTGGGATCTGACCCAGCTGGTTTTGCATGACCAGATACCGGAGCAGCTCCAGAGGATCTCCCTACCTTCCAGCCAGATGGTGACCACCAGGCGTAACCCTGGCAATGAGTGGGTTTTTATTTTGCTCTTCCACTCTATTGTAAAAATAATCTTTTGAGGCGTTTAGCCGACGAGCATGTGTTAGCTCGATTGCACTTTACTTACTGTCTGCCTACGGGCTGTAGCATGATTAACAAATCCTATGGTTGATCATGTATGACTGAAACTCTTGCTAGTCTTCACATTTTGTATGACTAGCTTCATGATCATCCAAATATGTAATGTATGGGACGTCTTACTATTGTATATTTGGTGCTATGACATCTTGTAACTGCTATTACTTGCTTGAGATTGAGATAATATGCTTGTTTATGACCATAAGAGACTGATGGCTTGTAGCTAAACCCTCACATATCTAGACAGCCGTAACCGTATAGCGAGGTGGGTTGTACTTCAATATACGTAGCTGGCTGTGTCCGCCCCCGCTCTCCAGTATTCTGGTTCTGGGGCGTGACAAATTATCCCTCTCTATAAGAGGATCTCCCCCTCACGTGTCGCACCTTATTTTTGCTGACGACCTCTTGGTTTTCTTGCGGCCTTCGATGGTAGGGCTTACTATCATTTCGGATACTGTGAAGGATTTTGGGAGATTGTCAGGTCTACACTTGAACAGGGACAAGAGTCGGGTGTACTTCGGTTCTCTATGCCTTGTGAAGGAGGAACGAGCGACGGCTTTAGGAGTGGAAAAAGGGAGCTTTTTGTAAAGTATTTGGGAGTTCCATTGTCAATCAACTATGCTCGTGATTTGGACTGATATAGCTTGGTGGAGTTCATCCGACGAAGGGTAGAGGGGTGGCAGGCGGTTGGCTTATCACTAGGTGGCCGTATTGAATTGGTTTGTTCAGTTATATCTGCACTAGTTTTTTGTGGTTGCAATCTATATTACTACCGAAGGCCACTATTCGTAAGGTTGAACGCATCTATGCTAACTTCATCTGGAGGAGTGGTGTGCAAGCTATTGTCTAGGAGCAGCTTTGTCATCCTAGAGATGAAGGAGGGGTGGGGTTGCAGTCTCTGTAAACAGTTTGGGATGCAACTGGGCTGAAGTTGACATGAAAATTTGTTAGTGGGGTTCACTTTTGGCATACTAGATGGCTTGCAGATACCTGAAGGATGGAAATTTTTTGGCGTGCAGGTACAGTGACAATTCCTATGTCGCTTTAAAACATATATTGCGAAACAAAGCGGTTTTAAAAATGCCATTCACCGTATTATCCGAGATGGTCGTAGTACCGACTTATGATGGATCCTTGGTTGGATCATCAAAGCTTATTGGATATTTCATATATGCGGGTGCAGAGAGAGGCGTATAAGGGATTGACTTGTCAACATATTATCCGAAATGGGGTATGGCGGCCTGAACTTTACTCCCACACGATCATACATGCTGCTATGGTGCGGGCGCAACAAATCGATCCGGACACGCATGCTGACCGGTGGGTATGGAACCCGCCTGGAACATTATTGGGTGGGGTACCTTTGTGTTCCGATCATGCTTCAACCTGGTGCGTCAGACTCATCCCAAAATGGAGCATTATAATTTTGTGTGGTTTAAAGGGCTTGCACGCAAGATGCAACTCTGCATGTGTATGGTTTTATTGGGCAGGCCATTGACGAAAGATAGGCTTGTTCACTTTGGGGTTCAGATTACTAACCAAAGTTGTGTGCTATGTGATCATTGTCCCGAGTTTATCCGTCACTTGTTCTTCGAATGCATGGTGACTTGGTCTCTTTGCCAGGAGCAATGCTACATGTTTCTGGGGGATTGTGGGGTTACACAAGATATTGGATGTATGATTCTGGGGATCCAAGCGAGAAGAGATTGAAGGAGGTTGTGGTTCGAGGAGGCCATACTCCGCCTTGATGCATCGGTATGTCATGTGTGGAGAGAGCGAAATGGATAAATTTTTGAGGGACTTACATCCTCTTAGGGGTGAGCATTCGGTTAATTCGGTTCAAACCGAACCGAAAATCAGATTGGACCAAAAATCGAATAAGCAAAACCGAAATCGAACCGAATTAAATCGATTCGATTTTCGGTTTATTCGATTTTTTATGTTTTTTTAATATATATAGTAACTAAATATACCTATATATATATATATATATATATATATATATATATATATATATATATATATATATATATATATATATATTCTTCTTTATATATATATATATATATATATATATATATATATATATATATATATATATATATATATATATATATATATATATATATATAAACTAAATTTTCTTATTCGGTTTTCGGTTTTGGACCGAAATCGAACCGAATCTCTTATTCGGTTCGATTCGGTTTTCGGTCCAAAACCGAATAATGCTCATCCCTACATCCTCTCATATTGGTATTCTTCACAATATAGAATTCGATGTTGCTGTTATGAAACACCCTGAGGGGTATTATTTTTTATATATATGCGTGTGCGTGTGAGTGTGTGTGTGTGTGTCAATGACCTCTAGCTCAAGTGGGTAGAGAGAGCCATATTTCCCTCAGAGATTGCAGGTTCAAGGAACGGGGGAAGCACTTTAAATTGTTTGATATTAGAATTACAATAAGGTGAGTGCGATGCGGTGCAAGTGTGATGCAGGTGGGGGGCGCCTTCTTCGGATATATATATATATATATATATATATATATATATATATATATATATAAAGAGATGGAGAGCTCTGCTAGGGTTTCCCCTATGGCGGCCACCACACCTCCACCCCGGCCCCCCGATCCGCTTGCGGGGGGGGGGGGTTTCGGCGGGTTGGAGGAAAGGGCGGCGACGGCGGCAACGGGACACCCCCGATCGGGGGGGGGGGGGGCCGGGCGGCGGCAGCGACAATAAGGGGACCCCCCCGATCGGGGGGGTCGGGCGGCAGCAGCGGCAAGGGGACACCTCGATCGGGGGGGTCGGCGGCAGCGGTGGCAAGGGGACCCCCCTGATGGAGGGGGGGTCGGGCGTCAGCGGCGGCAAGGGGGCCCCCCCGATCGGGGGGGGATCGGGGGGCGGCGGGACCCCTCCAGGCGGAGAGGGGTCGGGCGGAGGCGGCGGCGGGACCCTCCCGGGCGGGGAGGGGTCGGGAGGGCGGGCAGATGCGGGGGGACCCCCACGGGTGGGGGGGTCGGGCGGTACGGGAGGTTCCTCTTCCAGCAGAGCGGCTTCAGTGTTCGAGTTCGGGTCCGGGGGGGGACAACACTGGTGATGCAGGCTGACAGACGGTGACGAGACGACGTGCTAGAGGGCAACGAGGGGCCCAGACCCAAGTTTCGGGGTGGGCAGGGCCAGAAAATCATGGGAATCGATCTTCGATCGGCACAGTGGATCCCCGTCGTCGTGGGGGAGGTACGGTACCATCTGTTTCGGGTTGGAGGCCAAAGGCGACGGCGGCCGAGAAGGCTAAGGGTATTGCTACTGATACCGGCAGGACAGACCCGGGTCCTGTGAACCCTCCGACCAGGCCGCTCGTTGAGGAGCAGTCATAGAAGGAGGTCTGCACGCCTGTGGTTATGAAAAGCCCGATGTCGATGGAGTTTGTCCCACAGATGTCGGTTGGAGGAGGGCTTCGGGCATATTTTCCCGCCGAAGAAATAGCGGTGGTCTCAGAATTCTGGAAGAACACCCTGGTACTGTATGTGTTGGGGAACAAGCCATTCTATGGCCAAATTCGGGGTTATGCAGAGCGTGTCTGGAGACCCAAAGGTAGCATGGAATTCTTCTCCCGGGAGAACGGGTTCTATTATGTCAAATTTAGATTAGCGGAGGATGTGTCCAAAATCCTGCAGGGAGGGCCTTGGTCATTTGATAGGAGACTCATTATATTGAAGGAGTGGACGCCGGAGCTGAGGTATGAGAAGGAGGTGCTGAACGCTATTCTCATCTGGGTCAGATTCCCTGAGTTTCCAGTAAAGTATTGGAGCATCCCGTTTCTCATGAGACTTGCCAGCCTTGTGGGGAAGCCGATCAAAGCAGACGAGGCCACTATTTTTTGCACCAGACTGATGTATGTCAGGGTCTTCGTGGAGATCAAGACGGGCTCGGAGCTACCGAGTATGCTTGAGTATCAGGTACCGTCAGGGGAGGTTCTGACACAAGCGGTGGAGTATGACTGGGTCCCTCCCATGTGTTCTTCCTGCGAGTGCTTTGGGCACACTACTAGTGCATGCAAATACAAGAGAAAGGAGACTGCCAGGCCACAGGCGGTTCAGACGAAGGCACCTGGAAAGGAGACGGCCCCAAGTCACTTGCCTGGGGAGACGGAGCCAGACAGACATATGGAGACGGACACAGTGATGGAGGTCGATAGGAGGCTGGAGTCAGGTTCACCGCAGAGACAGGAGAGCACGCAGGGTGTACTGGTCCCGTTTAGGCCACAGAGGACCATCGTGACCAGGGGTATGAGCGCGGCTGGTAGCGGTCAGATGGTGATGGAGGCCACTCCGACGATCATGGTATACAACAGCAGGAAAAGACACGCTCCGGCCACACGGGAGGATATCCCTCAGGCGAGGGATATGGAGGACTAGACTGAAGACAATCCTGACTGGGCACTTACTCTTAGTAGGATTCAGGCCCATTTTGCTCCTTCCTCCATGGTAGATGCGGTCATTGATCAGGCGGATGAGACACTTCCCTCGAGTGTCGATCCAGACGAGTTCCAGGGGGACCCCTCATCTATTAATTAGATGTCGGTCCTAGCATGGAACATTAGGGGGGTGTTCCATTGGACGATGGAGGAAGATTGGAGGGGTCCTGAGGAGAGAGTCGTGTGACATTTCTATCCTGCTGGAGACAAAGATTAGAGGGGCCGCTATGCTCTCGCGTAGGACTCCGACAAACTGGGATCACATGCACAACTTAGATCTTTGCGGTATGGCGAGGATCTGGGTTAGGTGGAACAAAGGTAGCTGGGAGGGGGTGCATATCCATAAATCAGAACAACTCATCGGCGTTACCTTCGAGAACAAATGTGGGTTCCGTTTCATCCTGGGTGCTGTATATGGGCACAATGACCGGAGACTCCGGGAGGCTTTGTGGGAGGATATTGTGCATCTGGGTCTTATGGCGGACAACATGCATCTCCCTCTGCTCATCATGGGGGACTTCTATGCTATGTTGCTTCGTCAAAAGAAGGTGGGAGGTCGTCCTGTTCCGGACTCGATCTTATATGACTTCCAGAGGTGTCTGCTTATGTCAGGGATGCGAGGGCTGGAGCGAGCTGGACATATTTGGACCTCGCACAACAAGACTACTCATAATCGAATTGCTTGTCAGTTGGATCGGGCCTTGGACAATAGTGAGTGCTTCAGGTGCTTTCCGAACTCGGTGGCGGAAGGTCTTGCGGCGGGTACTAGCGACCATTCTCCTATCCGGGTTGGCCTCTGTGTGAGACCCACTTTGAGGGCGAGGCCGTTTCGGTATAACAACAGCTGGTATTTATCGGCTGGATATGAGGAGGTGGTTACGGGAGAGATGCAGCACTTCCGAAAAGGCACGGCTCAGTTTCGCATGGTTCACAAACTCAAACAGCTCAAGCGGGCCATCAGGGGGTGGGTGAAGACGAGACCGCGGACTTCCCTGGCGGATAAGGAAGCCGAGCTTCGGGTCACCCAGGTGGCCCTCCAAGCTGACATTCTGAACGGGGAGCTGACGGCTAAGGAGAAGATCCTGATTGAGGAGGTCAGTATCATGAGACTGCAGGAGGAGATTAGTGCAGCACAGAGGGCCAAATGTACCTGGCTCAAAGATGGAGACCGCTGCATCAAATTCTTCTACGATGTGATCCGCACCCGTCAGCACCGGAACAGCATCCCCTGACTTCTGAATGCTGAGGAACATCTTGTAGGGGACCCGGTGGAGATCCAGGAGGAGGCCGTCAGATTTTACACTAACTTATATTAGCAGACGAACTACACTAGCACGTTCCCAGCCCTTGTCCCGAAGAGACTGGTGTCCCGCTATGGGAACAGTCTGCTTTTGGCACCTGTGAGGATGGAGGAGGTGGAAGACATAGTGATGAAGGCTAATCCCAACAAAGCTCCCGGGCCTGATGGCTTCTCTTCAGGGTTCTTTAAGCGACACTGGAGTGTGCTTAAGGCCCCGGTTCTGGCGGCGGTTCAGGAGTAGGGGTGAGCAGAATACGGTTCAAACCGTAAAATTGAACCGGTCCGAACCAAAATTTGCATTCGGTTCGGTTTTAAATAAACCGGATCGGACTTCGGTTTTACATTTCTGAAATTTTGGGTTTCGGTTCGGGTTACGGTTTCGGGTTTCAGTGACCGACCCGAACCGAAAATCGAATTTAATATATGCAATTACTATTTTACCCCTTCCTCCATGTAAAAGTTCTCAACCCTAATTTTCTCTCTCCAGCTTCATTTTTTTCTCCGCCTCTTTTCTTCCATTCTCCAGTTCTTCTCGTTCTCGGGAGCGGACCAGACCTCTTCTCCTATTCTCCTTTCCCAAACCCTAATTTAAGTCTCCTCTCATGTTCTTCTTCTACACTTCTCTGAGAGATCGAAGCTCCTTTCTCCAGTTCGAAGATTCTCGGGAGTTTTAAGAAGTTCCCTCCCAAACCCTAAACTTATCTCAAGATCGAAGCTCCTTTCTCCAGATCTAAAGATCTACGGGCCAGATCTAAACTGAACTTAGATCTACACTCTCCGGCACCCATTCTAGATCTCCGAGGTGAAATTTTTTTCTCCCCTCTCTCTCTCTTTTAAGATGTTTTTATTTGATCTTTTAGGGTTATGTTTCTTGTTGTGTGGTGTTCAGGTGGTAGATCTATTTTTTTGGACCATATTCTCATCGATCTCTCAGATTTCTGCATATTGGACGGAACACTACCAAATTACTGGTATAAGAATATTATCTCTCTTTAAATTTCTTGTATTTTCTTGTTTAGCAAAAAAAATTCATGCTGGGAGGAAAAAATGCATTCTGAAAAAAATTCATGCTGGGACTCCACACACTTAGACTCTGTGAACACGACACTACGACACTCTTGTTTGTTAGACCTTTGTTGAGTTGTTGTTTGTTATTTGGCCAAAAAATGCATTCTGGAAAATCACAATTTGTTGGAAAAAAATGGTTCCTGCATGAAAGAAATGCTTGCAGGGGAAAAACGTCGACAAGCAAGGTTTGATGGACTTTGTTATAACTTTGTTCCTGCTGACTTTCTGTTATTGCTATATTTTTGGAGTTGGACTTGCTGTCACATTAGCATTTTGTAATATTGGAGACTTGCTACTCTGAGTACTCTCCAGTTTCTACTGGCAATGGTTGGCTGTAGCCTGTGCTGACTTTCTGTGGGACTTTCTGTAGCCTGTACTGTACTATTTTTACTTTCCTGTCTTTCTGTTCTTGCTATTTGGTAATGTGGGACACTGGGAGTGGGACTTCTGGACTTGTTACATTTATTCTGGGAGTGGGACTTCTGGACTTGGTATAATCTGGGACTCTATTGATGATGGTATATTCTGGGAGTGGGACTTTCTGTTCTTGCTATTTTTGCTTTCCTGTCTTTCTGTGACTCTGTCCTTTATGCTCTATGTTACTGCTACTCTATTGATGATGGTGGTATAATCTGGGACTTCTTGACTTTTTACTTTTGCTGTCTTTCTTTTCTGTAGCCTGTACAGTATGAATGCAGTGTGCAGAGTAAATTATTGCAGCCATTGAGGAATGAGGACTCTGGCGAGGCATATATTATAAATGCTTGCAATGGCAAGGCACTCGTTGCAGCCATTGCCGAGAAATCTGTAGACATGAGACAACCATTGATGATGATGGCTTGTTTATTTATTAATGCCAGTTTATTTATTGTTTATTCTTTAAAATTTTACTAACATATTTACTTAGAAAGTGGCAATGATGATTAAGGCTTGAGAAAGTGTAATTGATACTACATGGCATCATACTATGATGCATAAATAAGCCATCTGAGCCATTTTTTTTCTTTTTTCTTCTACCTCTTTTTTTGGGTGCAGGACATTTGAACAGTAGATTTCGTGTTAAGAAAGCGGCATCAGTGGCATGGACCTTTGTCTCTAAACATGCAATTCTGTTTGAATTGTATATTTGCTTGAATACTTGTGAACTCTGGAAATTTATGAACTCTGGCATTGTATATTTGTGAACTCTGGAAATTTATGAACTCTGGAAATTTATGAACTCTGGAAGTCCTGGAAATTTATGAACTCTGGCATTGTATATTTGTAAACTCTGGAAATTTGTGAACTCTGGAAATTTATGAACTCTGGAAGTCCTGGAAATTTATGAACTGTGGAAGTCCTGGAAATTTATGAACTCTGGCATTGTATATTTGTCAAAATTTGTATATGAACTCTGGCATTTGTATATTTGTGAAGTCCTGGAGCTGAATTTGGCCCATAAACTAATTTGCATATTTGGCCCACAAATTAATTGTGAAGTCCTGGAAGTCCTGGAAATTTATGAACTCTGGCATTTGTATATTTGTGAAGTCCTGGAAGTCCTGGAAATTTATGAACTCTGGCATTGTATATTTGTGAAAATTACTGTATATTTGAGAAAATTTGTCTACATAAATTAATTTTTTAGGTTAAATTTGCATATTTGGCCCATAAACCGGCCCATTAAAATCTGGGCCCAAGAACCGAACAAACCGAACCGATTTAGAACGGTTCGGATCGGATCGGTTTTCGACTAAACCGGTTCGGGTCGGTTTTCAAATATTTAAGTTCGGTCCTTGGTCGGTTTAAGAATTTACGGTTCGGTCTGGACCGAACCGACCATTTGCTCTCCCCTATTCAGGAGTTCTTTGTGGAGGGCACATTCTTGACGCTGGTTCCTAAGAAGGAGGGAGCGACCTCACTTGCAGATTTTCGGCCCCTTGCTTGATGTAATTTTCTCTACAAGATTATCACTCATCTTATGTGTAGGGGTATGAAGGGGATTATGCAGGAATTGGTGTCCCAGAATCAAGCAGCGTTCATCAAGGGCCTATCGATAGCGGAGCACAGCCTGCTAGCTCATGAGATGGTGAGGGAGTTCAGCAAACCTGGGGGGATGAAGGCTTGTGTGAAGCTTGACCTCCGGAAAGCGTATGATACGGTCAACAGGGACTTCATGTGTCACTTGATGCTTGCCATGGAGTTCGACGAGAGGTGGATTGAGAGGGTGAGGGAGTGCATCTGCTACCCTACCTTCTCAGTCCTTATCCAGGGCATGCCGCATGGCTACTTCAGGAGCAACAAGGGGCTGAGGCAGGGGGACCCCCTCTCCCCGTATCTATTTACCTTGGTGATGGAGTACTTTACATGCATGATGGATACGGCAGTGCATAGCAAGAGGATCGTTCCCCTTTTCCGGTTGGTGAGACCGGTTGTATCACATTTGATCTATGCTGACGACCTATTGGTGCTACTCCAGCCTTCCATGCGGAGAATGAGAGCGCTCTCTGACATTATGGAGGAGTTTGGGCGGCTTTCTGGACTACAGTTAAACAGGGAGAAAAGCAGAGTCTACTTCAGCTCCCGGTGTACACAGCAGGAGGAGAGAGCCTTCGCCTTGGGAGTGGACAGAGGCGAGCTTC
Source organism: Iris pallida (assembly GCA_029216955.1). Classification (NCBI taxonomy): domain Eukaryota; kingdom Viridiplantae; phylum Streptophyta; class Magnoliopsida; order Asparagales; family Iridaceae; genus Iris; species Iris pallida. The sequence goes on along the minus strand of JANAVB010016999.1, from coordinate 10,017,522 downwards.
TAGTGAAATACCTGGGGGTCCCGCTGACGGTCAACTATGCCAGAGAGCAGGATTCCACAGCTTGGTAGATTTTGCTTAGAGGAGAGTGGAAGGCTGGCAAGCTGCGGGTCTATCATTTGGCGGACGGATTGAGCTGGTGCGTTCGGTTATTGCGGGCATCACGATGTTCTGGCTGCAGTCTATCCAGATCCCTACGGCTACTATTCGGAAAGTGGAGGTCATCTGTGCTGACTTCATCTGGAGGGGAGGGATGCATGCGATTTCCTGGAACCAGCTTTGTTGGCCTCAGGAGGAAGGAGGAGTGGGGTTGAGGCCTCTTCATGCGGTCAGGAAGGCAGCTTGTGTGAAGATGGCCTGGAGATTCATTAAGGGGGGTCGCTCTGGGCGGAATGGATGGCAAACAGATACCTAAGGAGGACTAACTTCTGGGCCTGCAGGATAGACAACAATTTCTCGGTCACGTTTAAGGCCATTCTGAGGTGTCGACCGGTGCTTCAGACCGCTATCTGCAGGACCATGAAGGATGAGACGACTACCGACCTCTGGCTAGACCCTTGGTTGGGTTCCAGATCCCTGCTCGAGCTATTGGGAGGATAGCTAGACAGAGAAGCGGGCAGGGGGCTCACATGCAGTCGGATTATCAGAGATAGAGTTTGGAGGCCAGAAGGATATCCATATACTGCTCAGCTTGCCGAGGAGATTCGCCTTAATACTATTGACGCTAGCCAGCATGAGGATTCCTGGATCTGGGCCGGCCTAGGTATGGGGGGCGGGTCTGGCCTATTATGCTTTCGTAGCTGCTACGACTTGGTTCGGACCTACCACGACCGGGCTGAGGAGGTGGACTTCATTTGGGGCAAGGGGTTGCCCGAAAAATACAACTATGTGCATACCGACTTCCACGGGGTAGACTGATGACGAGAGACAGACTCCTCAGGTTTGGGATGCAGATCCCGGATGCCAAATGTGTGCTATGTAATGAAGAGGATGAATCTATGGGACATCTCTACTTTGTATGCCCGGTGACCTGGCACATCTGGACTGAGCAGTGCGCGCAGCTGAGAGGAGGAGTTGGGGTGGATAGAGACATCCGGAGCATTCTCAGCTGGATCCGAGATCACAGAGGCCGGGATCCGGGGTGGGCCAGAAGAGCCAGAGTTCGTCTCGCCGCGTCCATTTGGCACATCTGGAAGGAGCGGAACAGACGGATTTTCGAGGGCTTGACTACCCCCCTATTGGAATTCTACATAACATAGAATTCGATGTATCAGTAATGGCCCCATAATACTATAATTTGGGGCTTGGAAAGTTGTGATATTATGTACTGTAATACCTTTTCCGCTTTATGCGAGGAATAAATTCACCCTTATTCCAATATATATATATATATATATATATATATATATATACGAAGAAGGCGCCCCCCACCTGCATCACACTTGCACCGCATCGCACTCACCTTATTTTAGAACTTAATTCTAAAATAAGGTGAGTGCGATGCGGTGCAAGTGTGATGCAGGTGGGGGGCGCCTTCTTCGTATATATATATATATATATATATATATATATATATATATATATATATATATATATATATATATATATATATATATATACATTTTTTATTAAAATATTGCTCATGATTAATTGTATGCTTTCCTTTTCCTTTTCCTTTTTATCTTTGTTCTAGTAAAAATCAATTTCTTAGGACTTAGAAAAAATTCTGGTGGACTTGAAGTTATGTTAAAAATGCTAAGAATTGAGTTTTTAATCTTTTGAGTTTATGTTTTTGTGTTTTCTTATAACTTAGTAGATTTTTGTGTACTTGAATGATTGAATTTAATGGTTGTGCTGGATTTTTTGAGTTTATTTTTAGATGTTTGTGACTTGTTATGTCTTGCTCTAATAAATTTGATAATTGCTTGGATGGGTAGAGGCTTGACTTTGAAATTTAATGATTCAAAAAAAAAATGTTAAAAAATATATTTCTAGATTTACAGGTTCCATGATGGTATACGTGAAGATTAATCGAATGTTAATTGATAGAATATCGCTATCGGAAAAAAAAATCGACAAATACTGTTTTTTTCAAAACAAAAAATTTGATTCTAAATGGTATGATATTGATATTGATTTTCCGTTTAACTGAAAACAAAAAAATGCATTTTAAATGGTACGATATTGGTATTGATTTTTAAAACACCGGTTAAAAATAATACCAAAAAAATCGACCAAATACCGACCGATTCTACTGATGCTCATCTCTACTTGTAGCTTATATGGAAAGCAACGCGGACACCAGACATGGTTCGAGTCCTCCAACCGTAAGAACGTATAAGGGTGTGTGGATTGCAATAAAAAATGGCTACTTAGTGTTTAGACCATGTGATTTATACCAGTTTAGAGTTTAAGTCATAACATGTCCAATTCGAGAATTTGGACATCGAATTTTTAATTTTTAATTTTTTTATTATACCCTTCCTTCATGTTTGATAATGAAATTTACATATAGGCTAGGGAGGGTATAATGAAAAAAACCAAAAAACAAAAATTCCAACATCTAAACTCAAATTCTAAACTGGTATAAAATCCACGGTCTAAACTCTAATTAGCCCTTAAAAAAAATAGTTTGGATCTGCAAGTGGATCCCACTCCAATGAGTCCAGCCCGACCCGTATAAACCCTAGACAGCATGTAGGGTTTACACGCCGCCAACAAAGTATTCCGACTTCTAGACTCCTTGACTTCCTCTCCAATCTGCTCTCTCCACACAAATGAACCACCCCCCTTCCATGAACCTCTAGACCATCCCACCCTCATCGAAACCCTAACCCTAGAATACTCCTCGCTCACCGGAGGCCATGTCGTTCTCAGGACGGATGAAGGACCTGATGAAGAAGTACGGGAAGGTGGCGATCGGCGTCCATCTCACCGTCTCCTTCACCTCCATCGGCGGCCTCTACGTCGCCATCAAGAACAACGTCGACGTCGAGTCCCTCTTCCGGAAGGTCGGCATCTCCCCCTCCGTCCCCGCCGACGAAGGAGACCAGCAGGTCGGCGGCGCCCCCGACGGGCCGAGGAGGAACCGGACGGCGGAGCTGGCGGCGTCGAGCGGCGGGGCGCTCGCGCTGGCGCTGCTCTGCAACAAGGCGCTGATCCCGGTCAGGGTCCCCGTCACGATCGCGCTGACGCCGCCGATCGCCAAGTTCCTCGCCAGGAGGAATCTTATTAAGAGCTTGTGAAATGTACGGAGCAGTGCTCTTCTTTATCAAAGATTTGATTTTTTTTTTTTCCTGATGCATGTGTGCGATGAAATTGAAATGAGTAGGAGGCCAATTTGTTATCTAGAGTTGTGGTAATGATATCAGAACATAATCCAGCATTATCAACTTGTGATCTCTTACCATTTGGCAACCAAATCCTTGCCAGTGTCATTAGCATCTGAGCAACAAACATGATCTCGACACTCTTAAGATACACTAGGACACGTCAAAACCAACACAATAACACTGTAAATGCTGTATCCATAGTTCTTGTGCCAGTGTGTCCATATATTCTTGTGTATTAGTCAAACTATACCTAGCTTGTTTCCGTGGCTCGAAACTACCTTGTGTATTAGTCAGGTACAGAACTTAAGCAAGATCTGTAGATATCTACCCATGATCAGAAGAAGCTGATTTTAAGTGTCCATTGCCATGTCGGGTTGAACAAACCAATTAAGAGAGCTTCGCACATCCTCTATCCAAATTGGCATTCCCTGAGAATATTGGCATCTTGAAGCTCATATCTACTACTAATCAATATGTGATAGTATTACTTAGAATATTGGCCTTGAAAATTAAGGCTAGATTTAAACCCTTCCCATATTCACTTGATTTAAACTGAATTAACTACAAAATGTGAATCTTCACAATGCTCAAGTAACAACAAATGTGATGTTTTTATTGTGTTCACCATGTTTTTGTCTCTAATTTGAACTTGATAATTAAGTCAGTTGTTCGATTAGTGGCTGTTATAACTCTGGTACAGGATCTACCATATATAAACTGGAAATGATGATAAGCCACATAGCTAGCTTACAACATTTAACATTTGTCTCAAAATAGATACATTTTCTGTTGCTGATCCTTCGTGTAGCAGTTGACTAGCTTCCTGTTGCCCTTGGGGCAAAAAAATATGATTAGGAGTCAGGCTGGAGCATTGCTCTTTGAATACTTGGTACAGTCATATGGTCCAATGTCTTGAGCTTTCCTTTTTACCTGCAAAAACCACATATTATGCAGTAGCTGAGTAGATTCACAGAAACAAAGCTAATTGAATGTAGAGATTCACAATCCTGTTAGCCAATGCAAAGAAAATATCACATACAAAATTTTCCTTTGAGCAAAGGAAGTTCTTCAGATGATCAATAGACAAAGAAATCGGAGTATCAGTAGCCAAACCAATTGATGTAAATCAAAGTTAACCAACTGTAGAGACTTGGAATCCTGTCTGTCCATGCAAATAAAAGGTTAAATACAAAGCTAAAGTTATCTTCACCGAATAAATGCAGCAACAGTTGTCCAGTTCTGCGTGCACAATTGTTTTCGCAGGCACTAGTCAGTAGCATGTTTATCCTTCCACTCAAGAGTTGCCACGTGTCAAATTAGTGACCAAAAGTAGTGTGAATGTTCACAAAATCACTTCCAAAGTGGTTTTAGGTTGGATGAAAATTACACTGACAACCCTTGAGTGGAAGGGTGAAATGGACTCGAGATTGAACCCATCATGACCTCAAAATGTTCCAAGCACTTTTTCCAGCTTACATAACACAAGCCAGTTTATTGGGAACCTCAGGGCGCTACACCATTATTATCTCCCTGCTATAACTGTAATCACAAACATGCAGTGGAGATCTCCAAGCTATAACTGTTTTCACAGGCACAAGTCAGTAGCATGTTTATCCTTCCATTCAAGAGTTGCCACGAGTCAAATTCGGGCCATGAACAACCATCACCCTCCTCTTGCGACTGAGAACAAAGCAGCAGCACCTTCAGCACCATTCCACGTATTCCTCCAAATCATCAGTATCTATGACACAACTTACTACAATATTTAACACACTCCAATAGTAAGTTCTCACACTTAAAGGCGACTGTAAGTAAAGCAGGGAGGCAACTCAATGTCGTGTGCTACGCATTTTTTATAAAGAAAGATTCGATAGAACAAGGCTAGAGGTGTATCACTATAACGTATGGATTACAAGCAGAAAGAGTGTTGAAATGGTCATAGCTTGCTGGAATTTTGGCAATACCATTTGACAGTTTACATCAGGCCTATATCCAATCATGAAAATTGGTCAGTTCTTTTGTGGATTTTGCCGTATTCTCATGGGGAAAAGACTGGATGATCACAATCTATTACAATTTGTCGTGCATTTTGAGTTTTTGACCAACAACCAGGTAAGAAACATATCAATTGCAAACATAAGAATCACAACAAAATATAAGCAAAAGCAGATTTGGAGTTCAAGTGCTGCGAAACTGGAAGCAACGGATCAATTCAATTATAGTACCACAATTTAAATTTCATGTGGCTCCATGAAGGTAAATCAAATCCTAAATAGTATTCCGTTTCAAATTCTTGTTTGTCATCCAATCATTTTGATTTTGTGCAGGCTGCCAAAGATCCAAAATAGCAAGCTATGATGCATTAGCAGCATGGGGCTCGGAAGCAGGATATAAAAGGAGAGCAATTTGGGGCATTGCCTCAAGAACCTATGGACAACTTCAAATGGCTACATACTGACGGAGATGCTAAAATTTTAATGGGAAGGTTCTGTAAACTAATGAAGAACCTATGGACAACTTCAAATGGCTACATGCTGACGGAGATGCTAAAATTTTAATGGGAAGGTTCTGTAAACTAATGAAATACATATGGAAGAAATAATCATGATGCTTGTGAGGAGCTTCTGGAAACTTGTAGGATGATACATATGGAAGAAATAATCATGACGTTAGTATCATCTGAACACGATATATAGCTACTGATAGTGTCTAATAAGCTAGAGATGGATAAGAATCATACAATTCAATTATGAGTACGGAGGGGGCAAAATCTATTATCAATGGATACACTTAAAATCTGCAGAACACCTTTCCTTTTTACCCGTGCACTCAAATTCAACCTTGAGACCTTAAGCCGAACTATAAGGATAACTCCATATTATCAGTAAAGCTGACAGAGGCAGCGGACAGACTCATTACCCACAGAAGATTGCCCTTAAATCTTCCAAGATACTTGGCAAAAAGGAAGACCATTCATGTTCTAGAGTTTTATCCCAATCTACTCATTAGGCAACATGCTTAATTCTTCACTTGTTCAGCCTTCATCCATCTCAACAACCTCTTATCCTGGGGATAAACTATATATACTACTATATAGTATATACAAGCTCACCTAAAGCCTCTCTTTATAATTGCCCATCAAGTTCTTGTGGAACAAATAACTTTTCCTGACAAAATCTTGCTATCGGTATATAATAATATGAATCTTTGAATCTCAAGTTTAAGATTTTATTCAACCTTCTCGTTGAACTAGCAGATTTTTAAAATATCATGATCCTCTTACTTTAGCTATGTTATTTCTATCCTCTACAAACTAATTAAGCTAAGAACTGTCCTCTCTACCAAAATGTAAGTGTCTATACTTACAATACACGCCTAAATGGCTAAATCTTCCCCATAACTAAGATCTTCTACCTTCGTGTAGTACCAAAGTTCTCCAAGCTCCATTCACATTTTCTCTTCTGACCTTGTTTTGAGACAGATGACAGTTCTTAAAGACAAGTTTTGACTGATTCATACTCTAGATATTAAGGAGATGAAAGAGGTCGAATGCTTCTACAGAGTTTCCATTTGAAGTTTGGGACAACCTAAATTATGTGGCTAATATACATACAAGGCTAAATTTCAACTTGATGCCCTCAACTAGTCCAATTTTTCAGCTTGATATCCTAAACTTTAAAACTAGACAACTTGATATAGTTGAGATATCAAGTTTCTAGTTTTAAAGATTAGGATATCAAGTTGAAAAACTGGAATAGTTGAGGATATCAAGTTGAAATTAAGCCTATATACAATGACAACAAGAAAACTATCACAAATTTGACTATCATGGAAATAATAGAGTAACATAAAGTTAAATCTAACCTTTAAAGGCGATACAGCTCGTTACAGTTATCACCAAATAAAAAGGCCAAAATAGCTAATGTAGGTTAACGTATGCCAAGAACCTGCCTAAAGATAATTTGCCTTGCAGCAGCTTTACACGGTACAGAAGCAAACAGGAAGATGATTAATTTCTTTGAAATTCCATCCTATGAAGAAGCTCGAATGATTGTAATGAAGTGACTAGGCACCTTTGGAACGGGGAGCAACTTACCAGCCGAATTCTAAATGATGTCTCTGGAATCTAGTGTAACAGAATTAATCTCAGGCTGACCATCAGCATAGACCATGGCATATTCAAACCAGATTTTGTGCTGCCTTCAAAATGGTGATAGTTTTCAGGATGCTTCTATGTCCGATTGCCACAAGGTCTAGAGGCCTCATAAGTCAGAAATATACTCCAATTTTTTCTTCTGCTGCTGCTTTAACCTTCTACTTTGTAACATAGCAAGAGTACCACAAGTATTAATGTCCTATTAATCAGTAGCATCAGCATATTTATTCACTAATCGCATTCCATGCAAAAGGTGAGCATAGTTTGTATCATCATTTTCAACTAGTCATCAGGTATTCTCCAACTATCTTACTTGTTATGTTTATTGCAAGTACATAACTTCTTACTACAAGTAGAAATATGGTAAGTATAACAAGTTAGTAAAGAATGAGATGATGGAATGATAACCTGAGTAATACTGGTGCAATGAGAGGAATGGACCATACCGGTGACCATGGACCAGACTCTGGGGAAGCTTTATCACGTGGTGAATTTTGTACCCGACCTGTTTTCTTTTCCAGGATGTCCTGTAAAAATTAAAAACATGCAACTCCGGAAAATAAAAAATCAAAGTAGTAAATAGAGTTGTTCTCATGACATAACTAATACTAAAAGCTAGATTTCAAATCCTAGCAGCATGGATGGGATTCCAGAAGATCATTCAGGCTAAGAAAATTATAAATTAAACAAAAAACTACACGGAGAACACCAGTTGAGTATCCTGAAGAAAAAAATTAACATGTTTCTCATCTAGGCCTTTTCAAACAGAGGGTGGTGGCCATGCAGCACAAATTTGAGTTGAACAGACACCAGGGAAGCACTGAGCATTTTTACCATCAGCCTATTCTTTGCCCTCTATGAGTCGGTTTTAGATGCCCAATAGTACTGACTGGAGAAACTATTGTCTTAAGATTTTGCAATGTCTAGAAGACCACTTAGCAAGTCATGAACCAGCATTAGTGATCACACACTAACACAATTTAAGACAGTTTAAGCTCATGAAACCAAACAATAAATTAGGAACGAACCTAAAAGACAGAAATGATATGGTTCACAATAGTAATTTCCATTGGAAATCATACTAAAAGAGCCTTGCTGAAAATGTCCATACTTCCCCATGGTATGTTGCAAAACATGATACAAAAAGCACTGTACTGTCTGTACAATATTATATCTACTCTTTGTGAACATGATTTTACTACAAGATGCCTCGTGATAAAATATTTGACACCAGAAGAACCTATATGTCATGATGTTTAGGAAACCACAAATTGGGAAATATATACATGGGGAGTTAGAGGAGGCATGAGGGATAAAATGAAGCGAGAAAAAAATAAGGTGCTTCAGTCATGTGCAACAGACTGATTAATGTTATTGTTTTTATATACTAATAGATGCACAGACTGATAGGAACATGGTTAAAGGACCAACTAGAACTGGGGGAAGACCACAACAAACATGGATTGAGTCGGTGAAGAAGGTTATAATAGTTCTAATGTTACAAGGAGACGGACCTTGATAGAACTGACTAGAAAGGACTCTAGCTGACAGATATATTTGGGATAAAGATTTGTTACCAGATATCAAAGACCATAGCAGCAATGTTTGATAAACTGACATAACCAGGTAACTCTGATTGGAACTATAGTTATAGAGTTGATTAAGAGAAAAATAAAAGTGGATCATTTACTCTTCAAGAAAGAAATCATGTTCGAGCATAGAAAGGCAGCAGAAGCAAGTGAAAAACAGAATATCAAAGCTGTCAAAAAAAAAAGATTGTAAAGCAGCAACCAGTTGATGTATACATGAATCACAACACTTTTTGTTCTATAGATGCCAAAAATGTTTAGACTCCATAAAGTAAGCAAGCACTAGGTAATGACAACTAATCCTTTTATGCCTTCCAGACCTTTGGAATCTAAGGGTTTTAGTCAAAATTAGTAGGTCAAAAACAGATTAGACTATATGAATTGTAACTTCAACCAAATGTCAAAAAGGAACCGAGGAGTACACCTTGATGGACAAGAGATTCCTATTAGCGATAGTTTTTGTATTTAGGATGAGTCATTCATCATGATGAAAAGATTAAGAAAGGCATTGTTAATAGAATTAAAACTTGATGGTTGAAATGGAGTATTACTTTTGGAGTGTTTTGCGATAGCAAGATACCCTTGAAGTTGAAATGAAAATTATATAAGGCGGCTATAAGACCAATCATACTTTACGGAGCAGAATGTTAGAAACAGAAGAAGAAAAAAACATATCCAGAAAATTAGCATATATGATATGATAATGCTAAAATGGACGATTGGCGAAACATTGAAAGTATATAAATGAGGCTGTTCATTGGAAGTTGGAAGTGGCTTCAATTGAGGATAAGATGTGAGAAAATCGTCTCAGGTGGTTTGGACATGGAACATCGACCAATAGATGCACAATTTAGGAGAAACGATAAGGGATTAGTTGAAGGAGCTGCTAGAACTAGAGGTATGCCTAAGTGAACTTAGGTTGAGTCTGTATGATTTGATATGTGTTTTGTGCAGGTACAGGTTCAACATTCGAGTTGTACAAAATACGTTCACCAAGAAGCAGAATTAATTTTAGCATTTGATTTTATGGAAGATAATGTAGAAAATTATCATGATATGATGATTAGCATGCATGTACCTAATTCAAAGTTAAATAATCTTTCAAAAAAATATTGTAATCCAAATGTTCTATTTTTAGCACAATCATAAGATTAATATGGAAATAGTTGTTTGTGTCATTTCAAGCATAATTATTCTCTTACTATTTGTGGACATCATGAATTAATAATAGATTAAAAAAATTCTTTTAGAGATGGATTGTTACTAACAATATTTAATAATTTGAAAAGAGAAAAGTACATTGCACCCGGCAGAAACCTGACCGTCGATTGATGTTGGTGGTGAAGGAGGTAGTTGATGGCGACAGAGGCAAGCTGTAGTGCCCCGTCCCGCTCAGTCAATCGGAGGAATCGAAACGCCGACGGCGTTCGGACTTAACCATGCAACGGCTTGCTCGGAGACATCGCTCGGTCGAGACGACCCCTCGCTCAGGTGGGGTAGTTTCGGTGAACTTGCCTCATCATCGAAAGTTTTCAAATGCACAAGTAGGCTTGATAATAAAAGAGACGAATCCACATAGATAAGGGAATAATTTCAAGTTGGGTCGATTGAGTTAGAATATGGAAAAAGGTCCCACGGTCGGCTTAGAATCGTTGCACGGTGGCTTTGAAAATTGACACTCGGTCCTTCGTCCCGCGGCTTGGGAGAAAAAAGTTGGTCTTCGATACAAAACCATGAATTAGCCTAAGTCATAGGCGTCGCCCGCGTAAATGCTCGATAAAGCATGCACGTTTCCTCGATGCAAGGCTTGGCATAGCCTTTGCTCGTCCCTCGGTTAAGTGGTAGGCTTGAGTAAGTTAGGCAAAGTTATGCCAGTCGACCTAAGTCATTGCAAGTGCTGTCCCGCTCTTTCTGCGATTGTCAAGTTAAATAGCCCCACGATCCCAAGACCCGTCATATAAAGTATGACTTGGACGATAGCGTCGCGTAGAACACGAGTTGGTTCAAGGCACGAGCCACAGTTGGTTCGGTGGAAAGTTAGCCACGGTCTGTCGATACGTAAGGAACACGTTATGTTCAAGTGGAAAGACTATGCAATAGTCGTTTCCTGAGTTCAAACAATGTTAAGTCAGAGCGATGGTTAGTCGCCGAGATGAATATGTCGGGACTGTAGGTCAGTCGCCGAGGCAACCCTGGTTTGGGCTCTGCAAGAGTAGTATGAAAAATGGAAGAAGTAAATGAATCATTTTAATAATAAATCCCAATGATACCCTAATATATATATACCTTATTAACATAACACGGTCGTTGGACTACTTGTCGACAAGGGGTGTTTTTACCGTTTCTTCGGATCGGAAAGCCTGGGGCCAGGGGACCGATGTCGACCATGGAGGAAACGGGGTAATAGCCGAGCTGGGTAATAGACAATGGCAGTTCGGAGACTTGCATCGGGGCTCGCTACTTGTGGTGCAAGGATCCCGTTTACCAGGCTATGTCCTGAATGGCTTATTAATGCCAGAGACCTGTAGGTAATACACCTAATATAAATTATAATCAACTAACAGAGAAGGTGATAGTAAGTTTTGTGTAAACACGGCACGAGTGGTGTTGATAAGGTATGTATGCACGGCTTGCACCATGGTTTAAGAGCCTAGGACTTGGCCATAGCAAGGACCCATGCTTCGGCACGAGATGTGACGTCGAGTGTTAGGTCCTCGACATAGAGTTGCATAAGTATTGAGTTGTTTCGAGTTAAGTAAAAAGGGCCGTAGGACAAGTTTGGTGAAGTTACGTTGAGTTGCAGGGCACGACCTCGATATGAGGCACGATCGCGCTGTCATAACAAAAGTATAGGCAAGTCAGTAAGTGGCAAGGTACTGCCTCAAAGAGGTAGCACGGTCACACGGAAATGGAGTCTCATCGTATAGTTGCGTCTCCGATTATGGGCCGAAAGGTAAGCACGACTTGATAGGTTAACGTTGTTGCAAGCACGGGATGGTCTTGAGATACAAAATAGGCTAAAGCGTCTGTCCTAAAACCGATCCTAAGACAAGAGTAGAAAGACAATCATAAAGGGACTATGTTACACAAAGTAAATGAACATGTTGGTTTTGTATGGGTGGGCGAGGAACTCATTCCACCAGTACAGTTGAGTACTGACACCCACACAGTTTTCATGTGCAGGCACAGGTAGAAGCTCGTGGTGCGGAGCTCGCTTGGATGCGTCGAGGTACGGAGTTCCTTGGCGATTCGTAGCATGCGGCCGCGTGGAGTCAAGACTTATAAGGGACATAAATGTATGGACGTCGCCTCTCCGAAGCATCCGTTAGTTCAAGACTTGTATTGAGAGATGAGAGAGAGCTGAGTGACTTGTAATGTGAGAAGAGTGAACTTGAGTGACTTGTAATCTTGGCCTTACCCCCCTTTGTAATCCTTGTTTCAATATCAATAAAATGCATCTTTTGAATAACTTGTATTTTGTTCTAAATTTTCGCTGGCATATTCAATGTCTCTGCTTGGGACTTTTGTGCGACGACCCCGTCGCAGTCGCTGTAATCGGCCGATATGGAACCCGTCTTGCACGAGCGCAATCTAGGCTCGTGCGGTATCACGCCTTAGCGAGGACGATCGCTCCTACGGGAGCGGGACGTGACACAAGTGTAATGCCCATATCTCGTATTACGTATTTGGAATACGTGTACGTATTTTGACCCGTATTGCATGTCTTCCTGCTTGATTTATTTTGGAATTTCATTGATGGGTTTATCTTGGTTCGGTTCGGTTTGTTGGCTTGGTTCGGTTTTGCTTGATGTGAACCAAACCACTCCCACCTACCACCACCCTCTTCATTAAATATCCCACTCCCCTTTCTCTCTCTTCATTAATCTTCTTCTTCCTCCATTAGCTTCTCCACCAACCTGAGAGAGAGTGGAGAGCTTAGGCAAGTGCATCTTGCTTTATGGAGGAAGTCCATTTTTATTGTTCCATTGTCTTCCTCATGTGTTTCTAACCCACTTTAGTACTTAGCATTTTTCATTTCCATGGTTAAATTCTTATAGATCTAGTTTTTTGGTATTTTCGGATTTCTTGGGTTTGATCTGTTTAACCTTGTTATTTTCAAGTTTTGATGGTTCCATGTTGTAGAGAATCTCGTTCTGCCCCATTTTGACCTATGGAAGTTCGGATTTGGACTCTGGATGACGAATTTATTGAGCTTTGAAAGCATGGCTTCATGGTGTTTTTCTTATCGGAAAGTGGAGAAGAAGAACAGTTCTCTGGCCGCATGGTCATTTAATTAAATTAATTATTTTGGCCGCATGAGCCTTTCCTTACACAGCCGCATATGGCACTGCTTAGCTGGCATGGCCACTATTATTTGCATTGGCCGCATAAGAATTTTTGCATGGCTTTTATTATTATTATTTAATATAATATATATGAGCCGCATGGCTTGCTTTTATTATTATTTTTTTATGCATCAGCACTAAGTGCTTGCATTGGGAGCAAGTTGGCCGCATGGCCATTTAAGTGAATAATTAATTGCATGCATTAGCTGGCCACGTGCAAGTGTTTATTTGCATGGGCCACTAGTTAATTGCCTGAGCCGCATATGGCCTTAGCCATTCTTGGCCGCATGGCCTTGCAAGCATTAATTGCATGCATGCATTAAATATTTGCTTGCATTAAATAATTGCTATTAGCATTAAAATACTTACTTGGCCTTAGCATAAATTGTATTTTGCATGCTTTAAGCAAGCAGTAGCTTGCATGCTTATGCAGGCAGTAGCCGCATGGGTAGTTAAATAAGTGAGCCGCATATGGCATAAGAATTGCTCAGCCGCATGGCCATTAAATATTTGTGGCCGCATGCATTAGGGGTGGCCGCATATGCCCCCCCCCTACAATCATTCCTGGCCGCATGGTTGTTTTAGCATGGAAGCATTAAGCATTAATTCATTAAGCTTGCATCAGCAAGCTTGCATGAAAACCTTAAGCCTGTAATACATTAAGTATTAGCAAATGCTTTAAGCTTGCATCAGCAAATGCATTAATGCATTAAGCATTTAATCCATTACAATATTCATGGCCTTTTTTTTGGCAAGCTTGCTTGCTTGCAGAATATGTATGGCCGCATGAGAATAAGCTGGCCGCATGCCTTTTTCCTTTATGCATTAGCATGCATTATATATTAGTTATTTTGCATGGCCAATATTCTTTGCCATGGCAGCATGCATTATATTGGATTAATTGCATGGCCTGGCATGCTTCTACTTGCTCATTTAGCATTAAATTTAGTTGCATGGCCTTGCATGCAACTTTCCTGGCCGCATATGGCCATTAAGAATTGTTAGCCGCATGATGCTCCCCCCCCCCTCCACTGTGGCCGCATGGCCTTTTTCAAGTCTTTGTCTGCATGATTAAATATGCATGGCCACGTGCATGTTTATATATGTTAGTCTTTTTGCAAGCCCTTGCTTGCATGGCCACGTGCAATGCACTGCTTGCTGAGCCGCATAAAGCCTATTGTCTTGCTGGCCGCATATGGCCATTAGCAATTTCATGTATTTTGCATGCAACCTGTTTTGGCCACGTAGGCTACTATTACTTAATTAGCATTAAATATTTAGCTGAGCCGCATGGCCACTGTTCATTTGTGGCTGCATGGCCTTAGCACTAATTGTAGCCGCATGCTCATTTATATATGCAGGCCGTATGAAAGTATTTTCTGAGCCGCATGAGTCAACGGCCCTTACTCTTGCTAATATTTAATTACCACTTGTATGCTTGTGCAATTAATTTGTTTCCTGACACGATGGTGGCCCGTTGTGGTGCACTTTTGACAAATAATATGACTTGATAGTGGCCCGACGTGGCGCACTCCTGACAAATAAATTGACATGATAACTTGACATAATAAACATGACATGATAGTGGCCCGACGTGGCGCACTCTTGACAGTGAACCTGACATGATATATATATCCCGAAGGCTGTTGCGACGGCTAGCTTGACATGACAAGATTTAATAACCTGGACACCGTGGACGATTGTGCTTGTACAAATGAACCCGTCTTGTCTTGCATCATGTCTAGGATAGGGACCCCTGAGTACCACGGTCAGGGTACCTACTGTCACGCCCCGACTCGCCGAATCGGTCGTCATCGCCTTAACTCGATATAAATCGATCCCCACGGGTCGGGACGTGATGCCGTGCAAGTCTTTATTAGACTTGCACAAGGCAAGGATGTGCGCTTGAAAATTCCTTTGACACGACGCGTTGAAATTAAACAGTGCAGAGAGTTGAAGGCATAGAATAGGAAGAAACTTAGCTTTTCATTCATAAACTTGCAAAATATGTACAAGGTCATTTTTACATTACATATGCCGTTGCGGCTACATCTTTGAAACACAAAAGAAAACTATCGACACGCTCGCCTTGAAATAATCCTCGGCGTTCCATACATTCATGCCCTTTTATACATTTTGAACAAAAGCCTTCGGTCTGAATTGGGCATCAAAATACTTCAAAATATGAGAGCTTCGTGCCGCCTCCCGTTCTTCAGCTCCAGCTTAGTCTCGAGCTCCCGCAGCACGCTCGTTATCTGGGGAGTTGGGGGTTAGCACACTTGCTAGTGGATGGGACGAACCCACTCGTCTAAACCGACACTGCTTATTAAGGATTCAGGCAATACGAAGTGATCTTTCTATTTAGAACTATATGAGTTGCAGTTCATATCGAAGGCACATTTTAAACGATAACAACATAACCAATTTTAACCATTCTTACCACGACCGTGCTCCTTTCCTGCACAAGATACACATAATACTTACCACCTGCACAAGACAATAGGTGAGCATGCAATCTATCCTATATGCGGTCGTTGGTGATATCGACACCAAGAAGGACGATTACGTAGCCTTGCGATGCGCCCTCCAGTCCAGGTAGCGAGCCTAACTGGAGGTCTCGCAATGCCTCGCGCCGAAGCACGATTTCCATAATTTCCTCCTAGGTCGATTCGGTCCCAGGGCCCCGGGTACCATCTCGAGGAAAGCTCACCTTGTGCACAAGTCGTCCTTTGACCATGCGAATGTATGAACAGTTTAATATGTATGAAGTAAATTGCATAGCGTAACCATTATCGAATCACATAACCATTCTTACTCGTGCAAGGGTCCCTTCCCCCGAAACCGTACGTTCTGATTTAGCGTCCCGTAGGCACCAATTTCTCGAGGCATGATGTACCGCCACCAAGGTTTTCATCGTTGTGTTTTGCATGGCATGAATATATTCCATCTCTTTCTTAGAACTTTATCTTTTCTCTACTTAGTGTAACTTATGGACTTAGAGTTAACTTCTCTAGGTTGATATATTATCCCAAGCTCTTGATCTTAGTGGCAAGCATACATCCTGTTAGCATCATCGATTTGAACGTTGAACTTTAAGAATTTAGTTGGCGGGAAGGAGTAGAAAAGAAGGGGCCGAAGAACCACCCACCTAAGGAGATTGCGCCGAGAGTAGGAGAACGCTTCACGACGGTCAAGCGTCAGTTACACGAACTCCTGCAATGGCACGAGCATCGAATTAGAACCCTTCCTTCAATCCTTCCTTCGAAATTCTCAAGGACGCATTCAGAAATCGACGCGAAAGCACACTATCAAATCCACGCAATAATTCGTTCAGAAAGCCAAGAAAACCAATAAAACCAATGGCAGACGGGTTGCGTCGCTCCCTTTAGAGTTCCTTCGCCAAGACGTCGCCTACCGCATCTAGGACTTATTCCAACAGTAGTCGATCCATTAGTTGGAACGGTACTCATATCACTCGTCCAAATCGATTTTATTGATGCCATGGTTTTTGTATACCAAACTCGTCGCCGAGTCAGACTAGCCATCTATGTTCCCGACTATGTCTGACTTGGCACGAGCCTATTACATAGTGCTTCGCCCCAACGGGAGTGGGGCACTACACCTACGGTAAACTGACTAAGGCTAATAACTAGAATTATCCAGTAGTCATGAAGAGATTTTTTCAGCTACAGGCAATCCCGTTATCTGGGCGCCCCACTTGGGATCTGTAGCCTGTCGACGAGTAGGACACATTTCCAGCACACTGTCATGTGTTGCACCCTTATTGTACTAATATTCGACCTGGATAACCTAGATGGTCTGCAGGGCTTGTGGCTGTGGAAGAATCTCGCTGCATCTTGTTAGTAACTAGGCCTGTGATGACCCTAGCTAGTTAAAGTATCAAGCCGTACTCATTGCTTGGCCGTGAAATGTTGGATGAAGTTCAACAGTCTAGTCTTGTCTTGATCCTGTACAAGATTGTTACATGTCCTGATTTCTTATATTATCTTGCCGATAAATGGTGGGAGAAACCAAGTTCTGTTCAGACGAAGGGTTACAACCCCGGTTCTTGTTTGGTTTACAGGTTGTAACCTGGTTATCTGAATAGTCCTCTGGTTATCTCATCGTATATCACCTGTCATGCTTTTTCCTTAATTATTGTCTTTTATTATGTAATTATATTCTTGTGCTAATTGCTGGTTTTAGTTCCTAAGTGAAGCCTCCTTTGTGGCACTTGCTCTTTCTGGGGTCTGACCCAGCTGGTTTTGTATGGCCAGATTCCGGAGGAGCTCCAGAGGATCTACCGACCTTCCAGCCAGATGGTGATCACTAGAAGGAATCCTGGCAACGAGTGGATTTATTTTGGCTCTCCCACTCTATTGTAAAAATATTCTTTTGAGACATTTAGCCGACGAGCAAGTGTTAGCTCGTGTACATTTTTACTTACTGTCTGCCTACGGGCTGTAACATGATTGGCATCTAGGGTTGATCATGTATGACTAAAACTCCTGCTAGTCCTCACATTTTGTAACGACTAGCTTCATGATCAGCTGAATATGTAATGTTTGGGACGCCTTACTATTGTATATTTGGTGATCTTACATCTTGTAACTTTATTTGCTTGCTTATGATTGAGACACTAGGCTTGTTCTTGACCATAGGAGACTGATAGATTGTAGTTAAACCCTCATATATCTAGACAGCCGTGACCGTATAATGAGGTGGATTCCATTTCATTATACGTAGCTGGCTATGTCTGCCCCTGCTCTCCAGTGTTCTGGTTCTGGAGTGTAACATGGTTTAAGTGGTGGCCCATGCAGGTCTTGTAAATCAAGATATGTGAGGGTTTACCGAATAGATGCCTCAATCAGTACTCGCCCTTGATCTCTGTTCGTATTCTCTGAATCCCTGAAATTCTTGACCTGATCACATGCTTGTAATCGTTGATTTGTCCTGGTCCTTCCTTATTGTTCCCTATGTCGTCTTCTTCAGCGGCATTGTTCCTGGACCTGCCGATCAGCAAGACGGAGCACCTCCCGTGGACCAGCAGCAACCCGGAGTCAAGTCTTCCAGCAGCAGAGACCCCAGCAGTATGCCCAGGTCCAAGCTCAGATTCAGAATCGGCAGAAATGTTCCTAGCAGGATGTCTTCCTTCTTCCTTCTGCCTTCAAATTCCTTACTTGCATGATTGATTGTTTGATTGATTGCTTAGTATAGCTTGTCATTGCAATCTCTAGCCTCTTGATTAAATTCCGATGACGGAATTCTTTTAAGGTGGGTAGAGTTGTAATGCCCATATCTCGTATTACGTATTTGGAATACGTGTACGTATTTTGACCCGTATTGCATGTCTCCCTGCTTGATTTATTTTGGCATTTCATTGATGGGTTTATCTTGGTTCGGTTCGGTTTGTTGGCTTGGTTCGGTTTTGCTTGATGTGAACCAAACCACTCCCACCTACCACCACCCTCTTCATTAAATATCCCACTCCCCTTTCTCTCTCTTCATTAATCTTCTTCTTCCTCCATTAACTTCTCCACCAACCTGAGAGAGAGTGGAGAGCTTAGGCAAGTGCATCTTGCTTCATGGAGGAAGTCCATTTTTATTGTTCCATTGTCTTCCTCATGTGTTTCTAACCCACTTTAGTACTTAGCATTTTTCATTTCCATGGTTAAATTCTTGTAGATCTAGCTTTGTGGTATTTTCGGATTTCTTGGGTTTGATCTGTTTAACCTTATTATTTCCAAGTTTTGATGCTTCCATGTTGTAGAGAATCTCGTTCTGCCCCATTTTGACCTATGGAAGTTCGGATTTGGACTCTGGATGACGAATTTATTGAGCTTTGAAAGCATGGCTTCATGGTGTTCTTCTTCTCGGAAAGTGAAGAAGAAGAACAGTTCTCTGGCCGCATGGCCATTTAATTAAATTAATTATTTTGGCCGCATGAGCCTTTCCTTGCACAGCCGCATATGGCACTGCTTAGCTGGCATGGCCACTATTATTTGCATTGGCCGCATAAGAATTTTTGCATGGCTTTTATTATTATTATTTAATATAATATATATGAGCCGCATGACTTGCTTTTATTATTATTTTTTTATGCATCAGCACTAAGTGCTTGCATTGGGAGCAAGTTGGCCGCATGGCCATTTAAGTGAATAATTAATTGCATGCATTAGCTGGCCACGTGCAAGTGTTTATTTGCATGGGCCACTAGTTAATTGCCTGAGCCGCATATGGCCTTAGCCATTCTTGGCCGCATGGCCTTGCAAGCATTAATTGCGCATGCATGCATTAAATATTTGCTTGCATTAAATAATTGCCATTAGCATTAAAATAATTACTTGGCCTTAGCATAAATTGTATTTTGCATGCTTTAAGCAAGCAGTAGCTTGCATGCTTATGCAGGCAGTAGCCGCATGGGTAGTTAAATAAGTGAGCCGCATATGGCATAAGAATTGCTCAGCCGCATGGCCATTAAATATTTGTGGCCGCATGCATTAGGGGTGGCCGCATATACCCCCCCCTACAATCATTCCTGGCCGCATGGTTGTTTTAGCATGGAAGCATTAAGCATTAATGCATTAAGCTTGCATCAGCAAGCTTGCATGGAAACCTTAAGCCTTTAATACATTAAGTATTAGCAAATGCTTTAAGCTTGCATCAGCAAGCTTGCATCAGCAAATGCATTAATGCATTAAGCATTTAATCCATTACAATATTCATGGCCTTTTTTTTGGCAAGCTTGCTTGCTTGCAAAATATGTATGGCCGCATGAGAATAAGCTGGCCGCATGCCTTTTTCCTTTATGCATTAGCATGCATTATATATTAGTTATTTTGCATAGCCAATATTCCTTGCCATGGCAGCATGCATTATATTGGGTTAATTGCATGGCCTGGCATGCTTCTACTTGCTCATTTAGCATTAAATTTAGTTGCATGGCCTTGCATGCAACTTTCCTGGCCGCATATGGCCATTAAGAATTGTTAGCCGCATGATGCTCCCCCCCTCCACTGTGGCCGCATGGCCTTTTTCAAGTCTTTGTCTGCATGATTAAATATGCATGGCCACGTGCATGTTTATATATGTTAGTCTTTTTGCAAGCCCTTGCTTGCATGGCCACGTGCAATATACTGCTTGCTGAGCCGCATAAAGCCTATTATCTTGCTGGCCGCATATGGCCATTAGCAATTTCATGCATTTTGCATGCAACCTGTTTTGGCCACGTAGGCTACTATTACTTAATTAGCATTAAATATTTAGCTGAGCCGCATGGCCACTGTTCATTTGTGGCTGCATGGCCTTAGCACTAATTGTAGCCGCATGCTCATTTATATATGCAGGCCGCATGAAAGTATTTCCTGAGCCGCATGAGTCCTCGGCCCTTACTCCTGCTAATATTTAATTACCACTTGTATGCTTGTGCCATTAATTTGTTCCCTGACACGATGGTGACCCGTTGTGGTGCACTTTTGACAAATAACATGACTTGATAGTGGCCCGACGTGGCGCACTCCTGACAAATAAATTGACATGATAACTTGACATAATAAACATGACATGATAGTGGCCCGACGTGGCGCACTCTTGACAGTGAACCTGGCATGATATATATATCCCGAAGGCTGTTGCGACGGCTAGCTTGACATGACAAGATTTAATAACCTGGACACCGTGGACGATTGTGCTTGTACAAATGAACCCGTCTTGTCTTGCATCATGTCTAGGACAGGGACCCCTGAGTACCACGGTCAGGGGTACCTACGGTAAACTGACTAAGACTAATAACTAGAATAATTCAGTAGTCATGAAGAGATTTCCCCAGCTACATGCAATCCCGTTATCTGGACGCCCCACTTGGGATCTGTAGCCTGCCGACGAGTAGGGCACATTTCCAGCACACTGTCATGTGTTGCACCTTATTGTACTAATATTCGACATGGATAACCTAGATGGTCTGCAGGGCTTGTGGCTGTGGAAGAATCTCGCTGCATCTTGTTAGTAACTAGGCCTGTGATGACCCTAGCTAGTTAAAGTATCAAGCCGTACTCATTGCTTGGCCGTGAAATGTTGGATGGAGTTCATTAGTCTAGTCTTGTCTTGATCCTGTACAAGATTGTTACATGTCCTGATTTCTTATATTATCTTGCCGATTAATGGTGGGAGAAACCAAGTTCTGTTCAGACGAAGGGTTACAACCCCGGTCCTTGTTTGGTTTACGGGTTGTAACCTGGTTATCTGAATAGTCCCCTGGTTATCTCATCGTATATCACATGTCATGATTTTTCCTTAATTATTGTCTTTTATTATGTAATTATATTCTTGTGCTAATTGCTGGTTTTAGTTCCTAAGTGAAACCTCCTTTGTGGCACTTGCTCTTTCTGGGGTCTGACCCAGCTGGTTTTGTATGGCCAGATTTCGGAGCAGCTCCAGAGGATCTACCGACCTTCCAGCCAGATGGTGACCACTAGAAGAAATCCTGGCAACGAGTGGGTTTATTTTGGCTCTCCCACTCTATTGTAAAAATATTCTTTTGAGGCATTTAGCCGACGAGCAAGTGTTAGCTCGTGTACATTTTTACTTACTGTCTGCCTACGGGCTGTAACATAATTGGCAACCCAGGGTTGATCATGTATGACTAAAACTCCTGCTAGTCCTCACATTTTGTAACGACTAGCTTCATCATCAGCTGAATATGTAATGTTTGGGACGCCTTACTATTGTATATTTGGTGATCTTACATCTTGTAACTTTATTTGCTTGCTTATGATTGAGACACTAGGCTTGTTCTTGACCATAGGAGACTGATGGATTGTAGTTAAACCCTCATATCTAGACAGCCGTGACCGTATAATGAAGTGGATTCCATTTCATTATACGTAGCTGGCTATGTCTGCCCCCGCTCTCCAGTGTTCTGGTTCTGGGGCGTGACAACAAGCGACAACGACGATGACAAGCGACGAATAGAATTCCAACAATGGTGAAGGTGGCGAGGTCGATAGCGGCTCCGGACAAATGATGGTGGTTGATCTTTTGTGGGAAGAGAGAGTAAAATATATTGAACTATAGCAGGGTCCACCCTCCGCACCTAGGTTGGATTAGGCCTCACACCTCAATTACAACAAACACGCCAAAACTTGCTAAAACAAAAATCATGCATTTATTATTTCAATATTTTATATGTTGTTCTTCTACAATAGACCAGCCCCCTTATATAGGAGAAACAACTGAAAAGTAAACTACTTCCGATGTGGGACTAAAAGAGATGTAAAATCCAATTAAAGGATAGCTACTAACAAACGTAGAGCTTATCCAAATAAAATAACATAAAGTAGAATCTCAATATCAAAGCCAAATATGGTTGGTGGTGGCGTTCACCATACCACGTCTTCTACGTCTCGTATACACACACCAATGGTGACGAGAGTACGCCTTGATGTCCTCATCATTCTCCCCAGGTGGGAAAGAACTCGACCCTGTCGAGTGTAGGCCTTTGTTGTTCTCATACTGTTCCAAGGTGTCGGGATCTAAGCGATGGAGTTCATCTCGATCAAGCCAAGTATCATCGGAATCTCGTCTTCCTTTCCAACGTACTAAATATCATTGAATTCCACCATCTCTAGTAGATATGATCTCATCATCTAAAGTATTATTAATTTCATCTGTTGTAGGTGGGATATTTGGAAGTGGAGGTAAGGAGGGTCTCTCAAAAGTAGGCTCGGGGTCATGCTCATCAACAAGTGGATTTTCAGGTCTAAAATCTTAACCTTTATAAGCTACCAGATCTTCAATATTAAAAGTAGGATTGATGTCAAAATGATATAGAAGATCTAGAACATAAGCATTAGCATTAATTTTCCTTGATATTGATTCGACGATTTACTTTGGTACTGACTTAATGACTGTGATATTGATTCGAAGATGGTTTATCATTACGACTCCTAAAATCGCAACTCTTAAAACTATGACCTGACATGGCTTCCTCAAAATCATGAACTAAACGATAAGCTTCTTCTATGGTCCCTATTTGTCGACCAAAAAGTTCGGCTCGAAGATCGTCTCGTAAGCTTGCTCTAAATCTAGAGAGAACATGATCTGAACTCACAGATCCAAATATGTTGCATCTCACTAAACATTCATCAAACTTAGCAATGTACTCTTTCGCAGACTTATTGTCTTGAGTAAATTGGCTCCAATTATCTAACATTTGAGGGTAAAAAGAGGGTGGCAAGTACTTCTTTTGTAATTCTCTTTTCATTTCTTGCCAAGTTTGGATGTACTCTTGCCCTCAATTTGCCTCAACAATTCAATGTTGGACCAGTATTGACACGCTTGTTCAGTTAGCTTCATACTAGCAAGTCGAATCTTCCTTGCACCAGACATGTCATACCACTTAAAGTAGCTGTCCATTCCTCTAATACAATCTAGAAAGTATTGCGGATCGGGATACCATCAAAAGATAGAGCATCAATCTTGATACTTTTTAGGTATGGTTCATCCGGATCCAAATTGTTTCCTCGATAATTCGACCGACGATTTGGAGATCACGGATCATGACAATCATCATTACGAGGGTTACGAAAATTATTACGATGATCACGAAAATCATTACGAAGAGGACTTTGCCTACGAGGAGGAAAACTTTACCCCCGAGGACGAGGGCTTTGTCTCCGAGGAGGTGTCTTTCTACCCAATCAAGTCTTTCTCGGGTCTCTGTTTGGAAGTCTTGGATTTTTTTTGAAGCTAGTGAGGGTATTATTTAAAATAGGAAGTTGGTTAATTATCTTCAGTAAATTGGGATCCATGTTGTCACCCATGTTATCGCTTAAGTCGTTTAATGAAAAAGAGAGTCCACTACGGGTGGGCATGTACTAGATGACCCTAGTCTATATGAGATTGGAAAAAAAATCCTAATGCAATCCTATTATAAAATGTAATCTATATGATGATGCATCAACCGGTTATTATCTTGAGTTTGTAAAGGATGATTTTTTTTAAGAATTAACCTAAGTTGATTAGTCAAACTAGACTAGATCCTAAACTTTTTCGGATTGAGTGAATGGACCTCTTCAGTGGCACGAGACTCACTGATAGCATATCACACCACAACTGCTTCCTTCAAAGTCCTAATAAGCTCCGCCTGGTCGGCAACCCCGAGGCACTGACACAAGAAATCCTTAAGGCCAATGTCTAAACAAATTTCAAATTTAGTTCAATGTGATTTTTAGGCTAAGGATAGGTGATGAAATCCCAACCATAACTTGTTGGGGTTTTGCGCTTAAAATAATTTATGCATAATGACCTACTAACTAAATGCACAAACCATGCTCTGATACCAAAATGATGTGATACGTGTTTTGTGTAGGTACAAGTTCAGCATTCGAGTTGTACAAAATACGTTCACCAAAAAGCATAATTAATTTCAGCATTTGATTTTATGGAAGATAATGTAGAGAATTATTGTGATATGATGATTAGCATACATGTAATTAATTCAAAGTCAAATAATCTTTCGAAAAATATTGTAATCCAAATGTTCTATTTTTAGCACAATCCTAAAATTAATGTGGAAATAGTTGTGTCATTTCAAGCATAATTATTCTTCTCAATATTCGTGGACATCATGAATTAATAATAGATTAGATATTTTCTTTTAGAGATGGATGGTTACTAACAATATTTAATAATTTGAAAAGAGAAAAGTACATTGCACCTGGCAGAAATCCGACCATCGATTGATGTTGGTGGCGGCGAAAGAGGTATTTTATGGCGAGAGAGGCAAGCGACGACGGCGATGGCAAGCGACAACGACGATGATAAGCGACGAATGAAATTCCAACGATGGTAAAGGTAGCAAGGTCGAAGGCGGCTCCGGACAAATGATGGTGGTTGATCTTTTGTGGGAAAGAAAAGAATAAAATATATTGATCTAGAGCAAGGTTCACCCTCCGCACTTAGGTTGGATTGGGCATCACACCTCAATCACAACAAACGCACCAAAATTTGCTAAAGCAAAAAATCATGCATTTATTATTTGAATATTTTATATGTTGTTCTTCTACAATAGACCAGCCCCCTTTATATAGGAGGAGCAACCGAAAAGAAAACTACAAACTTCCGATGTGGGACTAAAAAAGAAGTAAAATCCAACTAAAGGATAGCTACTAACAAAATTAGAGCTCATCCAAATAAAATACATAAAGTAGAATGCCAATATCAAAGCCAAATATGGTTAGTGGTGGGTTCACCATACCACGTCTTCTGTGTCTTGTGTACACACGCCAAGGGTGACGGGTGTGTGTCTCGATGTCCTCACCACTGTAACTAAGGATATGGTTTTCCTTTTTCAATGGTGCAGAGAAACAGAGCTGAATGGAAGATAAGTTCCAAATAGCCTACCCAAAATCTGAGAAAAGGCTGTGTTGTTGTTGTACAGTCCTTGGAAGATTAAACTCTTCCTAAGATTACTCGCAGCTCAGCTGAGTGCTATCAGAGCAGTAATAATAAGAAACTTGCAGTAGGACGGATACATATATTTTCTATGGGTGTGTCGAAATGAGCACCAAAGTAGGGTAAGTATCATGCCCATCGATTTTGCACCATTCAAGTCTGAGACCTGTTCTGGTCTATTATTGCTCAAGAGAAAAGAAATGAGAAAAAAATCTCGGACTAATAGTTCATGACAACTGGTATATGAAATGTTTATTCCACCAATAAGAGGCTCTTATGGAGAAAAAAAATTCTGAAAGGCACAGTAGTTGATCAGGATTCAATGATATTATATTGAGGTGGTGGCAACTAAACAAGGACTGATTGGGGTGGGTGACAATGTATGTGCGATTGCACGTGCATGCGAGTACTGAAACATGTTTAGAGAGAACAAATAATTAAATTTTGAAAAAGCTACTAACAAATGAAGAAAGTTTTCAGTTTATGTTTAAATGTAAACTAACCTCCCCAAAAGCCTCAACAGCAGCTAACCATTCATCTGAGAATGGTACAGCACCTAATGGAACTCCTTGATTTGTTTTGTCTGTACTAATGCTCTCTCTGCAATAT
The DNA here is from genome assembly GCA_029216955.1 of Iris pallida. NCBI lineage: Eukaryota > Viridiplantae > Streptophyta > Magnoliopsida > Asparagales > Iridaceae > Iris > Iris pallida. Next base: position 9,991,040 of record JANAVB010016999.1, on the reverse strand, counting down.
TAGAGTATGTGTACCCTTTAATTTATAATTAAAATTTTAAAAAAATAGATAGGCTGGAATGCTCACACTGGTGTCGACAAATCTTCTTTTATTGAGCTGATACCCTTTCTTGAATCACACTGTGATCGCCCATGTTGAAGCTCACTGTCTTGTAAAAGTGAAGGTTCAAATTCCTCCGAAAAGGCGGTGTACACTCTACTTGTCAGAGAGATACTTCCTGGTATTGCTGCTTGCAAGGACTTTGATGAGATCTTTGTTGAATAATCATCCAGTTGAACATGGCTACTAAGACAAGCACTTGCTATTTGGTCTGTTCTCTGGTTAAGAGATCCCTTAGCTTCTAATGGAGCATCACAATCAATGTTTCTAACTGTAAATCCATATCTTTGATAGGAGACATCAAAATTTTCAGCAGATTGTTTTTCCTCGCTTGATACTGGATAAGTTTCATTTAATTTAACACTCACATGTGACTGTATACACATATTTTCCAATCCAGAATCACCTTCTTGAATTTCCTTTGCTTCGTGTTCGTTCAGTTCCTTTGAGAAGCCAATTTCGGATGAAATGCTAGGACATAAAACTTCACTTCCCGAAAAACCTCTAGTAGATAAGCAGGCAGACTGAACTTGCTCAGGAACATTTGGTTTCACTGAGTGTTGGATACCTTCAGCAAAGTAACCATTGCTGCTCTCTGATGATCTACCACCGTCAGATGCTTCTTGAAGTCCATCAGGATTAGACTTGCCTGAAGATTCTGCCTGAGGCTGATTGTCATTATTGTGATCCAACAGTTGATGACTGGCTGATAGTTCTTGACCATCTATTTGGAGATGAGAACTTCCCAACAGCACATCGGCTCTCTTATCAATGCTGTCAGCTTGCTTCGTCTCCACATTAACTTCCAGAGACGAACAAGTCTCAGAGGTTGCAGGAGGAGGCTTCAAGAAATTAACAGCTGGAAAGGGCACTGAGCTGTTAGAAATTCCAGTCCCAGCACCAGATTTGATAGAAGCATTCATCTTTGTCAGTTGCTGTCCATTAGAAGGTAAATGCCTCAAATCACCATCCCGTTTCAGATATATAGGCTTTTTAAGAGAAGATACTTTAGACTCAGCTGGTTGAGTAGGTCTTCGTGATTGATTGTTGTATGAAGGTGAAGCTTTTCCCTTAAGAGATGAAAGAAAAAAGGATCACTGAACATTAAAGAAACTATAGCTTTAATCTGATTAATAATGTAAGATTGAAAGACATTAATCAAACGGAATAACTTCACATTCAGACTAGATATGACACAGTAACAAGGGACTCAACTATCAACTAATTTGACCGTGTGGAGGTACAAAGCAAAAAACATCAAGAAGAGAGAGAGAGAGAGAGAATGTGTGATAAAGCTTAAGTTTGTGTTGTATTATGCAGAATTCATGATTATAGCATGATGAGGATCAAACTATGACCCAGACATTTGGGATTGGCATAACAAATACTTCTTCTTCGGATGCCTCTTGAAAACAGGTCAAATGGTATTTCAAGCTTTAGAAAGCACATACACGCTTTTGTTGGTCTTTACTCCTCTTTCTGACCTCTATGACAAATATAAGCATCTCTCGAAGCGAGACCTCAGGTATTAGTTGCACAGGTAGATCCCATCTCACTCAATCCTCCATCACATAGCGTCAATAATATCATACACCTCTTATATTATACTGTTCTTCATCTTATCTTTCCTTGTAAGGAAAACAGTTGTGTATCTTATACTTCAAAACCATAAATATTTGGATAATGCTTAGTCATTCTACCTTTTCCTGAGTTTTACTTTTATTTGAATAGGAATATTTCTTATATTAGCTCCCAACATCTTTTGATGGCATTGATGTCCTGTCAGGTGGATGCAGGCCAGGTGACTAAATAGGAGGTGTCCCTCTTCAACACAAAGTATAAACTGAAAATCACTTATCCAGCTGGAAGAATGCTTGATGGTCATGCCTCCTTCTTATTACAGTTTGAGAGGAAGCTGTTTTATCCACAGATAATTTATTCCTACAAAATGCTTGACATGAAACAAAGCAAACAAATAGGCCCAGATTCACATTTAAGGACATTTTGCTTTGTCTTAAAGTTTGCAATTACTTTGCTTTTTGTGCTAAAGACTCAAATAAAAGAATGAAACGGATATAAAGTACAACTGGTGACTCCATTATTGAAATGAGGGTATAAATCCAAGCACCAAGCTGAAATGTAAGAAGAAGAACCTAGAAGATGATCAGTGGATGTTATACCTGACAAAAGAACCCTAATGATGGTGAAGGCATACGCAATGCTGATGGCCTTGCATGGACTGGTGCAGGACCTCCATGAACATTATTGGCACCTTGTGACATTGAAGAAGCTGCTTTGACTGAACCAGAAGTAATTGTTTCATTCAGCTTGGACGAGGACAAATGTTTTGGAAACACTTTTGAATTGGTAGGACCATTATTTAACGGTGAATTCTGCAGTTCAGAAAACGTGACTGAAAGATAAGGAACACCAAACCTAGAAATAATAATTAAATTAAGGGAATAAATAAGTGCTTTCATGTATATGGTACTGTGTGTAAACAAAAAAAATAAGTGGACTACTTACTGTTTTTCTACTATGATCAGCTGCAGAATGTTTAGATAAAGATGTGGCGCAGCCAGAGTTATTTTTTGTTATTGTTGCCGTTACAGCACCCAGCCCAGCATTAACTGCAATAAATACAGTTCATCAGAAATATGAGATTTGAAAACTAGCGTAGTTTAGTCAAAAGACACTATTCTAGAAATAATATAAAATGTACATCATGTTCTGAAAGAGAAGAACCTTTAGGTACGCTATGTTCAGACTTGGAACTTTTTGTAGCCAACATGACATTACTGGCACTTGAGGGAATTGTGGCAGCATGTGCCTTTGTTGGCATGAACTTTAGTAGTTTTGAAGTTGGATTTGTTGTGCTAACACTAGCGACCCTCTTTTGTGTATGATCAGAGTTAAGAATGTGTTCTCACATAAACAAAAAAGAAAGTTCAATGTTAACAGTAAAAATTTACAGAAATAGTTCTGAACACTATTGATTTTCCTATCAAAATAAATTCCACATAAAATAGTGCTATAATGATACATGAGAAAAGGATATGAAGACGTAGCCGGCAATCGTGGAATACTTCTGGGTACACCTTTAGCAGAGGGTGCCTTTCCTGATATCTAACAAGTACACACCAATAATAAGCGGAACAGCAACCAGAACCTCTAGTTGGGCAAGTTTGATCAGTTGCATAATGAGTTGATATGTGTGCATAAGAAATAACATCATGAGACAATTCAATAGAGTTCCGCACTTAAAAAGCAGATATAGATACTAACCACATGCACTTCCGACTCCTCATTAATTGAAGGAAATAATTTTCTGCCCTTTGGAATACTATTCTGGGACTTTTTATGAACTCGACTACTCGTGTTGGCTTCAAGATCATGAAGAGGCGGCCTGATGCTGCATTTACTGTATGTTGACAGGGGTGACATCTCACTTACCGACAGTAGATTTACGCTTGGTTTGGTTGAAGACCTTGCTATCAGGGACAATTCCAGGGTATCCAACACGCCTGACCATTGTCCAAATAAGTTTAAACTTAAAAGATAAAAGAGGAAATTCAGGAGAAAATAATAAAGTTAACAAACCTTCTTCAGTAAAGAAAGCTTGGTTCCATGCTAAGCTTTTCCTCATATTTCCCCCACCCCTTGTACTCCTCTTCTTTGTCATCGTTGTCTCTTTAGGCAAGGCCGACATGCTGACATGGTCATCCGAAACTATGCAAAGGTTCTCCTTTCGGACCATTTGATCCTCTGACAAATCTGCATTATAAATAACATGACTAAATCTCTAAAAATGACCCTCATTTACCGCAGACTGTCATCCCCAAGAATCAATCATCTCATAAGAGTAAATCAGCAATAATATCCCTAGGATGAGATGTTAAAAATCAAAGTGGCCAGTTTTACAGCTCTGTGAATGACTGTGAGTTGCCCTCTAAAATCAGATCAAGTTTTAAATATAATTTTAAATTCGTACAAGTTGCTCGGGTAGGAAACTGATTATTGATTGCAAGTTAGAGAAAAAAAAATTATAGTAGGTCAAACGACTGAAACGTGAGGAAATCATGGGGCAAACAAGCCCCGAACAATGAAATTCCTGGATTAATCTTAGTTAGAGTTAGATTCCTCAAACTTGGGGGCAGTAATTCCTAGTGCCCAAGGATCATAGTAGTACCACATCACCGAATGGTAAACCAGAACGGCAGAACCATATTTGTAAATCTATCTGCCGCTCCATGTACACTCTAAGGTCCACTAAAAATGACTCAAATCGGAGATTTTACTTTCACAAATGTAATCATAAAGAAATACCCCACGTATATATCATAAATCATATGCTTCCAATAAATTTGTGGAAATAAGGATAATGTTGCAAGCCATGGTACTTTGGAACTAGCAAAACCCTAACGATTCCAAATTCTCCAATCCATAGAAAATCTTAAAAAAACACTAACCCTCCTTACAACCCTCAAATTCTTCTTTTGATCCTCTGATGACTATGCACTATATAGATACATAACAAAATCTCTAAAACAGCTCATTTACCTCATAACCCGTCATCCCAAGAATCAATCATCTCACAAATTAAATCACAATAGTGTGCCTAGGATGAAATGTTAAAAAAAGATGGTCATTTTTACAGCTCTATTAACGACCCATCAAGTTTATATTATGATTTTACATCCATAAAATTTTCTCAGGCAGGGATTCACCTATCAATTTGCAAGTTAGCCAAATATTACCTTAGGTCAAACCTGATGGAAGTCACAGGGCAAATATGCCACAAATGATGGAATTCCTAGACTAATCTCAGTTAGATTCCATAAACTGTGCGGCAATAGTATGCAGTGCCCAAGGAGCATAGTAGTACCATATGGTCCACATCACCGAATGAGAAACCGCAGCCCTCTTTGCAACTCTATCTGCCGCTCCATGTACACTCCTAAGGTCCACTGAAATGAGCCCAAATTATGGTTTTTACATCACAAATATAATCATAAAGAAGTACCCCCACAAAGATATATATCATAAATCATATGCTTTCAGTAAATTTGGGGAAATAAGGATGCTGCTGCAAGCCATGGTGCTTTGGAACGAGCAAAATCCTAACGATCCCAAATTCACGAGATTAAATTAGGGTTTTACATTCACAAACGTCATATTTACATTAAAATTAGCTTATTTGTAACTTGATACCCTCAACTATCCCTTTTTTCCAACTTGATACCCTAAGCTTTTTATCAACAACTTGATACCATAAACTATTAAATATTTTGCATTCCATACCCAAAAAAAAAAAAAAAAAAAAAATCCAAACTACCCCTGCTCCGCCCACACCCCCCCCAACACACGCGCAGCCGGCAGCAGCAGTGGCGGCGGCACTGCAGAGAGATAGGGGGCGTGCTGTGGTGCAGCCGGGGGTGGGGGAGGGGGTGCAGTCGGGGGTGGCTGGAGGGGGTGGAGGGAGGGGCTGTGGTGGCGGAGGGGTAGTTTAAGTTTTGAACAAGGGTATTTTTGTCCATTTTCTTCAGGATATCAAGTTGTACCAAAAGAAGTTTAAGGTATCAAGTTGAAGAACTGAAATAGTTAATGGTATCAAATTGCAATTAAGCCTTAAAATTAGGGTTTTACGTTCACAAAATGTCATAGTACATAAATTACCCAGACATCCATCATGAAATCACAAAAATCACGAGATTGGGTCAAGTAGGAGCGAGTCACGAAAATGTGAGAACTTCGCCAGAGTATCTATGACCGAGAACCACCGACATTCCAAGCATCGTGTTGGACACGACGCGTCCGTGCCTTCGTGCCGTACTCGTGTCGTGCAACCTAGATCTATCATGATACCGACCGACGTAGAGTACCAACTCCGCCAACGATGAACTGAAAAAAAAAAAAAAAACTAGCTAGGGATCACAAATTGGCCTAGCAACAGAAACCCTAACCATAGCTGGGGGAAAAAGGAGGAACCTGGCTGGTGGCTGACATCCATGGGCGATCGGAGCAGTGAGGATCCGGCTTCTTCCGCCATTGGAACGGAGGAGAGATGTGGAGAAGGAGATTCCATTCGAGCGCGATTTCTCACATTCGAATCCCCATTGTGTGTTTCTGAAAACACCGAATAAATTATCTATTGTGTTTTTTGGAGTGTCTGTGCGCGGGAATTTTTTGAGGTTTAGAATTAGATCTTCATCTACTACTAGATGGAAATTGTGGGGCCCACTATAATTTGCAATATTATTAGGCAAATTATAAGGGCACAGCCTTTTTTACTCGGGGCTGTCCAAGTGACTGTTTTCCATTATTTACAAGTTTGCCACTGAAAAAATTACTCAGGGCTATCCAAGTGGTAGGTATAAAAGATAAGTCTTATAATTTTTGTTTTCTTCTTCACTCTCCATTCCTCACAAGAAGAAGAAGAAGAAGAAGAAAAAGAACAAGAACAATAAGAACAAGAAGATCAATTTTTACAAACCTAGTTTATTTTGGTTTTTTGATCTCTTCTAATTTCTCAGATCTCTTTCTCCAAACCCTACTTTATTTTTTTCTTCTTGTTTGGACATTATGGATGAAATCCTAGTTGTAGAAGAAATTGGGTTATCAAATCTATCAAATCTATTAGTCTATTAACCAATTTTTCTTTATTAATAGAAGAATTATGCATGCAATCCTAGTTGTAGAATAAAACTATGGAAGAAATTCTAGTTGTAGAATAATTGGGTTAATATCAGGACTGCCACAATTTCTGACAGTCCTATAAGCATTGAGGACTGCCAGAAATTGTGGCAGTCTTGAAATAGACTCGATGTACAACAGGACTGTCACAATTGCTGGCAGTCCTAGAAGTAATGAGGACTGCCAGGAATTGTGGCAGTCTTGAAATAGACTCGATGTACAACAGGACTGCCACAATTTCTGGCAGTCCTAGAAGTAATGAGGACTGCCAGAAATTGTGGCAGTCCTGAAAGGAATATGCTCTACAGCAGGACTGCCACAATTTCTGGCAGTCCTAGACATATTGAGGACTGCCAGAAATTGAAGCAGTCCTGAAAGATACTTGCTGTACAGCAAGTTCCTTTCAGGACTGCCACAATTTCTGACAGTCCTAAAGTCGAAATTTTCGAATGAAAAAAAACATGTTATGGTTTATTTCAATCTTGATAATAGAGTGAAATATGCATTTTAGGATTTATTTCCATGCATTCTTTGTGAGGGAAGAAGTATTTATCCTTTATTTCCATGCATTTTAGAGTTTATTTAATTTTTTGGGTGCCATCGAAATTGGAAAAGAGAAAGAAACTAGGATTTTGATGGAGATGGTGATGATGGAAATGGTGGAAAAGAAGAAGATGGTGATGATGAGAAAAAAAAAACTAGGATTTTGATAGAGATGTGAGGATGGAAATGGTGGAGAAGAAGAAAATGGATAGAAGAAGAAGAAGAAAGCTAGGGTTTGTGAAGAGAGAGAGGAAAAATTTCAAATGAGAGTGATTTTTGGGTTTGGGGGGGTTGTGGGGGTTTGGACAGCCCCTGAAAAATAAATTTGGACAGCCCGAGTAAAAGTTCCTCAAAGCCTGGCTAGCCCTAATCCTGGCTAGCCCCGAGTAAAAAAACATGTGCCCTTATAATTTGCCTATTATTAAGGTCTAACAAATAAGAAGATCACAAAACCCAAATAAAGGTTTTTAGGTATAATATTTTGATCTAAAAATATTATTATTTATGAATTAGAAAAAATATTTACTCACTAACTCAACTTTTTATTCTGATCTAAACTGTCGCAATTTTTTTCTCTCCTAGACTAAATTGACGGGTAAAGTGCATTTAAACCCTCATTAGATGTGACAAAATATAATTAAAGGCTCATAGTTTGAAAGGAATCATGCTTTTTATATCTTTGTTCAATTCATCCCTCCGCTGTTAACAACCTTCAAAAATCGTCTAAAAAGACGATTTTGCCCCTCCCCTCTTCCCCTCCTCCTTTCTTCGGTGGTGGGCCAAGGGGCGAGGACTGGACGGCGGAGGGGGGGGGGGGGGGAGGGGTCGGGGGGCGAGGGCTGGCCGACGGAGGGAGGAGGGAGGGACGGGTCGGGGGCGGGCTAGCGGAGGGAGGAGGGGGGCGGGGCTGGCCGGCGGCCCGACGGTGGGAGAGGAGAGAGGGTGCTGGTAGGGAAGGGTATTTTAGGTTTTTTTTTAAAAAATAAAAAACGTCATTAACGGTCATTTCTAACGGGTAATAGACGGTAGCGACCTTTTTGCTCACGCGGACAATCTAAGGAGGTGCGGACTGTTTGAGTTTTCTAAAATGTCTTATTTTGCTAACGAGGCAAATCTAAGGAGGGTTTGAATGCACTTACCTAAATTGACATTCAAGTTTATTTTAGATCTCCTAACTACTCAAAAAAAAATTATCGACGACGAGAGCCCACAAGAAGAGCCCAATGTTCATAGAGTTGATCGATTCCAAATGGGTTGACTAGAAAATATTAACAAAAATAAGAGGACCATGTGACCCACTTCAAGTTTTGTAACAACGACGTCGACAAGTTATAAGGAATGTGCACAAAAGAATTCGGTATGGTATACAAAACACGTGTGCCCCGACCATACGATGCATTTGCTTCACGAAATACTATCCAGTTGAAAATTGTATATTTTCGAAAATCAAATTTGTTGAAGTTAAATTTGTAAAAAAAAAATTATACTCTCATATTTGTTATATATAAATATTTACAAAAATAGATAGATGATATAATTTTTTAATATATTTAATAGTTGTTACTTTTTGTTTATGACTTTGTATAGCATAGTTGATTAAGGTGATAGCCTCATATTCAAGAGAACATGCTCAAATTCTATTGACGTCATAATTTTTATATTCAACCCGTAAAAAAAAAAAGGAAAGAAGGAAACAAAATTAATTTATGGGTTGAACATCAACTCGACCGAACTCGGACCAAAAGTTTAGATGTTACTTATTTTCATGAAAAATTATTAAACTCATATATTTGGGGAGTAGGTTTCCATGATTCACCCATATTATTTTTCCGGACATTCAAAATAAAAAAAATTATAACTCAAACCAGTTTTCCATCTTGTTTTTCGAAAAAAAAAAAAAATCGTGTAACAAATGCACATAAAATTCGGTGAGCAGAATAGTATATAGCTGACAATTCCATATTCTAAAGAATCAAATTCCTTAGAATTAAACTTATGGAAAAATTATATTCTCATGTTAGTGAATATATAATATTTCTATGAGTATATAGTTCATATAAAAAAATATAGTATTTTCTATTTGTGATTAAATATATTAATAGTAATTACTCTATGTGACTTTTTATAGTTTAGCTGATTAAGGTGATAGGCTCGTTAAAGAGAAATGAGCCTAGGCCAAACTTAGACCAACCTGAATCAGACACAACTCGGAAAAAAAAAAAAATAATAATAATAATAATAATAACAACAACAACAACAACAACAACAACTATGAGTTTAATCCGATTCGACCAAATTTGGATATGAAGTTGAGCTAATCCAGTTTATTTTCATGAAAATTATATACACACATAATTTCGGAGAACATATTTTTCATGATTCATGAAACTTTTTTTTGGATATTTAAAATTTGCAAAAAAAAAAAAAAATATTACTCAAACCAAAGATGGTAATAAAATTCCACCCTAATGCACCTAAGGAATATGTTAGCCCCGAGGCGTATCAAGATGAGAACAAGGGCTAGAAACTACAGAGGTTCATTCAAACTTTTCATTAAGCGCTCTGTTTAATTGTGAAGAAGTAGTCCAGGGATTCATGCAAGAAACTGACTCCCCGAACTACACGAATCCAGCAAAACAAGAAAGACCCATAAACCAAGCAGACAAAGTTCCTTGCAAATGTAGTTATAATTGAGATAGAACGTTCACATCATAGAAGGATGAAGAAGAAATAAACAAAACCGTTCTCCTCTTTACGTTCGCAGACGCTACAATGAGATAAAACAAAAACAACAAGAGAAAAGCAAAACCATCCCCTTGTTGGGGTGAACATGTCATCATTGCTTAAAAGCAAGATCCGTCCCATATACGATCTGCTCCCAGGAATCAGCAAGTTCATACAAGAACTTCTGAAATGCTCTGGATCACTTTCGGAAAGCCTTGGAACTCAATTCGAGCCGAAGCTCACCAAGGCGCATAGGCCTCATGGGGTAAGCGCATAAGCTTGCTGCTGCCCCATAGTCCCTATGTAGTGCAGTGGATTTTCCCTCTCTTCCAACTCACTCAAATGAGAGAAGTGGGGCTCTATTTATAGAGCATGCTGGCACCTATGAGCGCATAAGAATGCTTATGTGCCGTCTGACCAAATCCCACGAAATTCGCTGCACAAACTACTATGTCTTGACACAGCAGCGTACCCATGCCCTGTGTACGACCTGTCACGTCAGTCTGCACGCCGAAAGCAACAACAGCTGACAAGACAGACAGCGACGAAAGTAGCCATCCACAACTAGGCGCATAGCCCTTGGAAGCATAGTGCCATAGACGCATAGTCCCAGTCACAGTCCCAAGACACATAGTTTCTGGACTCATAGCACCTGACGCATAGCCCTAGATGCATAACGCCGAGCTACATAGACGCCATGACGCATAGCGCGTGGCCGCACGTCTTGCCGCGTGCGCCTCGAGCATGAAACCCGCGTAAGAGTACCATCAAAACGCCACTTTACGCCCTTAGTCCGAGTCACGTAACTCTTATGGATTTCCAAAGAGAGTGTCAAAACAATGAATTGTTCCTAGTGACTTACATTTAACCATCTAGAAAAATCAATCCACATGAGCTACCTCATGCACACATGAGCTACCTCAGCTCATGTGCATATGACAACACAAATATAGCTATTATATTGTGATATACACCATGATGAGTTTTCTAATGTGGGACTAAAAGTTCCTAAAGGAAGTGAAAACACCAATAGAATATTCATTTGAATTATAATAATGTTCGTAAGCGATGCATAATAGAATTGATAATATAATTTATTGGATTGTTGAATGCCAACCAAAGACGTGTGGCATTAGATTTGAGATTAGAATTGTAATTAATGATGACCATTTATAAAGGCACCCCAAGATGTGTCAGGACAACACATTTTTTTTCTTTCTATTTTTAATTCCGAAATACCTTTCAAAAGTGTTGAAAGCACCTGCAAACTTAATAAATAAATCAAATTTGGCTTCTTACTCTCATCTTCATCTTCATTTCCAAATCCATAAACATTAATCCATGTCTTTTTAATAGTTTCATAGTAGATAATCCAATGTAAAACTATTTCTGAAATTTCAAACTATATTAATGGAGTTGCGAAACTTCGTAGTCGAAAAAAGTCACGTTTGGGTCGACGAAGATCTGCCAGAAAACGGGGCTGACGAAGGACTCCTAATTTTTGGCAATCCTAAATATGCACGAAACTACCAAAATTTTGACAGTCCTAATAATAGTTAAGACTCTCAAAATGTTAGCCGAGTTGAGGACGAGTTGCGTTCAGGAGTGTCAAAATACTGTTAAAATGTTGAGTGTCCTTTGCATATTCTGGAATGCCAAAATGAGTCCTGAAAATCTGTGTACTCATAGAGATATTTGAAATAAATCAGTGTAATGAACTGAACCGAAACTATAAAATAATAATATTGAAGCTCAAACTCAAATATGCCTCTAATGTGAAGCTCTCAAACTCGCATATTCCTGGCAAAACACTGAAAAGTATTTCCTCCATCGCTACATGCCCAAAACCAAAAACTCGGAACATCGAAAAAAAATCCTCATATCATTATAACTGTAAAATAGATGATTGCATGCAACCTCTTCGTCTGAAACAAAAGACAATTCCTCTGAAACACTACACCATATCAGTATCGGTATCGGCCATATCGGACCGATATCGACCAATACTATAAAATACGAGTAAAACCAAGCAGAACCCAAGCAACTTATATTCCATCTGAACTTGGAGGTTTGGCATTGTTTGGTATTATTATACATTTGCTCTTGATGGTTGTCTAACAATACTATCATGCTGATCTCCTTTGATTAGAGGGCTCACAACTTAGAAACATTCCAGCTGATTGTCTTCTGCCCTCGAGTCTTGAGCAACTGCCTCATGGCAAAAACATTATGAACATTAGGTTCCTTCATTCTGGAAAGGTAAATTCTAAAGGCACTCCACATTTTACTTCAGGACAGTCCACTCATAGGACTGTCAACTTATTGACAGTCCTAACATAAAGTAGGACTGTCAAAAGAATTTGAATATTAAGATAGACTGTCAACGAAGTTGGCAGTTCTCCTTAATGTTAGGACTGTCAACTTTGTTGGCAATCCTAATGAGCTGTCCTGGAGTAAAATGTAGAGTGTCATTAGAATTTACCTTCTGAAAACTGAAGCGTGGACCGCATTAAGTTCCTTCATGAGATTGGAGCCCAAACCACGGTATCATCCAAACACATTATGAACATTAGCCCCATAAAAATTGGGTGTTTAAACATATGCATAATGAAACATCAAAGAAAGATTTCATTCTAGCTCCTTTCCATACCTGAACACCATTAATGCACTTGCCGTGAGAAAACAATAAATAATAATTCATAAAAGGTAGCTATATACATATATAAACGTGGTGCACACCTAGAGCATAGGACAGTCCTACGACTAGTTGTAAATGAAGACTTCTGTCTTCAGGAATGCCCCTTTTTTTTGCATTCCTAGCAATACACATGATTGATAATTTTTTGGCAGCCCTACGTAATTCTAAACAGGACTTTTTTCGAATCCGAAGGTTCGAAACTCTTCGAAACTTTAGAAATAGTCCCAGACTAAGCTAATCTACTACAAAACTATTAAAAGGACATTGATTAGACTTGAAATCTACTACAAAGCTAGATTTTAATTAATGGAGATTTACCTTGATTGTTGTCGTACCCTCTTACAAGTTTAGGCTTTACGGTTGTAGGAAGAGAGTAGGAAGAGCAAGAAGGTAAAAGAAAGGGAGGATGGAGGAGAAGAGTGTGTTGCCCCCAACACTTTTTTGTGTTGTCCCCTAACAAAAATTCCAAAATAGTGTGTTGCCCTCTAACACGTGTCGCCCCATAACATATTTTTGGGTGCATTTATAAATTGCCTATATAATTTCCAATGCGCATCATGAATCATATGGATATATAGATTGCTAACTGAGGAAGATAACAACCACGATCTCATTGCGACCTTGTCGATATCATGTTCCTTATCACACTTGGTATTATATCCAAGGATTAAAAATCTTTCATATATTCAGAATTTTTTGGTGAAAGATGAGACTAGAGTTTGAGGATGCGATTTGTGATGAGAATGAGGGACAAGAAACAAGGAAATAGGGTTGTTAATTATCAAAAAACACAGTTGTCAGATGATGATGATCCTATTTAGAATTGTAAAGGTGGCATACATGCTTGTTCTAGGCTATGCATCAAATGAGAAGATGATATGTCAAAGACGGAAGAAAGAGGAGTGGTTTGTGGTAGGCAACCGGGGTAGCAATCATTGCACAAGGAGAGGAAAAAAATGGTGGTGTGTTGTTTAAAAGTTGTGGTTGGATTAGTCAGATGGAGACACTTCTAAATTAGGGGGAGGTGATAAGAAGGATAAAATAAAGTGACTACGGAGAAACTGGTGATAATATATATGACAAAAAAGTATATATAGTTGAATTCACGAAAATCCGTACAAGTTTCGTGTCACGTCCCGTTTCCATATTATGGTAAGTTGGGCAGGCAACAACATCTCCAGGCTACGCACACTACGAGTACTTTCGTACCCGTATTGCAATTGTCGCCTGTAAAGGCTAGAATGGAAAGGTACAAGTGACAACTTAACACATTCATTTACATAAACTATAACCATTATACATTAATTGCTTTCTAGAAGTACTAAATACACAAGTTCTATTCAACAAAACAATAATTTACATATAACTGGTTTACAAAACGTTGTCGGCCGTCTCTTGAGGTTCTTTGGATTGTCTACTCCTCGTCATTGTCCTTGTCATAAAGAGATAGCATGTCAGCAGACACGTCGTCTTTTCCTAGTGAACAAATACTAGGTCGTTTAGAAACGACAAGCAATCCTCGGTCAAAGGCGATAATAAGAAAAATTATAATTTAGAAGAACTTTAAGAATTATAAGAAAATTACATTAATACCTTCATTGTGAGACATTTAGAGATATTATATGATCCTGATTCAAAAACAATTATCACACTAGCCCTAACATTATTCCTTATGAATCTATGATTATGCAAACTTGTAGAGAACACATGTGGATCACGATCACCTTCTATTTTTCCGACAATAATCTCATTTACCCGGGACCAGGTGGTGTCTGTATTGGATACGGTGCCTTAAATCCGACCCCCATTTCTTGTGGAAAACTTGTATGCATTTAACTTTTTAAATTCTGTTTTATTTTTCGAAATTTACTGAACTGTTCTCTGTTGGTGAGCTAGGCCTCATCCCCCGACATCACAAGACCTTACAGATGCGGGACTACTGATCATCTTTTACTGGTATAATCATATTGTAGGGATTTCAATGGATGTGATCCAGTTGTTTTCTCCCACCCCATGATGCAGCTACAAACATAGACAAGGTCTATTAACTCTTAAGTCTAATATTATCCTCTAACTTGATTACCATCCCGTATATAAAAGACAATACGCCATACGGTAATCTCTTGTTGGAGAAAGAATTATCCAAATTATTACCATCCGTGTGTCGGAACGACACGTCATATGGTAAAGTTGTTGGCAAGGAATCGCTCTTCGACTTATCTTACCATCTCGTGTATCAAGACAACACGCCATATGGTAAGATCAAGTTGACTAGGAAGCTGGATATGATTTAGATTATCTTGTTTAGGTTCTCCAAAACCTAGATATTCCAAATTTAGCCAACTCCCGAAATTATTGAAAATTTCGACAAAATCTCCTTTGTATTTGTTGACTCGGAACAATTTTCAATATAACAAAATTAATATCCGGGCACGCCGACCCCTTCGGTGGAGCAAACCTCAACACCGGACCACGCATTTTAATATTCCGGGTACGCCGACTCCTTCGGTGGAGCAACTCTCAACACCGGACCACGCAATATAATATATATGCAGTTAAATTTAAAACTTTCTTACCTTAACAAGTAAATAAGCAAGCTAGCAGTTTATCTCAATTTTCTCTTCCTAAAAGCCATCCAAGTTCAAAAGAACAAAAATTATTAGTAATATAATAATACCAAAATCTTTCTTCCAATGTCATTGTGTACTAATTAATTTCGTAAGTTTGCAAAATTAACTTGGTATTAGTTACAATTTTTTTTTTCTTCTAAATATTCAGTTTAACTCTTACTTGTCATATATACCACTCTTTGGCTTCTTGAAGGTGCGAAGTGGCCAATTTACTTGAAAAATTTAACAAGTGGATTATCCTAGTGTTCCGGTATCCAAAATAATTATTCTAAATGTGTGTTTATGAGAAAATGGGCCATTTAGGTATAATTATAATTCTGTCCAGAATTGAAATATCGTATTAAATTGATAATTTGTCAAGTTCACATATTTCAAAGTAAATTTTAACAAGCCCTAAATATATAAGTATTCATACTCCTAATCCATAAGACCCCTAATGTGTAAATTCCAATTTGTAGACATATAAATTGAATCGATATACGTATGTCCATGGTACTTATATATTAATGAGTTGTGTTCTTGCACCTCTCTTTATACGCATGCAAAATTAGTACACATGTAAGTAGGTTATGCATATGCATTCATGTATATTTGTCCTTCTTCTTTATACTCTAATAACCATTAAAATATATATATCTATACATATTATATGAATTAACCAAGGTGTCCATTTCCGTGTCCTACATAGTGTGTCAATATACTTATACAAGCATTGATTTTTGTCTATAGGCATAATTTTTTTTTTCATGCTTATTCAATATATCATCTTCACGAAATTAATTTAGTCATGAGTTCCACAAAATTCAGAAATAAAACTAATCTAATATTATTTCATGATAATTTAGAGTGTCAAAAGAGAATTTCAAAGGAAAGGGGGAGGACTTGCCTTGGCTTGAGCAACCCTAGATTTGATCTCAAATTAGTACCCTAATTTCTGAATTCCACATAGAGCTGTCAAGTGGGCCGGGCCGGGCCGGGCTCGGGCCGGGCCTCTTGGGCCCACAAAATGTAGCGGGTCGGGCCGGGCCGGGCTATGGGTGGAAAATCTAAGCCCAGCCCGGCACATAACCCACGGCACGGTGGGCTTCGGGTCGGGCCGTGCCGGGCCAGGCCGGGCTTGGGCTGGTAGGAAAGTCTAAGCTGATGTATGGATGCATGCATGTATGTTGTTGTTGAGTTAACTTGCAACTAATATATATTGAAATTAAATAAATTGAATTGAATTTCAGTTCAGACATTCATTTCGTTCAATTCAATTCACTACTACACTCTATATAATCTTAATGATAACAGAGGCCACATTTGCACTTGTTGTTATTGGCTGTCTTATCTTGGCCAGCAAAGTACAAGTCATTTGTTTGGATTGGAGGACAGAGTGTTTGTTGTGTACATGTTTTTTTTTCTTTTCCTTGTGAAAGTGATAACACTGCTGTTTAGGATTTACAAATCAAAGAGATTGTGCAGGGATGTTGCAGGCCAGGACGGACCGGGCTTGGGCTTGGGCTTCGGGTCGGGCTTGGGCTACGGGCCGGGCCGGGCTTGGGCTTCGGGTCGGGCCGGGCCTATATTATGGGTCGATATATGTGGCCCGGCACGACCCAATATGCGGGGCCGGGCTGGCCCGGGCCCACGATTAAACGGGCCGGGCCGGCACATGGGCTAATTTTTCGGGCCGGGCTCGTGCTGGGCTGGGCCGGCCCGGCCCAATTGACAGGTCTAATTCCACACACACTTGCAAGAAATGGGATTTGATTTAGTATAAGTTTTAACCCAAAATTTGATATGAAGAAATTTGGGAAAGAATAAGAGGTTTATACCTGGGTTTTGAGAGTGTGAGGGAGGAGGAGTTGAAGGTGGTGGTGGCCGGCGGCGACAGCAGCAGTAGGTTGTGGTGGTGGTGGGTTGGAAGAAGAGTAGGAGGAAGGAGAAGAAAAAGGAAATGAAGGGGGAGGAGAAGCAGTGAAAAGAAATAGAGGGAGAAGAGAGTGAGGGAGAGGGTTAGGTGGCAAATAAGAGGCTTTTCTCTTCATGCCTTGAGCCATGTGGCTCATGCATGTGAAACATATACCCATAG
This sequence comes from Iris pallida, assembly GCA_029216955.1. Classification (NCBI taxonomy): domain Eukaryota; kingdom Viridiplantae; phylum Streptophyta; class Magnoliopsida; order Asparagales; family Iridaceae; genus Iris; species Iris pallida. The sequence continues at coordinate 9,973,579 of JANAVB010016999.1, read as the reverse complement.
TTGACACCTAGCCATAGTGAGGTGTCCATCCAAATATGAAATTTCAAAATTTGTCTAAGGACTTTTCATGCAAATTTAAATAGAAAATAATAATAATATTAAAAAGAAAATTTATAAGTTCGCTACTTGGTTAAAGGTCTTTCAAATGCCATTATCTGCTATATATAAGTAAATGCATGTGAACTAGTAAGAAATATTTTGACGAATAAATGTTTTCGTTTGACGATTTTATCCCTTAATGTGTCTCTTCCTCAGCTATACTTTTTCTTTTCATCTTCTATCCAACCACATTTGCCAATGTACCTCACTTTACGACCAAAGTGTCCGTCTCTGAGTATGATTTTGATTCAATAAAGGTCATGAAATATTGACTAAAATCTTGTGGTTATAAATCAATTTCAATTGTCAGAATCAGAATCAGAAGTTTGTAAACACAACAATTATAGGGAAGACATGGGCTAAACCGATATAGTTCAGAAAGTTAGTTGGCATTCTAATCAACTTATCTCATGAGAGACATGGGTATGGTGACCCTTTGGTTGTCAATTATGAATTCTGAGCTATGTGTTAGAGGCGACGCCTATGCGACTCATGAGAGACATGAGTATGGTGACCCTACAGGTCAAATGTATGTCAACTCACCTTGGGTTAATTTCCTCTCGTTGTGGCGATGGTCGCCGACCGCCTAGGTTCGCACATGGTTAATTTCTCCTAGTTGTTGCTTGCTTAATGTTTGATGCTTATTGCTTAATGCTTATTTTAAACTTTTATGCTTTTGTGATCAAATATATATGCTTAGTTTATAAAACATAAGTACGTCACATTGTACACTTGTATAGTACATATGCAAGAGCACCAGGTAAGTACCCAAGTTCCTGGGCAATACCTAGACGGCGCCTTAGCGCGCCTAGGCGAGTCGGGAGGCCTGTCGCCTCGCCTCGCCTAGCGTCCACAACAACATAGATTCTGAGACCTCTACCTTGTTAGGTACATGGCATTTTTCAGGCTCAGCGGCCCAAGACTGTTTGTTGTGACATGTATCTGCCTAACCTGTCTAAACCAAGCAGCTGGCCTAACAATGGGCTCACATTGTCCAGATAGCTCATATCTGTCTAGTTCTCCAATAAAGAATCCAACGTCTGTCTGTTTGGCTTTCCGTTGCTAATATTTACTTTGACCCCAGTTAAGAATACACAAATCTTAGATGACCGAGAAGACGTCATTAAGTACTTGGCTGATACTGATCTTAGGCAAACAAATAGTGGCTATTTCTTGTGTCTCAATCAATTACCTGGGTCTTAGAAACCTTTTCTTCCTCCCCTTTTGGGAACTGTAATACAGAGTTCATAACTTTTTATTTATTTTCATTGATTTTCTTGGACTCTGATAAATGTAGGAACCTTGTATCTTGTTTGAATCTTGGGTTTTCCTTGGGGTGTCTTTTACATTCATGTTTTAAAAAATTATGATATGGCAACATAAATGGCCTGATTCTCTACATAGGATGCATCAATATGGCCACGTTTCTCTATATGGTCCTCCCACCGAGAGTACTGGGGGTGAGGCTTAGTACTTGCATCCTGGAGGATGTGGGTGCAAGACACGGAAACAACCTCTCTATAAATGGTGTAAGGTTACCTACATCTAAACCATACCCACACTACCCTGCAGAAGCAGGAAGCCTAGGGACACATTTTTATTTATGGTATTTACAAGCTTTGTGTAGGCTTCACCACGCTTCGCTAACTTTGTGGGATTACCTACATCCTTTGAGGGTGCTTCTTTCTTTCCTTTTCTTTTCTGGAGGGTTGCTGGAGGGTGTTTCTGGATCAGACCAGGACCTTGGCAATTGTACCCACATACATACCCAGAGAAGGCTAATTTGCTTTTAAATACCCTCAACTATTGGGATTTTGCAACTAGATACCTTAAAGTATTTTTATTAGCAAGTTGATACCCTCAACTGTCAAATTCTTTGCAACTTAATACCTTCCGCTAGATTTTCTGTCAAAATTAAACATAAAACCCCTTTAATTTTGTGCCTCTAACATCAAAATCAAATATTGTTTACCAAAAGCCGTAAAATATTGTTTCTTAATTACAAACTACATTTCTTCTTCCTCGGTGCTCAACCCATCTTGAACCACCATCTCAACCGCCTGCCCCCCTCCACTATCCACCCTGACTCGACCTCAACCCTCCTCTCTTGCACCCACCTTCTCCATCTCAGCCTCCTCCCTACAACCACCCTCCCTCTCTACAATCTGTTCCCTCCCTACAACCACCCTCCCTCTTTTGTGCCTCCACCCACTGTCCCGGCCTCACCACCCTCTTGTGCGGACATGAACACCATCTTGTGCATAGCTTTATGTTTAGATTCAATAAATACTATTGCCAATCTCAACTCTAGTTTTTTTTCAAGGTTTCAGCTCTTGCTTCACAAAGATTCAAGCACTCAGAGCATCTTCAGCTCCATACAGTATATCCACATCCAATTTTGATTATAATTTAGCTCAAACTTTTGGTTGAATCATCAATTTTCCCTGTCTTTATTGCAATCTGCAGTTACAATTTGTGTTCTACACATGAAGCATAAAGTGGATCCAACTAACTAATCTACTTCCTTAGAGACTGCTTGCATTATCAAGCCAGATTAGAGAGAAGATACACTAAGAATATCTCCTTGTTCAAATCTTGGGGAATCTTAGACTCTTAGTAATCAGAATGATAATTACAATCAACTCAAAGAAAAAGTCACATTATTCACAAATTATTATAACTACTTCAGTAAAGATTACACATGCACACAAACTAAATATCTTTAATCACAAGGTTCAAGCATGATGGATTAGGTTAGGGTTTGCTGGGTTGGGGAGGAGAAGATGGAGTTGGTAATGTTGAAGAGAGAAAGAAGATGGAGGAAGAGAACAAGAGCATATTGTAATTAAAAGTAAGTAAGAAGGGATTTATGTAAAACAAAATATCACCGTGTACTTGAGGAAAATGAATCTGAGGTCACTTTGCAAAAAATGGTCACATAACTGGTAACTTTAATGGATAAACTAACGGAAGATATTAAGTTGCAAACTGTTTGATAGTTGAAGGTATCAACTTGCTAATAAAAATACTTTAAGGTATCAAGTCGCAACATCCCAACAGTTGAGGGTACTTAAAAGCAAATTAGCCCCCAGAGTTGAACTTGAAGCAGATATCTCCAAGTTTGTAGGGAGGCACAAGTAATGGAACATCCCGCGTGGAGGACTATTCATATATATATATTGTACATTTCCTGATTTGCGGACTCTTTATGTCATGTTACTAGTCTATCTGGCACATTAGACCACGACCTGTATGTTTCTTTCTTTGAATTGAACACCCCTCAAATTACAGTTGTAAGTATAAATTGAGGTGAGCAGTGTACTACTATTTTTTTATAAATAAAATAAAAATCTTTTTTTTCAGCCATGTCACTAGCCACACCCTTAAAAGGTTTTGAAATGTTCAACTGTCTATTTCAAAAGTTGTCCTTTTCAAAATTTAAATCTTTAATTTATTTGGTTGTAAATGGTTAATTAAATGTGAGTGTACTACCTTAGGTTATTATAGATATTGTTGTGTCCTCCCATCTAGCAGGACTTCACTTTCGCGCAATCTTGGAATATTGTGGAGCTGGATGACTCTTTGGAAGAATGCTTGGCTATTTTAGTTGATACTAGATAGAAAATAACTAAATATATGTGATGGAATTCTAGGCAGTTTCAGGATGGTCATTAGAACTAATTGTGCTGTAAATATGTATTGTTATATTCCCATAAGCTACATCTCAGAAGAGTTGATGTGCTGCTGATGGGTAGTTTGGTTAGCAGGAGTCTGGATTAGGATTAAAGATTAGTTGCATGAAAATAAAGCTCTGTAGCTTAGAGTTGTAAAATCATCACATTAACGTTAGAAGTAGATTGAGGTCTCAATATTTTAATTGCTCTAGAAACTGTGATTTTGTCATTGTTTTCATGTTCACACTGCTGAACGTGGACAGTTGAGTTATCAGAGATTTGCATCTTTACTTCATTTGCTTCGTCCACAACTTCTTTGTTTAGCTACTAAATCTTCCTTCTTTGCTGTATGTTCTTGAAATGGTGCAGTGACAGGAGGAGCTTCGTATTCTACAGTCCTCAATGAGACGCATGCTGATTAGCTAGAAAGTGTCCGCAAATTACCTCATCATCAAACGCAATGAAACTTATCTTCTTTTTAATTTTGCTATTATATGCGTATATTTTTGATAAAGTTGTTATAGCTCAGGTTAATATTAAGGTTCTGCTTTATTTCTTTTTAATTTTTGCTAGTCCCTCTTGTTATATTATATATTGCATACTACCTTGTGTGTTCTGTGTGCATTGTGATCTAGCTATACTAGGATATCAACCCCTTACTGGCAAGAAATCACTTGGAGTATCTAACTGTGTATGAAGTCATTATTCCATTAGAACTTTCAGAAAGAAACCATCCAAATAACAAAGCAACTTGAAAAAAAACACACAAGATCCTCAGTATATGAAGAAATCTTCAACATGTATAACAATATCAAAGCAATATAAACTGTGAATCTGAATATCTGATACCAAATTGTGTCCCGTGATATTTAACTACATCAATTTTTTTTTATAAGCACAAGTTGTTAATCAAGGTTGGGACTGCCAAAAGAAGGGAACATACCTGTTCTTTCTCAAAACTAGAAGGGTAATTATTGCTAGCCGCCATGGGGATGATCTATTACCTGACCAACTTAAAAGATCACATATCAAGACAGAAACACAGAGACAATGCAGAAAAAAACACATTCTAATACTCAATCGAGAGGGGAGAAATAAAATTAATTCATAAAGTTCAATTGAAGAATTTCTAATGATGAAGAAACAGTAAAAGTCTTGAAAGATATATGCAGCAAGAAAAAAAAATATTCGGAGAATAAAATCGTTGATTCTTTTATGAGAGAATATAAATGTTGGTATTGATGGCATAATAGTTTGAAAGTTTTTGTCAATTAATTTTGACACATTGCTTCTCACATTACAAAGCATGTATGTTTCGCCTATTCTGCCTTTTTGAGATAAGTAACCATTAAAAGATGCCAAGAGATTTGCTGCCGAATCATTAAGAACTTTCGGGTTAAAAACTTAGGCAAATTCTATAGGCACTCCACATTTTATTTCAGGACAGCCCTAACTTCAGGACAACTCATCTTGGTGTAATTTTTACTCAGGACATCCGCAATTTTACTTTGGGCTGCCCAACCTACTGCCCACAAAGTTGGTAGTCCTGCTTTATGTTAGGACTGCCAACTTTGTTGACAGTCCAAATTTAAATATGTGGGCTGTCCTCAAGTAAAAATTTGGAGTGACAAACTTGTAAATAAATTGAAAAAAAATTGGGCTGCCCTCAAGTAAAACTTGAGGTGCCAATAGAATTTGCCAAAACTTAAAACAACTATTTGTACATTCTACAATATGCACTCGATACTCCTTGTAGCCTCAAATAGCCACAAAATTGATGTGATCAAGCTACACACAAGAAACCAATTACATATGCCAACTCAAGCAACAAAGGAGTTTCCATAGCCTCAAATGCTATGAATCCAACAACTGCAAATAAAAGCTTATTGTTGGTATTCTGGATTGATCTACAAACCTCGGTGCATGATAACTAATCACACGATGGTTCTCTTCACAGGTCTCCTCTGTTTGAGCTTCACCTTCACATCGACCCCATTATCAATAATAGCCCGAAGCACAACCTCCAGTTTCCCTTCGATCTTGTCCCCTTTCCTCGGCGTGTAAACGACGTTGTGGATGTCGTCCTCGACCGCACGCTGGGCCAGGACGGCGCCCACCGCCGCGCACGCCTTCGCGTCCTTCCTCGAGCCCACGTCGAACTTGAGGTCCTTCGAGATCGAGTGCGCCACGGCGACGACCCTGCTCGTCACCCTGTGCACCACGCAGGCCCTCACCGAGCCCTTCGTCACGTAGATGTCGAGGCAGAAGGGCAGGTGGTAAGGGCCCGTGAGCTGGTTGAATGTCGGCGTCCTCTTCGCCCTCTTTTCCGCCGCGCCCTTTTTTTCGGCAACCTCGTAACCACGAGTTGGCTTTTCGGGTTTCTTGCGTTCCTTCTTAAGGTCCGTTCCGGCCGGCCTTTCTTGACCCTTCCTCTGAGATGACTTCTTCCGGGGGCGGTGGTGGAAGTCGATGTTGTACTCCTCGAACTCCTTGGAGTCTCGGTCGAGTTTGTAGAAAAGCTGCTTACGGACCCTTAGGTCCTCTATATCGTCCATGTCCGGGAGGGCGTCTAGTACCGAATTGGGACCGGGAGACCGAGCGGCCGGGCCGGCCGCGGCCTGCGGCGGCGCGGCGTCGGCGCGGCCGCAGAGGGAATGGGGCCAGAGGGCGTCGTCGACGAGTTCGATGCCGAAGCCGTCCAGGCGAGCGGGACGGGTGGGGATTAGGGACGGTAGGTCGACCGGTCTATGGAGACGGCTGGTGGCGGGTTTGGTCGAGTCCGCGTCGTTTCGGCTTTCGAACAGCAGCGGTTTCCTAAATGGGTCTGAGGATGTTGTTGCGTATGTTCTCCTGATGGCCATGTTCCTCGTCAATAAGAAGAACCTAGAGATGTTGCTTTTCATTTTTGAAGAGGGGGGAGCTAACCGGCGCTGGAGTCGAGGGAGGCGACGAGCGGGGAGACGCTGATGCAATTGACGGAGGAAAAAAAATGATTGGGGGGGGCGGGGGGGGGGGGGGGGGGTGGGGGGGGGGGGGGGGGGGGGGGGCTCTATTGATCCGGCGGAACGGAGGAGCAGGGGTGCGGGGTCGCCGGAGATGGGGAAGCTGAGGGCGAGGTTCGCCGGAGGGTGAGGAAGGAGATGGACAGTGGTGGTGGTGGTCAGAGGAGGAGGCTTCGGCAATGACAGAGGGAGTGAGTGAGGAGGAGAAGAAGAGGTGGTGGTGGCTGTGGGGGTGGAAAAAAAAAGGGGTGGCGGCGGTTGCGATCCGAAGAGTGAGGGGAGAGCATCATAGTTTAAATGGGCAAATGTTAAAGGCCACCCTTTTTTTTTAGGCAATTTATAAAGGCACTGTCCATTTATTTGATCATAGGGCTGCCCCAAGTAATCCCGCCCTCCCCCCCCCCCCCCACCCCCCCCCCCCCCCCCCCCAACACAAACTTCCCTCTTCTTCCTCAAGAACCCTAACTTTCCTCTTCTTCTTCCTCCTAAGTCCTAACACTGACTCCATTCTCCACCACTCGGCGAGCAGCTTCATCATCTTCCTCTTCTTCCCCACGTCCTCTTCTCTCTTCCAAGGAGAACGATGGCCCCGAAACCTTCCTCGCAAACAAGGTGCGAAATCTTCCTCCATTTCTTTCGAAAACCGTAGAAATTATCTGAGACAATTGAAGGATCAATTACATTCGTTATTTCCATTGCATCGGACCGTAGCAAACGTGTTTGCCAAAATTTGGCGTCGGCCAGGACTGCCCAGTCTTCTGGCAGTCCCGACTGTATGTTGGACTGCCAGAAGAATGAGCAGTCCATTGGCATAACATGTGTAGCGAAGGACTGCCCATTCTTCTGGCAGTCCTGACTGTATGTTGGACTGCCAGAAAAATGAGCAGTCCATTTGGCATAACATGTGGAACAATAGACTGCCCACTTTTCTGGCAGTCCTGACTCTATGTTGGACTGCCAGGAAAATGAGTAGTCCATTAGCATAACATGTGTAACAAGGGACTGTCCACATTTCTGGCAGTCCAACATAAAGTTTGGACTGCCAGAAAAGTGGGCAGTCCTTTCTTACACATGATGTGAGTTAGGACTGCCCTCTTTTCTGGCAGTCCTAACTGCATCTTGTGTAGTGTCCCGCTCCTAGCGGTTCACTATGTAAGGCTTGTGGCTTGGCTAACTCGGTCGAAACCGAGTATTGGGGAAACTTACCGTCGGCACCGAATCGATCACGGACAAGTGCATAAGAACCTTTCCAACTAATGGATTGGTTTCTCTTGAAATGCGTCCAAGAGTTTTCTCTGGATGTTTTGCTGCTGGTTTTGTTGCTTGGTTTTGATGGATGCTTTTCTGAATGGTTTTCGATGATTTAATTCTTGCCCGTTTTCATCGATTTGCATAGCATTCATTCTTGAGAATTCTGAGAGAAGAGAACACAACGAGACGGATTATTAACCAAACTTTTGGTGCCAATGCAGACTGACGCGTGACGGAAGGCTAAGCGTGCAAGTGTTCCTCTTTCTCTCGGCGATTCTCTAATTTGGTGAGTGTGGATCTCTGTGGTGGTATTGTCCCTCTCGCTATTCCTTCATGCCAACTAAATAATTGTCTTGCAACATCCGTTGATCGATATCAAGTTGCTAAATGCCACAAGTCAATACCACTAAGAAGTTAGAGATTGATCATTGAACATTGAACATTGAAATGAATGCTAGTCCATAGAACATTGAAATGAATGCTAGTCCCTTGAACATTGAAAGAATTGATTACGCTGTGAACAACATTGAGATTGTGCTTGTCGCTTGAACATTGAATTGAGATAATTGATGCCTATGATGATGAGATATGAAATGTTGGGAATAAACATGTTGCTTAGTACTTAATATTCTATGCACACAATGTTTATCGAGTCGGACACACATTCGCATGACCATAGACGTACTTGTATACAAGGATTTCCTCGAACGGTACCTGCGGCGGTGGGATCGAGTCGACCTAGGAGGAATTAGTGCTTTGGTAGCACGGTATCGGAACCTTCATTCGGGCTCGCAACCCGATAAATGGTCAACCGCATACCAATACGAAGTCCTATATGGCACGTCGACATGGTGCACAACCACCAATGGTCATGTTGTAAGGATGTATGCTAATCAATGTCTTATGTAGGGGCGGTAAGTATATTATTATTATTATCCTGTATCTTATGCAGGAAAGCTGGATTCGGCCAATGGTAAAGTAAACATGGTTTATTCCATGTTACATTTATTGTGATTTACTCTGAATGTTTCCTGTCCCTTATAAGTTCATATCTTTAAAATGCTTGTCATTAATAAAATATTGGTTTAGCTGAGTGGGCCAACGGGGCTCACCAGCGCATTGTTATAATGTGCTGATCCCTCCTCCACAGGTACTGGAGAAGGCTCGGGCGCACATCGCAATTAAAGCTTTCTGAACTGTTGTTTCCTTTCAAGTTATTTTTCCCTAAAGACGCACAAAGTATTGCGGAGATTTCAAAGATAGCTGCTTATATTTCAAAGTGCTAAAGGGGCATGATGTATGGAACGGAAAATTATTTCATGGCAGCCTATCAGTTGTACTTCTTTTCATGAATCAATGTAGCCGAAATGACATTTCAAATATTATCGAGAAAAGTTGTATTCTGACTACAATTATGAATAAAATGAGTATTTCTTCTTCCTATATTGTGTCTCAATGTTTCCGCAACTGTGGCTTACTTTCAAATGTTTCAAAGTAATTTAAATGTGCATGTTCTAGCCTTGTACAAGTGCAACTCCAGACTTGTATGGCATCACGCCTTAGCGAGGACGATCAATTCGGCGTGAATCGAAGCAAAGCGAGCGATTCCCCGAATCGGGGCGTGACAAGTTGGTATCAGAGCACGGTTTCAAATCCTCGGATTTCAAAAATATTTTTCAAAAAGGAAGTCTTGATGCAAATTTTCTCGATTGATGGTGTCGATAGCGCTGGCATGAAATAATGTTCCATACAATAAGCCCATAAATATTTTATGAGTGTTAATAGAATTATTTCTTTGTTGTAGAATGACCAAGGGTGATAGCACAAAGACGAATTCATCGTCGGACCCGATTGAGAAACTGATTAAACAAATGGAGGCTCAGAGGAAGCAGAGCGAAGCTCAATATTGCGCGCTTCAAGAGCAGCTTCAGTATCAGTTTCAGGAGCAGCTGGATGCTCAACAAAAACAAGTGGATAGTCTAACTCAGATTGTCACCAAGCTGACGGCCGATTCTAATGTTTCTGCAAAGGCCGCAGCAACCGAGACCGTGGAAGTGCCGACAGAGAAATCTGAGACGCCGACACGGAAGAGAACGAGCTTCAAGTTCTCTGAATTTAAAAGTTGCGACCCGCCTGAATTTAATAGGAAAGAGGAGCCAGATGAGGTGATGGGCTTCTTGAACACACTGGAGGGCTATTTACGAATGTTAGAGATTCAGGGCAGTAAGAGAGTGGAGTGTACCGCTGTACAACTTCGTCTCCCAGGAGTGGTGGATTTTGCAGAGACAAGCACTTTGCAGAAATAGTCAGGATATAAAGATGTCTTGGGAGGCCTTCAAGCAGGCTTTCATTACTCAATTCATCCCACCCGCTGTCCGACAACAAAAAGAGAATGAGTTTATTGCACTTCGACAAGGCAGTATGTCAGTGCATGAATACGAGACAGAGTTTTTGAAGAGAGTCGCATTCGCTGGGTACATGGTACCGAATGACGATGCGAAGCGAGGAAGATTTGTGCAAGGCTTGAATGAGGGCTTGGAGCGGGATGTTTTAAGTCAGAAGTGTACGTCATACAGAGAGGCGTACGAAACAGCTCTCGAGATGGAGAGATTTCATCGATCGACTAGTCGTAGGACGACACAGAACTGCCAAGGCAATAACCAGAAACGACCTTGGTCGGCGGGAAGAAATGACGCACCTAAGCGTCACAACACAGGGGATAACAAGGGACCTCAGCAGCAGTTGCCACGTTGTAATAAATGCAACAGGTGGGGCCACAAAACTGAGGACTGTCGTGCTGGATGTTTCAAATGTGGAGGTATAGGCCACAGGGAAGTTGACTGTAGAGGCAGAGGAAACAATCAGTATCGTGGGCATAACAATAATCAGAACCGGGGCCAACATAACAACCAAAATCGTGGTCAAGCGCCACCAGCCTTGCCAGCTCCAACTGGGAATGCACCGAATCAACGAGGTGGCCAAGCAAGGGTTTATGCCTTAACTCAGGCAGAGGCCCAGACCGTAGAGAATGTTATAACAGGTATGTTGCTGTACAAAGGCATACCTGCAAGAGTACTTTTTGATTCTGGTGCTACTCTTTGCTTTATCTCTTCTGATTTTGCAACAGAAAATAAATTTTGTATGACTCAACTAAAGACAGCTTTGTGTGTTAGTACTCCTTCGGGAGTAGATATGCCTACAACTTTAATTTGCAGGGACGGCTACATTAAGATTGGAGGCAAGACTTTATCTCTGGACGCAATTGTACTCGACATCAAAGAGTACGATATCATATTGGGAATGGACTGGCTCAGCGCCTGTCATGCAACGATCGACTGTACGGATAAGAGAGTTGTGTTTCGCCTACCTGGATAAACAGAGTTCTCTTACTCGTGCGGCTCGGCGTTCCAAGGACCTATGGTAATATCGGCAGTTACAGCAAGGCACATGCTGTACTCGGGGTGTGAAGGCTTTCTCGCTTCTGTCCAAGACACTCAAATGAAGAGTGTAGGCTCGAATCAGACCAAAATTGTGGCAGAGTTTCCCGATGTGTTTTCGGACGAGATACCTAGAATGCCGCCGGATAGAGAAATTGAATTCATAATTGATACATTTCCGGATACTCGTCCGATATCTAAGGCGCCGTACAGGATGGCTCCGGCAGAATTGAAGGAACTAAAGGTACAGCTACAAGAATTACTAGACCGGGGATACATTCGCCCAAGTGTATCTCCATGGGGAGCTCCAGTACTGTTTGTAAAGAAGAAGGATGTGACGATGCGGCTGTGCATCGATTACATAGAACTAAACAAGGCAACCATCCGTAACAAGTATCCCTTGCCAAGGATAGATGATCTATTCGATCAGCTACAAGGGGCGACCGTGTTTTCTAAAATCGATCTTCGTTCAGGATACCATCAGTTGAAGATCAGACCCGAAGATGTTCCTAAGTCAGCATTCCGTACAAGATACGGACACTATGAGTTTTTGGTCATGCCATTCGGCTTGACTAATGCTCCAGCAGCATTTATGGATTTAATGAATATAGTGTTTCGACCGTTCTTAGAAAAGTTTGTTGTTGTGTTCATCGATGACATCTTGATCTACTCAAAGGATAGGGAGACTCATGTCGGACACTTGAGAGAAGTACTTTAGATGCTGCGGGACAACCAGCTCTATGCAAAACTAAGCAAGTGTAAATTTTGGATGAACAACGTGTCGTTCCTTGGACATGTTGTTTCGGCAGAAGGTGTTGCCGTCGACCCAAAGAAGATTGAGGCAGTTGTGGACTGGAAGCAGCCTGCATCAGCTAGTGAAATACGGAGTTTCCTTGGTTTAGCCGGGTACTACCGTAGATTTGTGAAAGACTTCTCGAGAATCGTATCACCTTTGACTCGCCTAACTCAGAAGGGAGTCGTATTTAAGTGGACTGACGACTGTGAGAGTAGCTTCCAAGAACTCAAGCAGCGACTCGTCACGGCCCCAATTTTAGCACTTTCGGAAGGCTCTGAGGGATTTCAGATCTACAGTGACGCGTCGGGACTTGGTTTGGGATGTGTTCTCATGCAATGTGGGAAGACAATATCTTATGCTTCGAGATAACTCAAACAGCATGAGAAGAATTACCCAACACATGATTTGGAACTGGCGGCGATTGTGTTCGTATTGAAATTGTGGTGACACTATCTCTATGGTGTGTCCTGCAAGATCTTCACGGATCACAAAAGCCTGAAATACATATTCACACAAAAGGAATTGAATTTAAGACAGCGGCGTTGGTTAGAATTGATCAAAGATTATGACTTGACAATCTCTTACACGCCGGGTAAAGGAAACGTGGTAGCTGATGCCTTGAGTCAAAAATTTGTTGGGTCCCTAACAATAGCAAAAGAGGTACTACGAGATCTTGAAGAGATGGGCATCGAGTTCATGATTCGTCCGCAGAATGTGCAGTTGGCTCAGTTGTAACTTGAGCCGAGTCTCCAGGGAAAGATTAAGATTGCTCAGAAGGATGACCCGTTTCTGCAGAAGATACGCGAGTTGATTCTAGCAGAAAAGGCGTCGGACTTTACCGTTGAAGATGATACTATTCGTGTCAAGGAGAGATTGTGCGTCCCTAAGGATGAGAATATCAGGAAGGAAATACTGACCGAGGCTCATTTCACAAAGTATTCCTTGCATCCGGGAAGCACGAAAATGTATAAAGATCTGCGTACCACATTTTGGTGGCATGGCATGAAGAAGGATGTGGCGCTATTCGTGTCACAATGCTTGGATTGTCAGCGTGTGAAGGCCGAACACCAACGGCCAGGCGGAGAACTACAAAATTTGGCTATTCCACTGTAGAAGTGGGATAATATCTGTATGGATTTTATAGTTGGCTTGCCAAGAACTCAGAAGGAAAATGATGTAATTTGGGTTATCGTGGATAGATTAACCAAGTCGACACATTTCATTCCAATAAAAGTTACGTGGGGCGTAGAACGGTTGGCTCAGATCTACATAAATGAAATTGTCCGATTGCATGGGGTGCCAGCTTCTATAGTATCGGATAGAGAAGGAAGATTCTTGTCGCGATTTTGGATAAGTCTACACTCGGCTATGGGCACAAAGTTGAACTTCGGTACAGCTTACCATCCGCAGACTGATGGTCAGACAGAGAGGGTAAATCAGATTCTTGAAGATATGTTGAGATTGTGTGTGCTGGATTCAAAGACAAATTGGGACGCGCATCTCGTACTAACAGAATTTGCCTATAATAACAGTTATCAGGCAAGTATCCAAATGGCCCCGTACGAAGCCTTATATGGACAGAAATGTCGATCACCGATATGCTGGGATGAAGTCGGCGAACGACAAGTGCTCGGACCAGAACTTGTGGAACAGGCCGTCGAGAAAGTTCGCTTAATTCGAGAAAGACTTAGAGTTGCTCAAAGTCGACAGAAGAGTTATACGGACGTACATCGACGACCTTTGGAATTTGCGGCAGGAGATCATGTCTTCTTGAAGGTCACGCCCATGCGAGGTATGATGCGGTTTGGAATGAAAGGAAAGCTAAGCCCGAGATTTGTTGGACCCTTCGAGATTTTGGAGAAGGTAGCCTCAGTGGCTTATCGACTTGCACTACCTCCGGCTCTGGCTGATGTGCACGATGTCTTCCATGTATCTCAACTGCGGAAGTACGTGCATGATCCAAGCCATGTAGTGAATTTCGATCAGCTACAGCTGAGCGCTGACGTATCCTACACTGAAGAGCCTGTCCAGATTTTGGACAGGAAAGAGAAAGTTTTGCGGAATCGGACAGTATCCCTGGTCAACGTGCTGTGGCAGAACCATGCTGTAGAGGAGTCGATGTGGGAACTAGAAGAGGAGATGCGAGTGAAATACCCCTCGCTGTTTGATATTTTGAGGTAGGACTTTTGCTTTCAGTTTCGAGGACGAAACTTTTTCTTAGTGGTATATTATGTAGTGTCCCGCTCCTAGCGGTTCACTATGTAAGGCTTGTGGCTTGGCTAACTCGGTCGAAACCGAGTATTGGGAAAACTTACCGTCGGCACCGAATCGGTCACGGACAAGTGCATAAGAACCTTTCCAACTAATGGATTGGTTTCTCTTAAAATGCGTCCAAGAGTTTTCTCTGGATGTTTTTGCTGCAGGTTTTGTTGCTTGGTTTTTATGGATGCTTTTCTGAATGGTTTTCGATGATTTGATTCTTGTCCGTTTTCATCGATTTGCATAGCATTCTTTCTTGAGAATTCTGAGAGAAGAGAACACAACGAGATGGATTATTAACCAAACTTTTGGTGCCAATGCAGACTGACGCGTGACGGAAGGCTAAGCGTGCAAGTGTTCCTCTTTCTCTCGGCGATTCTCTAATTTGGTGAGTGTGGATCTCTGTGGTGGTATTGTCCCTCTCGCTGTTCCTTCATGCCAACTAAATAATTGTCTTGCAACATCCGTTGATCGATATCAAGTTGCTAAATGCCACAAGTCAATACCACTAAGAAGTTAGAGATTGATCATTGAATATTGAACATTGAAATAAATGCTAGTCCATAGAACATTGAAATGAATGCTAGTCCATAGAACATTGAAATGAATGCTAGTCCCTTGAACATTGAAAGAATTGATTACACTGTGAACAACATTGAGATTGTGCTTGTCGCTTGAACATTGAATTGAGATAATTGATGCCTATGATGATGAGATATGAAATATTGGGAATAAACATGTTGCTTAGTACTAATATTCTATGCACACAATGTTTATCGAGTCGGACACACATTCGCATGACCATAGACGTACTTGTATACAAGGATTTCCTCGAACGGTACCTGCGGCGGTGGGATCGAGTCGACCTAGGAGGAATTAGTGCTTTGGTAGCACGGTATCGAAACCTTCATTCGGGCTCGTAACCCGGTGAATGGTCAACCGCATACCAATACGAAGTCCTATATGGCACGTCGACATGGTGTACAACCACCAATGGTCATGTTGTAAGGATGTATGCTAATCAATGTCTTATGCAGGGGCGGTAAGTATATTATTATTATTATCCTGTATCTTATGCAGAAAAGCTGGATTCGGCCAATGGTAAAGTAAACATGGTTTATTCCATGTTACATTTATTGTGATTTACTCTGAATGTTTTCTGTCCCTTATAAGTTCATATCTTTAAAATGCTTGTCATTAATAAAATGTTGGTTTAGCTGAGTGGGCCAACGGGGATCACCAGCGCATTGTTATAATGTGCTGACCCCTCCTCCACAGGTACTGGAGAAGGCTCGGGCGCACATCGCAATTAAAGCTTTCTGAACTACTGTTTCCTTTCAAGTTATTTTTCCCTAAAGACGCACAAAGTATTGCGAAGATTTCAAAGATAGCTGCTTATATTTCAAAGTACTAAAGGGACATGATATATGGAACGGGAAATTATTTTATGGCAGCCTATCAGTTGTACTTCTTTTTATGAATCAATGTAGCCGAAATGTCATTTCAAATATTATCGAGAAAAGTTGTATTCTGACTACAATTATGAATAAAATGAGTATTTCTTCTTCCTATATTGTGTCTCAATATTTCCGCAACTGTGGCTTACTTTCAAATGTTTCAAAGTGATTTAAATGTGCATGTTCTAGCCTTGTACAAGTACAACTCCAGACTTGTACGGCATCACGTCTTAGCGAGGACGATCGATTCGGCGTGAATCGAAGCAAAGCGAGCGATTCCCCGAATCGGGGCGTGACATCTTGGACTGCCAGAAATGTGGGCAGTCTTTAGTTACACATGTCCTGAGACAGGGCTGCCCATTCAAATTGGCCGTCCATTATACACTGAGGACTGGTAGAATATTGGACAGCCCAATGTTTGCACTAGTGGAACAGCCACATTTGTGGGCATCCCTTACATTTTAATATGTAATTAATATTCAATAATAGTCATAAAAAGAAGACAAAGAAGAAGGATGTTGAGGCCCGGCCCGAAAGAAAATGTCCTACCGCATCGGATCGCAAGGCGCGTGAAGCTGGTAGAAATGTCGAGAAAGGGCTATCAATCAGAGAACCCGAACCAGCCTCAGAAACAAGAACACATGGAACGAAACGTGTTGCAAAGCGTTTGACGAAGATGTTGGTACCCAGATGCAGAATATCGCAGCTGATTACCCATTTATCGATGAGCGACGCACGAAGAGGCGTCATGATACTGAATGACTATGTAGTTTGTATAAGGTTGAATGTATTTGGTAGTTGGGTGACTTGCAAAACTTTTTTAATTGGTTGAACACTTGTCTGTGTCAACAGTTTCAAATTGGTTGAACACTTGTTTGCATATTATGTGAATGTTATCTTGCTGTGACTCTTAGAACTTGCGTATTATGTGAATGTTACCTTGCAAGTTTGTGTATTATGTGAATGTTATCTTGCGTATTATATGAATGTTATGTTGCATATTATGTGAATGTTATCTTGCGTATTATGTGAATGTTACCTTGCTCTTAGAACTTGCTGTTTGTATGTGGACTGCCCAGTTCCTGGGCAGTCCATACTCACAGCAAGTTCTGCTAAGGACTGCCCAGTTTCCTGATAGTCCACATATGTATGTGGACTGCCAAGAAACTGGGCAGTCCTTATCAGAACTTGTTGTTTGTATGTGGACTGCCCAGTTCTTGGGCAGTCCATATCACAGCAAGTCCTGTTAAGGACTGCCCAGTTTCCTGGCAGTCCACATAAATATGTGGACTGCCAGTAAACTGGGCAGTCCTTATCAGAACTTGCTGTGAGTATGGACTGCCCAGGAACTGGGCAGTCCACATACAAACAACAAGTTCTGATAAGGACTGCCCAGTTTCTTGGCAGTCCACATAAATATGTGGACTGCCAGGAAAGTGGGCTGTCCTTATTAGAACTTGCTGTGAGCATGGACTGCCCAGGAACTGGGCAGTCCACATAGAAACAGCAAGTTGTAATAAGATACAAAATGCTACGCTTTGTCAGTAAGATACAAAATGCAACGCTGCTAATCAGTAAGATACAAAATACTCATAGATACGCAGTAAGATACAAAATGTCAAGTATACAATTGTCTATGCAAAATGTTACGCTTTGTCATACTTAAGTTCATACGTATTTAACTCGACTGACATACTTTCTGGCAGTCCTAAGTACTTCATGGACTGCCAAAATGTGTGGCAGTCCAGTTGAATCGATTATCAACTTTAGGACTGCCACATTTCTGGACAGTCCTTGAAGTATCTAGGACTGCCAGAAAGTGAGGCAGTCCTTAAGTTCATACATATTTAACTCGACTGCCATACTTTCTGGCAGTCCTAAGTACTTCATGGACTGCCAAAATGTGTGGCAGTCCAGTTGAATCGATTATCAACTTTAGGACTGTCACATTTCTGGGCAGTCCTTGACGTATCTAGGACTGCCAGAAAGTGAGGCAGTCCTTAACTTCATACGTATTTAACTTGACTGCCATATTTTCTGGCAGTCCTAAGTACTTTGTGGACTGCCATGCGATGTGGCAGTCCAATTCTGGACTACGAAAAAATGTAACTACGTCGGGGACCAACCACGGGTTCTTCGGAGAGAATATCGTGTTCTTCGGAAGGACCGGGATGATCGATTGCTATATTTGATGTCCCAATTTCTTCCATATTTTCTACATTATGAAAGAACATTCAAAAATTAGGAATCAACCGATTATTTAACAAACTTTGCAATATAGTAGTCGAAAATATACCGACTACTACGAATATTCGTTGATAACTACTCTAGGGTTACAAAACAGGAAGATTTTTGTAGGGACAAGAGGAATCTCAATCTAGGGTTTAGAAGAAAATTTGAGAGGAAGAAGAGAAAGAGAAGAGAAATAAAACAATTGACTTTTATACTACCTAATGGGCTAGCCCTAATAAATTTTTTCAATGGCAAACTTGTAAATAATACAAACTTACAAATGGGCTAGCCCTGATCAAATTATGCAGTGCCTTTATAAATTGCCTTTTTTTTACTAAGGTACTGTTTGGGAAGGGTGAAAAATGGGAGAAAGGAAAAAGTTGAGGGAAAAATGAGAAATTTTTTTTAAATGATGGTGTTTGGAAAGGAGGAGAGAAAATGGGGGAGGAAAATTTGAGAGGAAAAAGTAAGTGGATCCCACCAAAAAATTTTCCTCCCAAAAGTGGGAGGAAATGGAGAGAGATGAGAGGAATTTGAGTGAATTTATCCCACCACCCCTAAAAAAATTAATATTAAATCATCATTTGAGAATACCAAGGAGAAAATAGTAATTATACCTCTATCCATAAACAAATAAAAAATTGTTTTTAAACTTTTCCTTCTCCTACTTTTTGTCCATCCAAACAAAGGAAGGGAAAATTAACTTTACTTTCATTTTACTCTCCTCCATTTTCCTTCCCCTCAAATTTTTCTCTCCCTTCCCACAAATGTTCCCAAACACAGTGTAAGGGTCACCAACTTAAAATTTTAAAAAAATTATAACTTTGCCATTTTGGAAACACTAATTTGGTAGGAAGGAAAAGTGGGAGAAAGGAAAATAGAGGAGGGAAAAGTGAAGGAAAAGATTCATTTTCTCTCGTTTGGTATGGAAGGAAAATAGGAAGGAAGGAAAAGTGGAGGGAATGAGGGATTACTTTTCCTTCATAACCTAAGAAATCCAATCCCCCCAAAAGTGGGAGGAAAAGTGGAGGCTTGTATTAATTAACAATTATACCCCCATATGAATATATTATTTAAAAATTATTTATGAAGTCAAATGGTAAATAAGTGTTTTTAGTTGAGGGTAGAATTGGTAAACCCTATATTTTTTACTTTCTTTCCTTCCACTTTTTCTTTCATACAAAACAAAGAAAAATGCATCTTTTATCTTTTCCATCCTTACTACCAAACACAAAGGAAGGAAATGATCTTTTCTTTCCATATGGAAGGAAAATGAATCCTTATCTTTTCCATTCCTTCCACTTTTCCATTTTTCCTACCAAACATAGCCTGGGCCACCCCGCTTCTGTCAATCGAGGACTGCAGGACTTGCCTACAGTCCAAAGTGAACACAGGACTGCAGTGCTTGCCTGCAGTCCTAGATTTTTTTTAAAATTTCCAACTTACAGTGACTGCAGGACTTGCCTGCAGTCCAAAGTGAAGACAGGACTGCAGGCAAGCCTTGCAGTCACTGTAGGTTGTTGCGGAAGGTGGTGGGAGGCGGAGGGTGCTGCGGAGGGGGCTGCGGGAGGATGAGGAGGAGGGTGCTGCGGGGGGGGGGGGGGGGGGGGGCGTTAGCGGAGGGTGCTGCGGAGTGGGGCTGCGGAGGGGGCTGCGGGAGGGGGCGGCGTTGGCGGAGGGTGCTACGGAGGGGGCTGCGGGAGGAGGAGGATGATGAGGAGGAGGAGGAGGAGGAGGAGGCGGAGGAGTTTGAGGAGGAGCTCGAGGTGGCGGAGGAGGAGTTCGAGGAGGAGCTCGAGGAGAGGAAGGGAGAGACCAGCCATGGTTGTCCTTAGTAAACTTGTGAACTTTAGGTTGCTCTTAGTAAAAAAAAATACAAAGGCATGGTTGCCCTTAGTAGGAGGGTTGCCCTTAGTAAAAAGGGGGTGACCTTTAACATTTGCCTTTAAATGAAGCCTTTTTCTAAGTGCACCACACTTTTTATTTGGGGGCAACCCAAAAATATTTGCAAATATTACAAGTTTGCCATCAGTTTTTTTTACTTGGAGGCAGCCCAACAATAGGTATAAAAGATAACTTTTCTATTTTTTTTCTCTCCCTCCCTCCCTCTACTCTTTTCCTCTCTCTCTCAACTCTTTTCTTCTCTCCCTCTACTTTTTTCTTC
The DNA here is from genome assembly GCA_029216955.1 of Iris pallida. Classification (NCBI taxonomy): domain Eukaryota; kingdom Viridiplantae; phylum Streptophyta; class Magnoliopsida; order Asparagales; family Iridaceae; genus Iris; species Iris pallida. The sequence continues at coordinate 9,953,208 of JANAVB010016999.1, read as the reverse complement.
TCTCCCAACATTTCTAGGTTATAGAATTAAACCCTAGTCCAAATTTTTTCTTCCTTTCTTTCCAAGAATTATCCCCCAAAAAAATTCTCCTATCTCAATCATGTTTGGCACAAAAATTTTCCCAAATTTGTCTAAGATCAACTACCAAAAAATATTTCCACTCATACTCAAAATTAAAAACATAAACATAAATATTAGGTTTAGAATCACTTTAGGGTTCATAAATGAATTTTTCGAACATGATAATTCTCACATATTTCTTGAAACCCTAACCCTAGAACACGACAAATCGTTGTGGCCGTTCGGCTGCTACAGTTTCAAATAGGACTGGCAGGAGCCTGGCAGTCCTATTTGAAACTCTATGTTAGGAGAGTTTTAAATACAAACTCTCCTCACATAGAGTTTTAATTAGGACTGCCACACCCCTGGCAGTCCTACACTAAAGTATGACTGTCAGGGTGCTGGCAGTCCTAGTAGAAATAGTTCTAAAATTAGGTGTGTATTGGATCGATGCAGTAAGTCGGTACGTAGGGACAACCAACCAATAGTTACAACATATCAAAACACCATGATGATTTAGAAAATTAATAATCTTGTTCTGGTTTTGCCGACACAGCCTGTCAAAACTTGGAAATGGAATTTCGATTTGGACGTTACGTTCTAGTTCGATTTGATAAGAAAACGAAGGAGACGTGTCGGAATGAGTAAAGTGCAAGGAGTTTCTACATGTTCTTATTAGTACATCAACTAGTCCACGTTTGAACTTTCAATCCATTATAATTGACCAGAAATTGAATTCTTAGTCGAGTTTGAATCGAATAATTAAGGAGAGTATTTAAATAAAAAAATATGTTAAATGCTTAATAACATATTGATAAATATATATTATATATGGATATTTCTAACAATACATTCATTCATGTATTTATTTTTTAATCTTCCTAGAATGTTCTTGATTTACCAAATAATGATGATGGTGATGTTTAAAATGTTCAACAATTGCTGATCTGACTTTATAATTATTATTTCAAGAGTTCAAGATGTTCCAAGAATAGAGTGAACAAGTTCAAGCAGAGACCAAGCAACATGGAGGAAAGAAACATAAAAAGATTATGGAGGAGATATGCAAAGCCAACAAAAAAAATCCTTGTAGATATTTGATGGTAGAAGTGTCAAAGAGCCAGAAGATTCTATTCAAGTGTATCTATACAATTTGCTACGGTGAGAGCTCGATCTTTTCTGTCATTTATAATGGTAAGGCTGCCACACCCCTGGCAGTCCTACACTAAAGTAGGACTGTCAGCACCCTGGCAGTCCTACACTAAAGTAGGACTGCCAGCACCCTGGCAGTCCTACTTTAGTGTAGGACTGCCAGGGGTGTGGCAGTCTTATTTGAAACTCTCTGTGAGGAGAGTTTGTATTTAAAACTTTCCTAACAGAGAGTTTCAATTAGGACTGCCACATCCCTGGCAGTCCTACACTAAAGTAGAACAACCAGGGTGTTGGCAGTCCTATTTGAAACACTGTCAAACTCTCCTCACAGAGAGTTTCAAATAGGACTGCCACACCCCTGTCAGTCATACACTAATGTAGGACTGCCAGGAGTGTGGCAGTCCTGATACTAACTCTCTGTGAGGAGAGTTTATATTTGAAACTCTCCTCACAGAGAATTTCAAATAGGACAGCCACCACCATGGCAGTCCTACATTAGTGTAGGACTACCACCACCATGGCAGTCCTACATTAGTGTAGGACTGCCTGGTGGGTGGCAGTCCTGATACTAACTCTCTGTGAGGAGAGTTTGAATCTCCTCACAAAGAGTTTCAATTAGGTATCCAAAGAGAGTTTATACACACACGTCCACATAACAACATATCTACTATTACGTATCCAAATTACGACAATCATATCCAACTTACATAAAAAATAACAACATATCCGACAAAATATCCAACAAGTCAAGTTTCCAAACAACAACATATCCTTCAAAAAATATCCGACAAAATATCCATTATGAAGTATACGACAAAATAGCCTAAAATCCATAAGTCAAGTTTCCAAGCAACAACAACCACATCCAAATTACATTCAAATACAAAATGATTTTGAACATCTAACTACATATCATGTCGGGTCTTTGTACGAGACTCCATATTATGCATGAAGGGGAACTCGACCTCGTCGTCGATGCGCTCCAGCTCGTTGGCGATCGCGACACAGTTCTCACTCTGGCTTCGATCGAGCTTGGGGTGCCAGTGGCTGCATCCGAGACCGAGCTTGGGACTGTAATGACCCGCTCCGCCCAAGCGGAACGCCGATTCAAACGGCAAGTGCAACGACTCAAACGAGCCGTCGACCCGAAGAGTTACATCGACCCGATGAAGTATCGATGCAAGACATACATTGGCCCGTCAAGGATGAATCCAGACTTAGACTTTCAAAGGCACGCTCGGAGTATCGCTCGGCCGACGCGATCATCGCTAAGGTGAGTGGCTCCGATGAACCCGTCTTTGCTTAGCCTAGACACATAATAATACAGACACTATTGCTAGAATCGTTAGGCGATAACATTGCGCATGCTAATAAATGACTCAACGCACCTAGCTAAGGGAATAATCCCATATTGTATGCTTGTTTAGAACATAGAAAAGAACATGAAAATGTACGAACTCTCGTACCGCACTCCACGCTCGTGCTAAGGCATAAGCTGACGTTTCGAGTTCCTTATGCGTTCAACAATGAAACAATGAATAGTTTATAACAATGAAACGAAAGACTATCGACATAGTCGTTCCGAGTAGAGTATAGCAACATTGAAAGACTTCGGGACCGATGGGTCGCCAAGGCGACTCCTACACGGGGAGTTGCATAATGTATGAATGAAAGAATGAACGAATAAGTGAATGAATGAATCAATGAATGAATGAATGTATGAATGAAAGAATGAACGAATAAGTGAATGAAAGAATCAACGAATGAATGAATGTGTGAATGAATCAATGAACGAACGGGCAAGTGAAAGAAAGAAAGAATAAAAGATAGGAAAGAAAGGAATGGTTAGCGACAGGAATGACGAGCACGTGCAACGGAGCTCGCTACCCGTGCTGCACGGACGCCAACCTGGTCGATAACGCATTATGGCTAAGGGTTAACCAACGGCTCGGAGTCAGCCGTTAAGTTAAAATGACAGATTGGTATCAGAGCACGGCTTTACGTCCTTGGACTTCATTTCGATTCTATCAGTTTTGAAAGCTCGTTTGGAAATAAAAGAAGTGTACGCTCTTTCTCGTTGTGCCTTGGGATGTTCCATACAATAAGTCTAATATTTGCAAAAGCTCGTACGAGTACTCGGTTGGACGAGATCGATAGGCGAAGGCCTTTGTGCCAAACCACGACGAACTTGAGTTGAGAGAAACCAAAATGCTAAAAGTTAGCAAACGCAGTGCATGCTTGAATAACCTTACGCTGACAATAGCAAACGAGTACACGAGACCGAAGTATAGTTCGAACGGGATGGTTATGCATGCAGCCTTTTGGCTAAGTTGTGCGGAGTATCGTGCGCCTAGACCTTCTGATGCGAACGAGTTTGCGAACGAGACCGATTATCGCTCAGATGAGAATAAGTGAGACTTAGAATGTATGTCGATAGAGACGCTACTTGACCAACGCTAAAACGAACATGGGAAATGGTTCTTAGACCTTGAGGAATGGGAGAACGCGCAATTGAACGTATCGATTGGGAATCGAATGACCTTTTAAGGATTTGTAGAATGACTTGACCCCGAGTGGTGTATGTGATAGCTTCGGAAAAGAATAAGAATGAGTGTCGACGATTAGTTGAGTGGCTCGAACCCTGAGTGGTGTATGGACGACATAGAAATTGTTCGAGTGAGACTAAAGGATCTACGGATAGAACGAGTATGTCGGCAAGCGATGATATCGCGCAAAGCCTAAGAACGAGTAACGCTTAGTTGGTTTTGACTTCGATAGTCTCAGACGAGATATTGTTCGGACGAATTAAGAATGCGTAGTGCAAATTACAAAACGGTTGAATGGAGATTCGAAACGATAAAATAAATGGAGGTCTTGGTCGAGGAAACGTAGTGGATCGTGCATGCAATTTGGAATGTAGTCAAATGGATTAAAACTTGAGTTAAGACGAAATACTCAGATGAAATCGAAGTTAGCACGATCGAAAGATAGCGTGCATGGAAAACGTTGGGTTAGAGATACGAGAATGACTAAGGAACTGAAATTGATGTTGTTCGATGAAGAGTTAGCACGAGACAATATAAATTGAGGAATTAAGTTGCCCGACTCGAAATTCGTTGCAAAAGAAAGATCGTCAGGTTATGTACATCATCGATGGTATTGAGGCGTATCAAAGATCAATGTACGATAACTCGGGGGTACTCTGATTCGATGAATGATGATCGTGTTAGAAGTTATTGTTCTGAAGGATACCATGTTGGAGAATTTGGATAGAAATGAATGTTTGGAATGAAGAAGGGAAGTGACTTGATTGTTCGGTGATAACCACAACGATAACGATCTTGTCTTGTGCGAGTGCAACTCCAGCCTCGCACATACATCACGTCGGATTTTGGGACGATCGTTCCGCGTGAGCGTTGGCATGGTGATTCATGTCCAGCGGGAATGATCGAACTCAAAATACCTTGACATGGAAATTTTGATTGCTACGACTTGTGGTTTGAAGAGAAGGCGAATTTGAGGATTGAAGACTTATGATTGACGACGAAGTAAAGTTGAGGATTGAGTAGACCCAATCCGCATATCAAAAATGAGTAAGTCTAGACTCAACGCAAGAGTTACGTCCCGATGAGGACGATTATTCCGCGGGAATATTGACATGGTGATTCATGTCCGCCGTGGATAATCAGACTTGCATGAGATCGGGGCACGACATATTGCAAGGCTAGACGACCTTGTGATCGACTACGTGAATTAGCTAGGATGGATTGGTGAATTGTATCAAACATACTTGAAGAGATAGAATATGATAATTGCTAGTGCGGACGCACGATATTGATATGTCAAAGATTTGATTGAGGACAACCTATCGTAGGATGACTTTCCTAAACGAGCTCGGACTTGGAACGGAGAATGTGTTGATGCGAATAGGGTGAACGCTGCTTGATGTTTAGAAATTTGAGTGAAACGAACTTGGGTAGAAACTCCCGTACAAACGAACAAATAGTTTGACCATAGAATTTGGGGCGAGCGTCGTACAACGACCTTGCACGATGAGCCACGGACTTGACTTTAACTATGACCTGGTGAGATGACCTAGCGGATAGGCGGACGACCCTATGCCGAGTGATTGAACCTGTGTGGTTTACGGTATCGTCTGGACGGACGATAGACTTGGGGCAACAAGACTTTGAGTAGGACGAGAAAACTGGGAGTGTGTGTGAACGACAACGAGATTGGCCCCAAACAAAGAGAATGATAGGAATGGATGATGCGCAAGTAAAGTTGGGATAACGAATTGAATCATTGATGGAAAGACGTACTTGATGATATTGCAATACTTGGTTTTGAATCGGATGGAAATTTACTTAGACTTGGTCGACTCCGCTAAGAAGAAATCGTATTGATTTCGTAGACAAGAACGCTTGAGAAGCGAATCGGATCATCTCGATGATCGAGATAAACGATAGTGAGACGCACATTTGTTTGATTTTAATCAAAGTCAGTAAAACGATCGGCAAATCGAAACTATCACGAGTAGCTTATCCGACTTTGCTAATCGCTAAGCTTGGTTGAAATATACGTATTCGAGGGACGTCTTGAATACGTACATGATCCAAACTCAGCGATATGATAAACTCGAATACAGCTGCAAGTGGGTGTTGAGATGCGCATAAACGAAAGTGAGTTTGCCTCAGCCTACGACTCTCGTATTTGATGAATTACAATGTACCTCGTACGGCCATGACAGTCCCATGACACGACAAAATAGCAACCAAGTCGAAGAAATACGACAAATGAATAAGTACCATCAACTCAAAATGAGTGAAAAGTTATTCAATAAAATTTACCAAACGCATGCAACATAAAACTTGGAAGGATAACCGAGCGTAGTTCGATACCATCGAGCGATAAAGCTATTCGATAGAAATTGTCTAAGAAATGCGACGACACGAGTCAAGGAACGGTAGGATGACCTGCACTCAGGAAGTCTCGAGGATGAGACTTGTTTTGAGTGGTATATTATGTAATGACCCGCTCTGCCCTAGCGGAACGCCGATTCAAATGGCAAGTGCAACGACTCAAACGAGCCGTCGACCCGAAGAGTTGCATCGATCCGATGAAGTATCGATGCAAGACTTACATTGGCCCATCAAGGATGAATCCAGACTTAGACTTTCAAAGGCGCGCTCGGAGTATCGCTCGGCCGACGCGATCATCGCTAAGGTGGGTGGCTCCGATGAACCCGTCTTTGCTTAGCCTAGACACATAACAATACGGACACTATTGCTAGAATCGTTAGGCGATAACACCGCACATTGTCACTTCCCGTTCCCAGAATACGTATTTATTTAATAGTTACCATGTATTATTCTGTATTTAAATTTCTGTAAATTTATGTTAGTTAATTAATCTGCTCTTTAAATTTTCATGTTAATTTATTTTCTGCAATTTTATTTCTGCACTTTATTTCCTGCTTTTATTCCTGTATTTATTTTCTGCTTTTACCTCTTTGCTTTGCTTGCGGGTTGGCCTTGGATGAACCCATTGGACCCGGCCCAATACTCCCACCTACCACCACCCCTTCATTTAAAGCCCAAAACCATTTCTCTCTCTTTATTACTTCTTTCCATTTCACTTCTTCTTCCTGATAACTCTCCCACCAACCTAGAAGAGATAGGCAAGTGCCAACTTGCTTGATGATGGATCCCCATTATTATTGTTCCATCATCTTCCTCATTTGATTCTAAGTCTCTTTAGTACTTAGCATTTTCAATTTCCATGGCTTAATTGTTGTAGATCTAAGTTTGGTACATTTTCGGATTTCTTAGGTTTTGATCTAGTAAACTTTGTTATCTTCAAGTTTCGATGGTTCCATGTTGTAGAGAATTTCGTTCTACCCAATTTTGACCTATGGAAGTCCATATTTGGGCTTGGGATGAAGGATTTATGGAGCTTGGAAGCAATGGCCTCCATGGTTCCCATGGTTCTGTTCTCAGAAAATTTGGAGAAGAAGAACAGTCACAGCCGCATCAAATCTTCATTCCTCAGCGCATGGAAATCTTTATTCCCACAGCCGCATCAAATCTTCATTCCTCAGCGCATGGAAATCTTTATTCCCACAGCCGCATCAAATCTTCATTCCTCAGCGCATGGAAATCTTTATTCCCACAGCCGCATCAAATCTTCATTCCTCAGCGCATGGAAATCTTTATTCCCACAGCCGCATCAAATCTTCATTCCTCAGCGCATGGAAATCTTTATTCCCACAGCCGTATCAAATCTTCATTCCTCAGCGCATGGAATCTTTATTCCCACAGCGCATCAAATCATCACTTCCCACAGCCAAGGCGCATGAGTTATTTATTTCCCAATCACTTTCCACAGCCAAGGCGCATGATTTATTTATTTCCCAATCACTTCTCACAGCCAAGGCGCATGAATTTATTTATTTCCCAATCACTTCCCACAGCCAAGGCGCATGAGTTTATTTATTTCTCAATCCTTTCCCTCAGGCGCATGATATTTATTTCCCACAGCGTATGAGATTATTTATTTCCCAATCTCATTCCTCAGGCGCATGAGATTATTTATTTCCCAATCTCATTCCTCAGGCGCATGGATTATTTATTTCTCAATCTTATTCCACAGCGCATGATATTTATTTCCCACAATCTCATTCCTCAGGCGCATGGATTATTTATTTCTCAATCTTATTCCACAGCGCATGATATTTATTTCCCACAATCTCATTCCTCAGGCGCATGAGATTATTTATTTCCCAATCTCATTCCTCAGGCGCATGGATTATTTATTTCCCAATCTTATTTCACAGCGCATGAGTTTAATTATTTCCCAATCATTTCCCTCAGGCGCATGATATTATTTATTTCCCAACCTTTCCCACAGCGCATGAGATTCTTTATTTCCCAAACATTCCCCACAGTGCATGAGATTTATTTATTCCCCAATCATTTTCCACACTGCATGAGATTTATTTATTCCCCAATCATCTCCCACAGCGCATGAGATTCTTTATTTCCCAAGCATTATTTATTTCCCAATGTTTATTTTCCGAATTTGGCATTAATTAACATTGATTGTTATCTTGATTAATTATTGATCATGCGTTCCTAGATGGAACTAAGAGACTGGCTAGTCGTCTTATTGAAATGAATGAATGAGACACGTTCATATTAAGTATGAACTACTATAATCGATTGGCCGATTCCCGAATCTTGACATACAGGCATACATGCAGGCTTCAATTTATTTATTTATTTATTTTACTATAAAAGAAGCATGTGTACTTTATGGTCAAGGCATGATTGTTCCGTGGTTAGTTTGGATTGTTGCATTACGCTATGTAAGACCTACAACCTAACCGCACGGGCATCGTTGTAGAGTTGTGCATATCGTACCCCGTACGAAAGTACTCATTCCGAATGACCATGATCCACGGCATGGGATTTCACTCAACGTAGAGACTATTAAGTTAAATAAAATAATGATTGCATGGAGAGAATGGATTCCCGAGTTCTTACATGGCAGCCCTCTTTGGGACTATTAGTGCCCAACAGGCCGGCTGGTTCCCACAGATACTGCAAATCTGCCACACGGACAGGGAGCGGTATCTGCTTATATTATTGTATATTGTATATTGATGACGGACGTCCCGCTGGGACTCGTCTAATTCATGATTGGCGCAATTGATTGATTGGATAGACTAGCCTTGCTTGTCCATAGTAAGAACTGAGAAATCTTTATTGCATAATTCCAGGATAACTTGGAACTCACAGTAGTAAGCCGTAGGAGTTGGATGGCCATTTAAGTTGATTTGTTTGTGTACTGTACCTACTCTGTTACCTAACTGAGATGATCAGAACATCAGGACATGACGGGCCAACTTCTGTCCTTGTTTGGTTGGGAGGTTGGTTCGAAGTGTCGTGATGTTATGTGAATCCCAGTAGCAAGCAGAGATCTATTATTATATTCTCTTAATTACTGGTTTAATGCCTCATATCGTGCTTCCTTGCGGTACTTGCTATTAGAGGTCTAACCTCTCTGGTTTTGCATGGCCAGATTTAGAGCCGGTTCCCGAGGACCCAGCTTACTTCCACCTCCAAGATGGTCAATACTAGAGGAATGATCGCAGGAGGACTCGAGTGGGTTCCTTACTTCCCCGCTCGTTTTGTTACTTACTTTTTATTTTACCGTTTGGCACCGACATGTTAGTCGGATTGTCCTGTACTTACTTTTACATAATTGTAACTAAAGTCAGACTGCAGCTGATAATAATTGTGTATATTTTTGCTACATCAGATCTGGCTATGTTTTGTAAAGCCAGATATCAAGAACATTTTGACAGAGCGTTTGGGACGCCTTACTGCTTTATCTTACATGTTCTCTATTACTGTTTCTTGTTCGAATGGTTGAGACAATAGATGTGAAGTGACCATAGTGAGACCTTTATGTAGTATGCACCCCCTTGTCTGGTTAGACAACATTGATCGTATTATACGGTATTCATCTACCCGTAATACGTAGCTGGCTGAGTCATTCCCCCGCTCTCCAGTATTCTGGTTCTGGGGCGTGACAAGGTTTTAGTGGTGGCCCATGCAGGTCTGATTTCAGACTTGTGGGGTGTTTTAATTTATAGGATGTCTCAATCACACATGTTTCCCCTTGATCTCCTGATTCGTATTCTCGATTCTAGCTTGACATTCCGATATCCTTTGACTTCATTGACCTTCCCTGTCCGACCGTTTGATTATTCTCTTGTCCCTTTTCTTAGGGGCACCTCGTCCGCATCTGTCAGGATTGGGCAACAACAACAAGGGCAGCATGGACAACCTGACCAGGTTGGTCAGCAACAAGAGCCAGTACAACCTCAAGAGGCTATTCAAGAAGAGGTGATAGTGGAACCAGCAGTTGGACCGCAGTATCCGGAGGTTCCAACACCACCAATAGTTCCACCTACCCCAGTGGAAGTGGACACACCAGCCCTTCTGGAGATCATGAGAGGGATGATGGCTACTCAGCAACATCAGATGTTGGCCCAGCAGCACATGCACACTCAGTTGCAAGAGCAGAATGTGTTGCTCAACCAAGGATTGCAGACGGCTTTGGAAAGAGGAGTGAGAACAGATTCCGAAGCATCAGCCAGGTTTTGCAAGTACAACCCCCGCCGTTTCGAGGGTACGGAAGATGCCATTTCAGCAGATACATGGCTTAAGGATATGGAGGCTATTCTGACAGCAGCTAAGGTGCCAGCAGAAGAACGTGTGGATCTAGTGAAGCTGTTACTTCAAGATCTCGCACGTGATTGGTGGGAATCAGAGGAGGTAGGCATCAGACGTCCTGTGGCTTGGGACAATTTTACAGCAAGATTCAAGACGAAGTACTATGGAGTTGTGGCGCAATTTGAGCTGCAACAGAAGTTTATCAACCTCAGACAGGCTGGCAAGACTGTAGATGCTTATGCAGCAGAGTTCTGCAGATTGAGTAGGTTCGCCCCAGAGATGGTAACAACAGAGAGCCAGAGGGCTATGAGGTTTCAACAAGGGTTTCATCTTGAACTCTTGCAATTGATAGAGGGGCACAATTACCAGACTTTTGATGAGATATTGACGGCAACTCGAAGGCATGAGATCACCATTCAGAGGCTTGCGGCAAGGACTGGGGGTCAGAAGAGATCCCACAGTCAGATTGAAGGAGGAGGGGGAGCGGCGCCCCGAACAACAGCACCATCCACTGGCATTCGTATCCACGATGTGGCGATACGAGGACCAGCACCACCACCCAGGCAGCAGCAACAGCAACAGAGGAAGAACCAGCAACCCCCGGCGGGCTGCACTTATTGTGGGAAGATGGGACACACTAGAGATGTGTGTCGGACATTGAATGGACTGTGTCTGATATGTGGAAATCCAGATCATCGGGTTACCACATGTTCCATGAATTCGAGGTCAGGAGGACCAGGGCAGCAGTTTCCTGCTCTGCCAGCACCCGGGGCAGGGCAGTATCGAGGGCCAGCATTGGCAGTGAGGCCGTTGGCGCAGCGTCCGTTAGTACCGCAGGCTCAGATGTATCGACAGCAGGGACCACCGATGCAGCAACACCAGCATAGACCACCCCGGCATCATCAAGGCAGGGGCCAGCAGCAGCACCAGGCTAGGCCACAGCATGGGAACCAGCAAGGAGGTCGAGGGCAGGCATTCACACTGTCCTTGGAAGAGGCATTGGCATCGGAAGATGTTGTGGCAGGTAACATTCTCGTCGCCTCATATCCCGTAGTAGCATTGTTTGATTCGGGAGCATCACACTCATTTATATCTGCACAATTTGCAACACGGCTAGGAATGGAGTTCGAGGCATTGCCAGGGAGGTTGAATATACTCACTGGTAATGGGCTCGTAGGAGTCAGTAGAGTGATTCTAGCGTGTAGTGTTGTAGTTTGCAGGCATTCCTTACCCGCCCAGTTGATAGAATTTCCTGTTGGAAATTTCGACGTTATCTTAGGCATAGACTGGCTGAAAGACAGTCATGCGACAATAGATTGTCGTAGAGGGAGTGTATCTTTTGATATTCCAGGCATGAAGAGGTTCACATTAGTCAGGTCAGAGGCAACTCAGCAAGAGCAGGGAGTAGTGACGGCAATGGAAGAAGTTCAAGTTCCGAAGGTAGTTGAAGAGTTTTTAGACGTATTTCCTGAAGAGCTTCCAGGTCTACCACCGGTTAGAGATATTGAGTTCAGTATAGAATTGGCACCTGGAACTAAACCGATATCAGATCGAGTTTACAGAATGGCGGACTCGGAGCAGGCTAAGGTATATCAGCATATAGAGGAATTGAAGGAGAAGAAGTTCATCCAAGCTAGCGTATCACCGTGGGCAGCACCAGTAGTACTTGTGGGGAAGAAGGATGGGTCATCCAGATTGTGCATCGATTACAGGAAGCTTAACGCAGCGACAGTGAAGAACAAGTACCCACTACCCAGGATCGACGATTTGTTTGATCAGTTGAGCAAAGCTAGAGTTTTCTCCAAGATAGATCTTCGTTCAGGGTATCATCAAGTGAGGGTTCGGAAGGAGGACATTTCCAAGACAGCATTCAGGTCGAAGTATGGGCATTATGAATTCTTAGTAATGCCGTTTGGTTTGACCAATGCTCCAGCAATCTTTATGGATTTGATGAATCACATCTTTATGCCGTACTTGGATCAATTTGTCGTTGTGTTTCTCGACGACATTCTTGTATATTCAACTACTGAAGAGGAGCATGAAGATCACCTCCGGAAAGTGTTACAGGTTCTGAGAGAGAACCAGTTGTACGCCAAGCTCAGCAAGTGTGAGTTTTGGTCGGATCACATTTCATTTTTGGGTCATATCATATCAGGAGCTGGAGTAGCAGTAGATCCCAAGAAGGTAGAAGCAGTAGAAAGTTGGCCAGTACCCAAGACCGTAGCAGATGTGCGAAGTTTCTTGGGATTGGCAGGATATTACAGAAGGTTCGTATCAGACTTTGCAAGGCTTTCAGCACCCATGACTCGCTTGACACGGAAGGATGTGCCATTCGTCTGGTCAGCAGAATGCCAGGCATCATTTGAGAATTTGAAGCAGAAGTTAATATCAGCGCCTATTCTTACATTGCCAGTTGGACTCGGAGGTTTTACCGTTTATTGTGATGCGTCAGGTAAAGGACTTGGATGTGTCCTCATGCAGCATGGGAAGGTGATAGCATATGCATCTAGGCAGCTTCGAGACCACGAGAAGAATTACCCGACTCATGACTTGGAGTTGGCAGCAGTAGTATTTGCTTTGAAGCTATGGAGGCATTACTTATATGGTGATCGAGTGGACATGTACACAGACCATAAAAGTCTGAAGTACATTTTTACTCAGAAGGAATTGAACATGAGGCAGAGAAGATGGTTGGAGTTGATCAAGGATTACGACGTAGAGCTTCAGTATCATCCAGGCAAGGCTAATGTGGTAGCAGATGCTCTCAGCAGGAGAGGCGGCGCATTTATGTTAACAACACAGAGGCATATCTTAGAAGACCTTCAAGAGATGGGCATCGAGGTTATACTTCCTAGTGATGTAGGAGTTCTGGCGAGTCTACAAGTTCAATCCGACTTAGTAGACAGGATCAAGACAGCTCAGGCACAGGACCCAAGGATTCAGAAGCTTAGGGCAGAATGTGAGTCAGGACTCAGGAAGGAGATGAGAATTCATAAAGATGGTACGCTTAGGTTTGGGTCACATCTATGTGTGCCTAGTGGAGATATCAGACAGGAAGTTATGACAGAAGCTCACAGCTCTCAGTATTCCATACACCCTGGAGGGACCAAGATGTACCAAGATATCAAGCAGCACTTCTGGTGGAACGGGATGAAGAGGGAGATAGCTAGGTTCGTTTCCCGGTGCTTGATATGTCAGCAAGTGAAGGCAGAACAGCAGAGGCCAGCTGGATTATTACAACCGCTTCCTATCCCGAAATGGAAGTGGGAGCATATCACAATGGACTTTATGACCGGTTTACCGAGATCACCAAGTGGTAAAAATGCTATTTGGGTGATAGTAGATCGGCTTACAAAGGTGGCGCATTTTCTTCCTTTTAGAGTAGGTCAATCTACGGAGAAGTTGGCAGAATTGTATATGCAGCAGATAGTCAGGCAGCATGGGGTCCCAGTCAGTATTGTGTCAGACAGAGATACCCGTTTTATATCACATTTTTGGAAGAGCTTACATCATAGCTTGGGTACCAAGTTAAGGTTTAGCACGACTTACCATCCCCAGACAGACGGGCAATCAGAAAGAACAATTCAGACTTTGGAAGACATGTTGCGAGCTTGCACTCTGGATTTTGGAGGATCTTGGGAGAGCCACCTGCACTTAGTCGAGTTCTCGTACAATAACAGTTATCAAGCAAGTATCCAGATGGCGCCATTTGAAGCACTATATGGTAAGAAGTGTAGGTCGCCACTAGCGTGGGACGATATTGGGGAGAAAAAGATGTTAGGCCCGGAGATGATTGTTCAGACAGTGGAAGTGGTTAAAGGAATTAGAGAGCGACTTCGAGTTGTGCAGGATCGGCATCGTCATTGGGCAGACCAGCATCGTAGGCCGTTAGAGTTTTCTGTTGGGGACCACGTATTCTTGCGGATCTCACCTACCCGTGGGGTCATTAGATTTGGCATTCGCGGGAAGTTGAGTCCTCGATACGTGGGCCCGTTTATTATTCTTGATCGGGTAGGCGATGTTGCTTATCGTTTATCCCTTCCACCTTCGTTACGAGAGGTGCATGATGTGTTTCATGTATCTCAATTGCGAAGGTATGTATCAGACCCAAGCCATGTCCTTGATCATTCTGAGCTGGTTGTTGGTACCAACCTGTCTTACGAGGAACAACCTGTGTCTATTTTGGACCGAAGAGAGAAGGTACTCAAGAACCGAACAATTAACCTTGTCCGGGTTGCTTGGGGTCATCACTCTTTAGGAGAGTCAACGTGGGAACGTGAGGATGATATCCGATCACGGTATCCGTACCTGTTTGACTCACAAGGTATATCTCTTTCTGTATACCTTGATTGTCTTAACTCCTCATGCTGCCACCTTACAAGTAGAATTGCTTGGTATCGTAGAATGTTCAACATAGATATGTTACATACTATTGACATTGTAGAATGATTGCTTACTTAAATTGTTTATACTTAGATTAGTTTAGCTTCGATATTTCTATCATGCTTGGATCTGAAATTCCGAGGACGGAATTTTTCTAAGGAGGGTAGAGATGTCACTTCCCGTTCCCAGAATACGTATTTATTTAATAGTTACCATGTATTATTCTGTATTTAAATTTCTGTAAATTTATGTTAGTTAATTAATCTGCTCTTTAAATTTTCATGTTAATTTATTTCCTGTAATTTTATTTCTGCACTTTATTTCCTGCTTTTATTCCTGTATTTATTTTCTGCTTTTACCTCTTTGCTTTGCTTGCGGGTTGGCCTTGGATGAACCCATTGGACCCGGCCCAATACTCTCACCTACCACCACCCCTTCATTTAAAGCCCAAAACCATTTCTCTCTCTTCATTACTTCTTTCCATTTCACTTCTTCTTCCTGATAACTCTCCCACCAACCTAGAAGAGATAGGCAAGTGCCAACTTGCTTGATGATGGATCCCCATTATTATTGTTCCATCATCTTCCTTATTTGATTCTAAGTCTCTTTAGTACTTAGCATTTTCAATTTCCATGGCTTAATTGTTGTAGATCTAAGTTTGGTATATTTTCGGATTTCTTAGGTTTTGATCTAGTAAACTTTGTTATCTTCAAGTTTCGATGGTTCCATGTTGTAGAGAATTTCGTTCTACCCAATTTTGACCTATGGAAGTCCATATTTGGGCTTGGGATGAAGGATTTATGGAGCTTGGAAGCAATGGCCTCCATGGTTCCCATGGTTCTGTTCTCAGAAAATTTGGAGAAGAAGAACAGTCACAGCCGCATCAAATCTTCATTCCTCAGCGCATGGAAATCTTTATTCCCACAGCCGCATCAAATCTTCATTCCTCAGCGCATGGAAATCTTTATTCCCACAGCCGCATCAAATCTTCATTCCTCAGCGCATGGAAATCTTTATTCCCACAGCCGCATCAAATCTTCATTCCTCAGCGCATGGAAATCTTTATTCCCACAGCCGCATCAAATCTTCATTCCTCAGCGCATGGAATCTTTATTCCCACAGCGCATCAAATCATCACTTCCCACAGCCAAGGCACATGAGTTATTTATTTCCCAATCACTTCCCACAGCCAAGGCGCATGATTTATTTATTTCCCAATCACTTCTCACAGCCAAGGCGCATGAATTTATTTATTTCCCAATCACTTCCCACAGCCAAGGCGCATGAGTTTATTTATTTCTCAATCCTTTCCCTCAGGCGCATGATATTTATTTCCCACAGCGCATGAGATTATTTATTTCCCAATCTCATTCCTCAGGCGCATGAGATTATTTATTTCCCAATCTCATTCCTCAGGCGCATGGATTATTTATTTCTCAATCTTATTCCACAGCGCATGATATTTATTTCCCACAATCTCATTCCTCAGGCGCATGGATTATTTATTTCTCAATCTTATTCCACAGCGCATGATATTTATTTCCCACAATCTCATTCCTCAGGCGCATGAGATTATTTATTTCCCAATCTCATTCCTCAGGCGCATGGATTATTTATTTCCCAATCTTATTTCACAGCGCATGAGTTTAATTATTTCCCAATCATTTCCCTCAGGCGCATGATATTATTTATTTCCCAACCTTTCCCACAGCGCATGAGATTCTTTATTTCCCAAACATTCCCCACAGTGCATGAGATTTATTTATTCCCCAATCATTTTCCACACTGCATGAGATTTATTTATTCTCCAATCATCTCCCACAGCGCATGAGATTCTTTATTTCCCAAGCATTATTTATTTCCCAATGTTTATTTTCCGAATTTGGCATTAATTAACATTGATTGTTATCTTGATTAATTATTGATCATGCGTTCCTAGATGGAACTAAGAGACTGGCTAGTCGTCTTATTGAAATGAATGAATGAGACACGTTCATATTAAGTATGAACTACTATAATCGATTGGCCGATTCCCGAATCTTGACATACAGGCATACATGCAGGCTTCAATTTATTTATTTATTTATTTTACTATAAAAGAAGCATGTGTACTTTATGGTCAAGGCATGATTGTTCCGTGGTTAGTTTGGATTGTTGCATTACGCTATGTAAGACCTACAACCTAACCGTACGGGCATCGTTGTAGAGTTGTACATATCGTACCCCGTACGAAAGTACTCATTCCGAATGACCATGATCCACGGCATGGGATTTCACTCAACGTAGAGACTATTAAGTTAAATAAAATAATGATTGCATGGAGAGAATGGATTCCCGAGTTCTTACATGGCAGCCCTCTTTGGGACTATTAGTGCCCAACAGGCCGGCTGGTTCCCACAGATACTGCAAATCTGCCACACGGACAGGGAGCGGTATCTGCTTATATTATTGTATATTGTATATTGATGACGGACGTCCCGCTGGGACTCGTCTAATTCATGATTGGCGCAATTGATTGATTGGATAGACTAGCCTTGCTTGTCCATAGTAAGAACTGAGAAATCTTTATTGCATAATTCCAGGATAACTTGGAACTCACAGTAGTAAGCCGTAGGAGTTGGATGGCCGTTTAAGTTGATTTGTTTGTGTACTGTACCTACTCTGTTACCTAACTGAGATGATCAGAACATCAGGACATGACGGGCCAACTTCTGTCCTTGTTTGGTTGGGAGGTTGGTTCGAAGTGTCGTGATGTTATGTGAATCCCAGTAGCAAGCAGAGATCTATTATTATATTCTCTTAATTACTGGTTTAATGCCTCATATCGTGCTTCCTTGCGGTACTTGCTATTAGAGGTCTAACCTCTCTGGTTTTGCATGGCCAGATTTAGAGCCGGTTCCCGAGGACCCAGCTTACTTCCACCTCCAAGATGGTCAATACTAGAGGAATGATCGCAGGAGGACTCGAGTGGGTTCCTTACTTCCCCGCTCGTTTTGTTACTTACTTTATATTTTGCCGTTTGGCACCGACATGTTAGTCGGATTGTCCTGTACTTACTTTTACATAATTGTAACTAAAGTCAGACTGCAGCTGATAACAATTGTGTATATTTTTGCTACATCAGATCTGGCTATGTTTTGTAAAGCCAGATATCAAGAACATTTTGACAGAGCGTTTGGGACGCCTTACTGCTTTATCTTACATGTTCTCTATTACTGTTTCTTGTTCGAATGGTTGAGACAATAGATGTGAAGTGACCATAGTGAGACCTTTATGTAGTATGCACCCCCTTGTCTGGTTAGACAGCATTGATCGTATTATACGGTATTCATCTACCCGTAATACGTAGCTGGCTGAGTCATTCCCCCGCTCTCCAGTATTCTGGTTCTGGGGCGTGACACACATGCTAATAAATGACTCAACGCACCTAGCTAAGGGAATAATCCCATCTTGTATGTTTGTTTAGAACATGTAAAAAAACATAGAAAATGTGCGAACTCTCGCACCATACTCCACGCTCGTGCTAAGGCACAAGCTTACGTTTCGAGTTCTTTATGCGTTCAACAATGAAACAATGAATAGTTTACAACAATGAAACGGAAGACTATCGGCATAGTCGTTCCGAGTAGAGTATAACAACATTGAAAGACTTCGGGACCGATGGATCGCCAAGGCGACTCCTGCACGGGGAGTTACATAATGTATGAATGAAAGAATGAACGAATAAGTAAATGAATGAATCAACGAATAAATAAATGTATGAATGAAAGAATGAACGAATAAGTGAATGAAAGAATCAATGAATGAATGAATGTGTGAATGAATCAATGAACGAACGGGCAAGTGAAAGAAAGAAAAGAAAGAAAGAATAAAAGATAAGAAAGAAAGGAATGGTTAGCGACAGGAATGACGGGCACGTGCAACGGGGCTCGCTACCCGCGCTGCACGGACGCCAACCTGGTCGATAAATCATTATGGCTAAAGGTTAGCCTACGGCTCGGAGTCAGCCGTTAAGTTAAAATGACAAATAAAACAAAATGGTCGTGGACAATTCCCTCGTATACGGGAGGTGGGAGATATAAGGGATTTCCGCGGCACGATCAAAGGGAGGATCGTAGCCGGCCCGGACAGAAATCAAGGGGGCTTACGGGCTGCCTGGGTGCGGGCTTGGCCACCCAGGGGACGTAAGTGCATGAGTATTTCAAGAGACTAATGGGGTGCGCCAGCCAGCACCCTATGCTAGTTGAGAAATACCATGGTAGTAAGGGTCCAAAATGGCTTGTGGTGCCAGCGACCGGTGCATATAGATTAAGTGGACCTTGCTGGTGGCAATCCAGGTGCAAGTCCTTGCATTGAAACAAAATAGTCTAAGTTAACTAAATAAAGTGTCTTCTGAACAGGCTTGAAATATAACACACCAAAGGATAAAGAGTACTTCGTGAAATTGAGTTAGAAAATACGCCTACGTCGCGCTAGGACGTGAGGTAGGGACACACACTTGACATTGAAAGTTTATATGAATTGTTGACTAACTTGATTTACTTTGGACAGGGAAGGCCGGACGGTAAGTATGGGTAAGTCGTACATGTATTTTCATACAAACACTTGAATTCGACAACACGAGATATGTTATGAAATATGCCATAAAACTGATCCTAAGGCAAGATTAGAAAGATAATGAATGATAGACGGTGCACAAAAGTAAATAGAACGTGTTTGGTAATGATAGCATTATGGGCGAGCTAGCCTCCCCACCAGTGCATAATAATGTACTGATAACCCCACAGTTTGCTTGCAGGACACAGGAGATGTCGTCGGGTGCAGAGCTTTCCTAGAACGTGCTAAGACGCGGAGCTAACTCTGGAGCCTTGGAGCATTACAAGGAGCTGAAGCACCATATACAGGACATAATGTATCGAAACATTGTCATAAATCATTCATCTTGTAAGCCATTTGGCACGCCTTTTATGTTTCAGAGAGAGAGTGCTTGAGCGATTTGTAATCTCGGCCTAGCGCCGCTTGTAAACTTCTTGAATGTCAATAAAGAGTTTGAATTTGCTTCAACTTCTGTTCATTTACTTTCCGCTGCAAATGGGGACACTCTGTGCGACTCTGTGGCCTAGCTCAAATCGGCCGTTTCTGGGATTAGCCTTGCACGGGTGCAACCTAGGCCCGTACGGCATCACGCCTTGGCGAGAACGATCGCTCCTGCGGAAGCGAGGCATGACATGGACACCGGTTCAAAAATTCTAATCGGGTGCGAGAACGTCCCTCGCGTTCCTTCGGCTTTGACGCGGTGGAACGTATTCTTTTGTTAGCGGTCGGATGACTGCAGGACAACGTACAGTTATTAAATAATAGAAACGAAAATAGGACTGTTACCCCCTGCATATGAGCATCATGCTGTTACCCCCTCCCCCCCATATGAGCATCATGCTGTTACCCCTCCATATGAGCAACATGTTGGCACATTTTATTTTAATATATTAACAGCATCTTCGTAGTTTAGTTTTCTCTGTTATTAGATTGACATCATTTCAGAAGCTCTCTACATAAAGTCTGTCCATTCAAGAATATCAACCATGGACTTGAAGACTGAAGCAAAGACCGACATTCCTTGACAAGACGGCTCTCTACACTTCAAGATTTCGAGTCTGTACAAGGTCTAGGTCTTTCTGTAAACACTTAAGGTTGGATGACAAACTAAAAGCTTTCTAATTATTCAGTCAAAAATTAATACCTTATAGAATGGCACACCGACGGTATGCTCCGGCATACCGGCGGTATACCGTTTTACTGACCACAAAACTTTCTGAGAGAAATATCGGCATACCGACGGTGTGCTCCGACATACCGGCGGTATACCGTTTTGTGGACCACAAAACGTTCTGTGACAAACATCGGCATACCGACGGTATGCTCCGGCATACCGACGGTATACCATTTTGTTTGCCTCAAAAACGTTCTGTGATAATTATCGACATACCGACGGTATACTCCGGCATACCGGCGGTATACCGTTTTGTGAGCCATAAAACATTCTGTGACAAAATATCGGCATACCGACGGTATGCTCCGGCATACCGACGGTATACCGTTTTGTTTATCACAAAATATTCTGTGACAAATATTGGTATACTGACGGCATACCGCGGCATACCGACGGTATACCGGATTACGAAATTTAATTTTTGAATGGCAAACATTGCATTAATGGCGAGCATTAAATGCTCCCAAAGGATATAATTATGACCGTTACTGTTTGACCGGCATACCGACGGCATGTCGGTCCATACCAACGGTATATCGGTCAGCCTGTATCTAGGAGCATTGAATGCTACCTACTCTTGGTTTCTTTATAAATGTAAGCCTTCTTTCTTCTTGAAGGCTTATCCACTCTTGCCATAAATTTTCCAAACAACCAAGAGCTCCACTATTAATACTCTACCAAGCTTTTAATTGTCATCCTCTCCCAAAGTGCTAGAGTATTTAAGAGTTGTAATTTTCGATCTTCAAGTGTTAGAAGATCAACAAGTTCTCTTCTCATTTCTTTGAAGTTGGCGAGCCTTCGTAAGAAAACTCGTGTGTTAAAGTTGGCGAGTTCTTCGGATCCAAACTCGTGTGTACTATTTTATTAAATAGTAGATTTAAGCCGAAGAGAGTTTCGGGACTGGATTGCCTCAAGCGAGGATACCAGGATACATCTTGTGTTTGATATTCTTACTCTCTCTTTTTATTTGACGTATATTGCTTCTTGTGCTTAAGTTATTTTTTATTTCCCTATTCACCCCCCCTCTAGGGTTCTATAATTGGTATCAGAGCTTTGTTCTCTTGATTTGGATTTACATCCTTTGAGTGATCCATGGCCACTAACCCTAGTATCAACACCTTCCACAGTGAGGGACACTCCACAAATAAGCCTTCCCTATTTGATGAAACCAACTATAACTACTGGAAGATTAGGATGAACATTTATCTGAAGTCCATAGATTTCGATTTATGGGACTGTGTGATAAATGGTCTCCCTACTCCTTCCAGAGTTATTGAGGATGTTGCATCTGACATCCTTAGGGACTTACTCGCTGAAAATACCAAGAAGCTTGCTAGTCGAGATGCTAAGGCTATGAACGTTCTTTACTCTGCTCTCGATAGTAGTGAATTCAATATAATCTCTACTTGCAAGACTTTCAATAAGATTTGGAAGTTGCTTGAAGTCACACACGAGAGAACATCACAAGTAAATGAATCCAAGATTAGTAGACTCACGCAAGAATATAAGTCCTTTAAGATGAAACATGATGAGTCTATTACTTACATGTTTACTCGTTTTGGTGATATTATTAATCCTCTTTCTTTTCTTGGAAAGGAATATCATGCTCATGAAAAGATCAGAAAAATCCTTAGAGGATTGACAAAAGGATGGAGTCCTAAAGCTACCACAATCATTGAGGGGAACGACCTGACAGTCATGAACCTTGAGACCCTCATGGGGAAGCTTATGACTCATGAACTCGATATAAAAGATCAAGAGAAATCTTCCATACAAGAGAAGGAGAAGGAGAAGGAGAAGGCCAAAGAGAAGGAGAAGTCTCTTGCTCTCAAAGTTACAAAGTCCTATTCCAAGGATAGCTCCGACGACAACGAGTCGAACGATGATGAAGAAATAGCTCTCACAGCTAAGCACTTCCGAAAGTTCCTCAAATTCAACAAAGCCAACCGCTTCAGACGGGACAATGAGGAAGATCCGGCGTGCTATCAATACAGAAGAACCGGACACATCAAGAGGGACTGTCCCATGATAAGAAAAGACTCAAGCAAGTACGAGAAGCCTAGCAAAGGAAGCTCGTCCTCTAGGAAATTTGCCAACACAAGCATTTGGTGTGAGAGTGACGCAAGCGACTCCGACAACGACAAAGAGTGCAAACACAATACAAACGTTTGTCTCATGGCAACCGATGAGGTACTTGATGATCTTTCCTTAAATACTCTTACTTATGATGACTTGGAGAAAGCTATCCTTGAACTACATGAAGAGCACAAAGGTGTTAGGAATAAATACAAGAAATCTCTAAAAGAGGTTGATGCTCTTCAACTTGAAGTAGAGAGACTCTCTAGTATCATTATTGATGTAAAAGGAAAATCTCCCGCTTCTGACACGGATGAGATAGAGTCTTTGCGACTCAAGTTTCAAGAATCCCTTATCACCATCAAGAAAAAGGATGATAAGATTCAATCCCTCAGAAGGGCTTATGAATTTGCTATGCATAAGGTTCAAGATGCTAATAGAAGAGAATATGATACTTCTATTAAGTATAATGATCTTCTTGTACAGAGTAAGAAACTAGGTAATAAGAACACTACTCACACACAAACTCCAAGACACCTCCACACTCATCACAATGCTAGTCATACTTCTTACATGAACACTACACACAAGTCATATTCTAAAACAAGAAAAGGACCATTTGTTAAGAAAAACACTTTGCATCATGCTTTTTATTATTATCATCATAATACTAATGATAGAACTCCTCACACTAGAGATTCACATATGCATGATACTCACACATCTTCTTCTAGATCCTCTATGATTTGCATCTACTATGGCTTGCTTGGACATACGATCAATTATTGTCATACAAGGAAACTAGTTGATAAAAAAGTTTATAAATGGGTTCCTAAGACTAACACTCAAGGAGCATACGATCATGGGTACCAAAATATTCATCTTCAACTTATGTTGTAGGTGAAGAGTCCTTCTCATGCTAGAAGCAAGTGGATTCTCGATAGCGGTTGTTCACGGCACATGACTGGGGATGCTTCATTATTTACAACGCTATCGATGAAGAAGGAAGGACACGTCTCCTTTGGTAACAATCTTAAAGGTCACATTATAAGAAATGGTAATATCGGTTTCCCTCCTTATCCTTGTATTAAGAATGTGTGTCTTGTTACTAATCTTAAATATAATCTTTTTAGTATTAGTCATCTTACCGATAATGGTTATGATATCAAGTTTGTTAAGCTTAAATGTTTTATTACCGATAGTTCAAGTGGATCTATTGTTTATGAAGGCATTAGAGAAAACAATATCTATGTTTTATATCTTGTCGAAGATACTAACAATGACAGGTGCTTAGTTGCTAAGAACGATAAAAGTTGGCTTTGGCACATGAGGCTCGGATACGCCAACATGGATACCATTTCTCATCTTGCCACCAAGAAGCTTATAAGAGGACTCCCAAGTATCCCTTTCAAAAAGGATATGGTGTGTGAAGAATGCGAGAAAAGTAAGTTGACCAAGTCATCCTTCAAATCCATCAACTCTGTGAGTACCTCTAGACCTCTTCAACTTATTCATATGGATCTTTTTAGTCCTAGTAGAGTTGCTAGTCTTGGAGGTAAGCTTTATACTTTTGTTTTGGTTGATGATTTTTCGAGATTTACTTGGGTTATTTTTCTTGCTTGCAAAAGTGATACTTTTCGTGAATTTGTTGCTTTTTGTAAACGTGTTCAAAATGAGAAAGGTTTTTCTATTAACAAGATTAGAAGTGATCATGGAGGAGAATGTGACAATGTCGATTTCAAAAGATTTTGTGAAAAGAATAGTTTTGGACATAATTTTGCTTGTCCACGAACTCCTCAACAAAATGGTGTTGTGGAGAGAAAGAATAGAATCTTTGGCGATATGGCCCGGGTTATGTTAAACCAATATAAGCTCTTCCAATATTTTTGGGCGAAAGCCGTTAACACGGCATGTCATGTTATAAATAGGGTCTTGATTAGACCTATTTTTAAAAAGACTCCTTATGAGCTTTGGTTTGACAAAATTCCCTCTATTGAATATTTTTAAAGTTTTTGGATGTAATTGTTTTATTTTGCATACCAAGGATAACCTAGGCAAGTTTGAAGAAAAAGCCTATGAAGGAATATTCCTTGGATACTCTACTCATAGTAAAGGCTTTCGTATTTTTAATAAAAGAAGTCTTGTTGTCGAAGAGTCAATCAATGTCTCTTTTAATGAACTTAACTATTCTACATTCTCCTCTTCCGATGATATTGATGACATCTCGTTTGGGTTGGAGAACTCCTCTATTGGAGATCGTCCTTCATCATCTAACAATGAAGTTGTGACTCCTCCAACAAAAGAGTCTCCACCACTCGAGCCTCCTCAAAAAGATCTTCCAAAAGAATGGAGATTTGTCACCAATCATCCTAAGGAGCTTATCATTGGGGATCCTTCTTCCAGTGTAAGCACTAGATCCTCCACTCGTGATCTTTGTGCAAACGTGACTTTTATCTCTCAAATAGAGCCTAAAAATATTAATGATGCTTTTCATGATAAATTTTGGATGATAGCGATGCAAGAAGAGCTAAATCAATTTGAGCGAAACAAGGTTTGGAAACTTGTCCCAAAACCTAGCAATCACCCCATTATTGGAACTAAATGGGTGTTTCGAAATAAACTTAATGAAGATGGGTTAGTGACTCGTAACAAAGCCCGATTGGTTGCTCAAGGCTATAACCAAGAGGAATGCATTGACTACGACGAAACCTATGCTCCGGTTGCTCGTCTTGAATCCATTCGTATGCTATATGCTTTTGCTTGCTTTAATGATTTTAAACTCTTTCAAATGGATGTTAAGAGTGCTTTTCTAAATGGTATTATTAAAGAGAAAGTTTATGTAAAACAACCTCCTGGCTTTGAAGATTTTCAATTTCCTAATCACGTGTTTAAACTCCACAAAGCCCTTTATGGTCTCAAACAAGCTTCCCGTGCTTGGTATGAGCATCTTAGCTCCTTTCTTGTTTCACACAATTTTTCTAAGGACAAAGTCGATACGACAGTTTTTTATCAAATCCCATAATGGCACTGTAACACCCATATTCTGAATACGTATTTTGTCAAGCTTGCATGTATTTCAGACCTGTATTTATTTTTTCGGATTTTGGCATGTACTTGTAATTGGCTTGACTTGCAGATTTTGGTTCTCGTAATCGGGTTTTACCTGGCTTGGTTTATTTTGTGGAGGAAAATTGGTTTGGTTTGGTTTGGTTTGGTTTAACATATATTGGAGCACTTTAACCAACACTCCACCCTCAACACAACACACCCACCTCCATTAAATCCCACCTAACTTTTCTCTCTCCTCTTTATTTTTCATTTACTTCTCCATCTCCTTCTTCTTCCTTCCTCTACACAACTCACCAACACCCATAGGCAAGTGCACCTTACCACCACATGAGAACCACATTTTATTTGTTCATTAGCTAGATTAGGCCATGGTGATCAACATTAGAACTTGACATTTTGTGATTTGGAGTCTCTATTGTTCTAGATCTAGGTTTTAATTATTTTCGGATTTACATGGTTTTGATCTATTTTGGTTGGATTTTTGTGGGTTTTGATGCTTCAATGTGGAAGAGAATTCAATTTTACTCAAGTTAGAACTTTGAAAATATAGATTTGGCTTTGATTTGACAAAGATATAAAAATTTGAATTTTTGGTGTTAGAACTTTAGCGCAGTGCTGGATTGCGCAGCCCCTCTCGGCCTGCGCTCTTTAGCGCAGTATCGACCGCACGGCTTGTCCCATGGTGAACTGCGCTCAGCCCCATGCGCCAACCATTCCTACGCACTTCACCCTGCGCAGTTCACTCATGCGTAGTCGGCTCATGCGCAATCCGCTTCTGCGCAGTCGGCTCATGCTCAATCCGCCCCTGCGCAGTTCACTCCTGTACAGTCGGCTCATGCGCAATCCACCCCTGCGCAGTTCACTCATGCGCAATCTGACCCATGCGCCATCTGCGCCTGCGCCCTGTGCCTCTGCGCACTTGGCACCCTGCGCAGCTGACACCTGCGCAATCCAACCCCCTGACTCCTTGTGCAATCCATTGGCTCTTGGAGTTTTGATTTTATTTCTTTAAGCTTGGCTCTTCTATAGCCCTGTATATTGATATTTTATTAGATATTTTACGCCCATTTTATATCCTTACGCCTTTTATCATGAACTTGATTTTACTCAATATGTTTGGAATGACTATTGTACATGGCATGGTATAACAAAAGAACTAGCATAACATGACAGTGACCCGTAGTGGTGCACTCCTGACATGACCAACCTGACATGATAGTGGCCCGTCGTGGCACACTCCTGACAAGTACCCTGATATGATTTACCTTGATAACTTGATAGTGGCCCGTGGCGGCGCACTCCTGACTTGACTTGACTTGTAACTTGTAACTTGTAACTTGACTTGACTTGATGCTGTTGCGACAGCTAACTTGACTCGTATAATCAACTTGACACCGTGGGTGTTCCTGCTTGCTTGCTTGTGCAATCCACTTGTCTTGTCTTGCATCATGTCTAGGACGTGACTCCCTGGTTCCCACGGTCAGGGATTCATACTGAATATGGATTAGGCTAATGACTAGATCAAACTATAGTTCATGGAGAATTTCCAGTCACAGGCAATCTCGTTATCTGGGCGCTCTTAATTGGACTTGTAGCTTGCCGACGAGTAGAGCACATTTCCAGCGCACTGTCATGTGTTGCACCCTCTAAGTCACATAAGGGTATATCGTCTCCGGGGCGATGTACCCAACTATACTCTCAACCCACGGAAGGATAACTGGATGGTCTGCAGGGCTTGGGACTGGAAAATTCTCACTTGCATCTTATTAGTAATTAAGGCTTGTGATAACCCTAGTTAGTTAAGTAGTAAGCCGTAGTAATTGCTTGGCCGCTTTATGAATGGATGGAGTCCAGCCTTGTCTAAGTCTTGTCTAGCCCCTGTACCTGGAACTCTTGTACATGCTTGTTTTACTTATATTTAACAATAATTGGGTAGAGACAAGGAGCTATTCAGGCGAAGGGTTACAACCCCGGTCCTTGTTTGGTTTACGGGTTATAACCTGGCTCCCAGAATGGTTCTACGTCCCTAGTCGTTTATTGTCCTGACGTGCTCTTTATTACTTGTATTTTTCTTTCATTTTCTTATGTTCTGATATGCTAGCTTTTGTTCTTATTTTTGTGGCCTCCTTTGTGGCACTTGCTCTTTCTGGGGTTTGACCCAGCTGGTTTTGTGTGGCCAGATTTCGGAGCAGCTCCCGAGGATCTATCGAACCTCCAGCCCGATGGTGGCGACTAGAAGGAACCCGGGCTACGAGTGGGTTTTCTATTTTGTTTCGCTCACTCTATTGTAAATTTATTCTTTTGAGGCGTTTAGCCGACGAGCACCTGTTAGCTCGATGCACTTTTACTTACTGTCTGCCTACGGGCTGTAAACATGATTAACAAATCCTAGGGTTGATCATGTATGACTTAACTTTTGCTAGTCCTAGCATTTTGTACGACTAGCTTCATGATCAGCTGATATATAATATTTGGGACGCCTTTTATTGTATATTTGGTGGTCAAACATCTTGTAATTATATTATTTGCTTGAGATTGAGACAGTAGGCTTGACCTTAAGAGACTCTTGGCTTGTAGTAAACTCTCATATCTAGACAGTCGTGACCGTATAGTTGAGATGTATTCTATTTTAATATACGTAGCTGGCTATGTACGCCCCCGCTCTCCAGTATTCTGGTTCTGGGGTGTGACATGGTTTAAGTGGTGGCCCATACAGGTCTTGTCAATCAAGAAATGTGAGGGTTTACCGAATAGATGTCTCAATCAGTACTCGTCCTTGATCTCCATTCATATCCTCTGCATCTCTGGATTCTTGCCCTGATCGTGTGCTTGTATCGTTGATCTGTCCTGGTCCTTCCTTATTGTTTTTTTCCTGTGTCGTCCTCTTCAGCGGCACTATACCTGATCCCGCCGATCAGCAAGGTGGAGCACCTCCTGTGGACCAGCAACCTGGAGATCAAGTCCAGCATTCCGGAGTTCCCTCTCGAGTTATACCTTCTGGAGGAGAGCCCCCAGTTCAGCCTGTTCAAACTGCTGAACCGGATGATGGCACCTTGGTGGGACTCATCAGGGCCTTGATAACTTCTCAAGATCGCAGAGGAGACGCCTTGCACCAGACTGTGGCAGATGCTTTGACCAGAGGCGGTCATCCAGGGAACAGCGCGGCCAACAGCTTCAAGCGCCTGAACCCTCCATTCTTCGACGGCAGTGAAGATGCGATTGCCGCGGACGCTTGGCTTCAGGATATCGAGGTGGTTCTGGAAGCAGCTAGGACACCTGAGAATGAGAAGGTGGCGGTGGTACATCTGCAGTTGCTGGACTTAGCTCACAGTTGGTGGGCGACGCAAGCCATGGGATTAGTGGCACCCATTGCTTGGGCGGTGTTTAGAGAGAGATTCCAGACGAAGTATTTCGATGCTGTGGCTCGGTACGACCTGCAGACCAGATTTACCAACTTGAAGCAAGGAGGCAGAACGGTCGACGGTTATGCGACTGAGTTTTCTAGACTCAGTAGGTTTGCCCCCACCTTGGTGGCGACCGAGTTTGATAGGGCCCAGCAGTTCCAGCAGGGACTGTATTTGGAGATCTTGTTGGCGGTTGAGCAGTTCGAGCACCATACGTTCGATGCAGTATTGAGAGCGGCTAGGAGGCATGAGTACACCTCCCAGCGGATCGTGGATAGGACCGAAGGTAGGAAGCGGTCCCACAGTCAGATGCACCAATCATCAGCTCCAGTCCCGGCAGCTAGGGGATTGACTATTGGAACTCCGAGGCGGGCGGCCTCAGTAACGTCGGTTCAGCATTCGACCCCGACGTACCCGCAGCAGCAGAAGCAGAAGCAGACTTCCGCGATGGGATGTTCTCATTGCGGGAAGCCAGGCCATGTAGTGGCAGATTGTCGTAGGACACAAGGATTGTGCCTAGCTTGTGGAGCGGCAGATCACAAAATAGGAGCCTGCCCGAATAGGGGTAGTTCGTCCTCTTCCAACCTAACCAGTCCATCGGTTAGGGGACCAGCACCTATGCAGCAGCAGCAGTACCCGAGGCCATTGTTGCCTCAGGCCCAGGCATTCCAGCAGCAGTGTGCCCAGGTTCCAGTACAGAGCAGGCAGAGAGGTTTCCAGCAGAAGGGACCCACAGCTAGAGGTCAGGCCATGATGATGACTATGGAAGAAGAAGTTGCACCAGGTGAGGTAGTGGCAGGTACTATTCTCGTCAACTCCTCTCCAGCATTGGTATTATTTGATTCTGGTGCATCGCATTCATTCATGTCTGCACGATTCGCGACACGGATAGGATTGGAGCCCGAGTCATTATCAGTGAGGCTCAATATACTTACTGGTAATGGTCTTGTGGGAGTAGATCGAGTGTTTTCCTCGTGTTGGATCGTAGTTAGCGGTAGAGAGTTTTCCGCTAGATTTATAGAATTCCCTATGGCAGACTATGATGTAGTCTTAGGCATGGATTGGTTGAGGAACCAGTATGCTAGGATAGACTGCCATGTTGGCAGGATTGTTTTCAGCATTCCAGGCGAGCCAGAGTTCTCATTTTCTAGAGGCGCGGTGGAGCCATCTTCTCCAGTATTGCGGATGGCAGTAGCAGCAGTGTAGTTGCCCAGGATAGTTGAAGAATTTCTAGATGTTTTCCCAGAAGAGCTTCCAGGGATGCCGCCAGAGCGGGAGATCGAGTTCACTATAGACTTGATCCCCGGAACAGCACCAGTATCAGAGAGAGTCTACAGAATGGCGCCTTCAGAGTTAGAGATTTTGTACAAGATGATTGAAGAACTCAGGACCAAGGGATTCATTCGTGCAAGTGGATCGCCTTGGGGAGCCCCGATGCTTCTTGTGAAAAAGAAGGATGGTACGTCCAGGTTATGTGTAGATTATCGTACCTTGAACTCAGTGACAATCAAGAACAGATACCCTCTTCCGAGGATAGATGACTTGTTTGATCAACTTAAAGGGGCTTCAGTATTCTCGAAGATAGACTTGCGGTCAGGATACCACCAGATCAGAGTCAGAGAGCAGGACATCCCGAAGACGGCTTTTCGATCTAGGTATGGACATTGGGAGTTCCTTGTTATGCCCTTCGGAGCGACCAATGCGCCGGCAGTATTCATGGATCTCATGAATCGCATTTTCATGCCCTACTTAGATCAGTTCGTGATCGTGTTCCTAGATGATATCCTGGTCTACAGCAAGAGCGAAGCAGAGCATGAACAGCATCTCAGAGTCGTCCTTTAGACGCTTAGGGAGCACCAGTTGTACGCCAAGTTCAGTAAATGCGAGTTCTGGCTCGATCGCATTTCGTACTTGGGTCACATCATTACCCGAGGAGGAGTAGAAGTGGATCCCCAGAAGATTGTGGCTATCGAGACTTGGCTAGCACCTAGTTCAGTGGCAGTGGTTCGCAGCTTCCTTGGATTGGCCGGCTACTACCGGCGATTTGTTTCAGATTTTGCAAGGATTTCAGCGCCGATGACCCAGTTAACCCGCAAGGATGTGCAGTTTTCTTGGACAGCAGAGTGCCAGGAATCATTCGAGAAGTTGAAGCGAGGTTTGATAACGGCTCCCATTCTCACACTTCCAGATGGGACCGGAGGATTCACAGTTTATTGCGACGCTTCAGGCAGAGGATTGGGATGTATCTTGATGCAGCATGGGAAGGTAATATCTTATGCATCACGTCAACTTCATGATCATGAGAAGAATTACCCGACCCACGACTTGGAACTGATAGCAGTAGTGTTTGCACTTAAGTTGTGGAGGCACTACTTGTACGGAGATAGAGTGGAGATATTTACTGATCACAAGAGCCTGAAGTATGTTTTTACCCAGAAGGACCTTAATATGCGGCAGAGAAGATGGCTTGAGCTACTGGTGGACTACGATGTGGACTTGCAGTATCACCCAGGGAAGGCCAACGTTGTAGCAGATGCGTTGAGCCGGAGAGCCGAAGTTTATTTCCTAACGGCGCAACCAGAGTTATTGGCAGATTTTCAGAAGATGGGAATTGAAGTGGTTCTCCCTACCAGTGTGGCATTGATGGCCAGTCTACAGGTTCAGTCCAGCATAGTTGAGAGGATCCGGACGGCGCAATCTACAGATTCCAAGCTTCAGCGGCTCAGAGCAGAGTGTGAGGCAGAAAGAAGGCCAGAGTTATGTATTCATGAGGATGGTACACTTCGGCACGGCACTCGTCTTTGTGTACCTAATGGAGATATCAGACAGGAGGTTATGGCAGAAGCTCACAGTTCGCAGTATTCTATTCATCCCGGTGGTACGAAGATGTACCGTGATATCCGTCAGCACTTCTGGTAGAATGGCATGAAGAGGGAGATAGCCCGGTTTGTCTCTCGATGTTTGGTTTGCCAGTAGGTTAAAGCTGAACATCAGAGGCCCGCTGGACTTTTTCAGCCCTTGCCGATTCCAGAATGGAAGTGGGAGCATGTGACCATGGATTTTGTGACTGGATTGCCTAGATCCCCAGCCGGTCGAGATGCTATTTGGGTTATAGTTGACCGGCTCACGAAGGTGGCTCATTTTCTTCCATTCAGAGTTGGGCAGTCAACGGCTCAGTTGGCAGAGATGTACCTCAGGCAGATTGTCAGGCTTCACGGTGTGCCAGTCAGTATCACCTCGGACCGAGATTCAAGGTTCACGTCACACTTTTGGCGTAGCCTGCAAGAGAGTTTGGGAACTCGTCTCCTGTTCAGTTCGACATATCATCCGCAGACAGATGGCCAGTCAGAGCGCACAATCCAGACTCTTGAAGACATGCTGAGATCTTGTACGCTCGACTTCGGTAGTTCGTGGGAAGATCACCTGCATCTTATGGAATTCTCGTACAACAATAGTTTCCAGGCCAGTATCCAGATGGCACCATTCGAAGCTCTGTACGATAGGAAGTGTAGATCCCCGCTAGCATGGGATGATGTTGGAGAGAGGCAGATGCTCGGTCCAGAAATGATTGCCCAGACAGTTGAAGTAGTCAGAAGGATCAGAGATCATCTTCGAGTTGCCCAAGATCGCCAGCGACATTGGGCCGATGCTCATCGGCGACCCCTAGAGTTTGCTATCGACGACCATGTATTCCTTAGGATCTCGCCTAACCGCGGTGTCATTCGCTTTGGCGTGCGGGGAAAGCTTAGTCCTAGGTATATAGGGCCGTTTGATATCCTGGAGCGAGTAGGAGATGTATCCTATCGTCTTGCTCTTTCGCCGTCGCTAAGTGAGGTACATGATGTATTCCATGTGTCCCAATTACGACGGTATATCCCGGACCCGAGCCATATCCTAGACCATTCAGAATTGGTTGTTGGTACCAACCTTTTGTATGAGGAGAGGCCCGTGTCTATATTGGACCGGAGAGAGAAGATACTCAAGAATAAGACTATTAGTTTAGTCCGTGTTGCTTGGGGTCATCACTCTCTAGGTGAGTCAACGTGGGAGCGTGAGGACGACATCCGATCGCGATATCCCTACCCGTTTGACTCATAAGGTATAATGTCTTCCTTATGCCTTATGCCTTCCGTCCTTGCTTGCATGCGTGATTGTTTGATTGACTGCTTAGTATAGCTTGCATGTGAATAGTATAACTTGTCCTTGTCTCTCTAGCTCCTTGATTAAATTCCGAGGACAAAATTCTTTTAAGGTGGGTAGAGTTGTAACACCCATATTCTGAATACGTATTTTGTCAAGCTTGCATGTATTTCAGACCTGTATTTATTTTCTCGGATTTTGGCATGTACTTGTAATTGGCTTGACTTGCAGATTTTGGTTCTCGTAATCGGGTTTTACCTGGCTTGGTTTATTTTGTGGAGGAAAATTGGTTTGGTTTGGTTTGGTTTGGTTTAATATGTATTGGAGCACTTTAACCAACACTCCACCCTCAACACAATACACCCACCTCCATTAAATCGCACCTAACTTTTCTCTCTCCTCTTTATTTTTCATTTACTTTTCCATCTCCTTCTTCTTCCTTCCTCTACACAACTCACCAACACCCATAGGCAAGTGCACCTTGCCACCACATGAGAACCATATTTTATTTGTTCATTAGCTAGATTAGGCCATGGTGATCAACATTAGAACTTGACATTTTGTGATTTGGAGTCTCCATTGTTCTAGATCTAGGTTTTAACTATTTTCGGATTTACATGGTTTTGATCCATTTTGGTTGGATTTTTGTGGGTTTTGATGCTTTCATGTGGAAGAGAATTCAATTTTACTCAAGTTAGAACTTTGAAAATCTAGATTTGGCTTTGATTTGACAAAGATATGAAAATTTGAATTCTTGGTGTTCTTCTCGGCCTGGAGTAGCAGCCTGCAGCCTGCGCTCTTTAGCGCAGTGCTGGACTGCGCAGCCCCTCTCGGGCTGCGCTCTTTAGCGCAGTACCGACCGCGCAGCTTGCCCTATGGTGAACTGCGCTCAGCCCCATGCGCTAACGATTCCTGCGCACTTCACCCTGCGCAGTTCACTCCTGCGCAGTCGGCTCATGCGCAATCCGCTCCTGCGCAGTCGGCTCATGCGCAATCCGCCCCTGCGCAGTTCACTCCTGTGCAGTCGGCTCATGCGCAATCCATCCCTGCGCAGTTCACTCATGCACAGTCTGTTTATGCGCAATCTGACCCATGCGCCATCTGCTCCTGCGCCCTGTGCCCCTGCGCAGTTGGCACCATGCGCAGCTGACACCTGCGCAATCCAACCCCCTGACCCCTTGCGCAATCCATTGGCTCTTGGAGTTTTGGTTTTATTTCTTTAAGCTTGGCTCTTCTATAGCCCTGTATATTGATATTTTATTAGATATTTTACGCCCATTTTATATCCTTACGTCTTTTGTCATGAACTTGATTTTACTCAATATGTTTGGAATGACTATTGTACATGGCATGGTATGACAAAAGAACTAGCATAACACGACAGTGACCCGTAGTGGTGCACTCCTGACATGACCAACCTGACATGATAGTGGCCCGTCGTGGCACACTCCTGACAAGTACCCTGACATGATTTACCTTGATAACTTGATAGTGGCCTGTGGCGGCGCACTTCTGACTTGACTTGACTTGTAACTTGCAACTTGACTTGACTTGATGCTGTTGCGACAGCTAACTTGACTCGTATAATCAACTTGACACCGTGGGTGTTCCTGCTTGCTTGCTTGTGCAATCCACTTGTCTTGTCTTGCATCATGTCTAGGACGTGACTCCCTGGTTCCCACGGTCAGGGATTCATACTGAATATGGATTAGGCTAATGACTAGATCAAACTATAGTTCATGGAAAATTTCCAGTCACAGGCAATCTCGTTATCTGGGCGCTCTTAATTGGACTTGTAGCTTGCCGACGAGTAGAGCACATTTCCAGCGCACTGTCATGTGTTGCACCCTCTAAGTCACCTAAGGGTATATCGTCTCCGGGGCGATGTACCCAACTATACTCTCAACCCACAGAAGGATAACTGGATGGTCTGCAGGGCTTGGGACTGGGAAATTCTTACTTGTATCTTGTTAGTAAATAAGGCTTGTGATAACCCTAGTTAGTTAAGTAGTAAGCCGTAGTAATTGCTTGGCCGCTTTATGAATGGATGGAGTCCAGCCTTGTCTAAGTCTTGTCTAGCCCCTGTACCTGGAACTCTTGTACATGCTTGTTTTACTTATCTCTAACAATAATTGGGTAGAGACAAGGAGCTATTCAGGCGAAGGATTACAACCCCGGTCCTTGTTTGGTTTACGGGTTGTAACCTGGCTCCCAGAATGGTTCCACGTCCCTAGTCGTTTATTGTCCTGACGTGCTCTTTATTACTTGTATTTTTCTTTCATTTTTTTATGTTCTGATATGCTGGCTTTTGTTCTTATTTTTGTGGCCTCCTTTGTGGCACTTGCTCTTTCTGGGGTTTGACCCAGCTGGTTTTGTGTGGCCAGATTTCGGAGCAGCTCCCGAGGATCTACCGAACCTCCAGCCCGATGGTGGCGACTAGAAGGAACCCGGGCTACGAGTGGGTTTTCTATTTTGTTTCGCTCACTCTATTGTAAATTTATTCTTTTGAGGCGTTTAGCCGACGAGCACCTGTTAGTTCGATGCACTTTTACTTACTGTCTGCCTACGGGCTGTAAACATGATTAACAAATCCTAGGGTTGATCATGTATGACTTAACTCTTGCTAGTCCTAGCATTTTGTACGACTAGCTTCATGATCAGCTGATATGTAATATTTGGGACGCCTTTTATTGTATATTTGGTGGTCAAACATCTTGTAATTATATTATTTGCTTGAGATTGAGACAGTAGGCTTGACCTTAAGAGACTCTTGGCTTGTAGTAAACCCTCATATCTAGACAGTCGTGACCGTATAGTTGAGATGTATTCTATTTCAATATACGTAGCTGGCTATGTACGCCTCCGCTCTCCAGTATTCTGGTTCTGGGGCGTGATAGGCACTCTTTTATTGGTTCAAATTTATGTCGATGATATTATTTTTGGTTCTACTAACAATACACTTTGTGTAGAATTTGCTAAAGTAATGCAGGACGTATTTGAAATGAGCATGATGGGTGAACTATCATTCTTTTTGGGCTTACAAATCAAACACGGACCAAGGACCCAAAGGAACCTTCACCAATCAAGCAAAATATACAAAGGATCTCCTCAAGCATTTCGAACTTGACTCATCCAAATCAATGAGGACTCCTATGGCAACAACGACAAAGCTTGATAATGATAAAGATGGCACATCGGTCGACATTCGTAAGTATCGAGGTATGATCGGTAGTTTACTTTATCTAACTGCTAGCCGTCATGATATCATGTTTAGTGTATGTCTTTGTGCACGATATCAAGCAAATCCAAAGGAATCGCACTTATGTGCCGTCAAGCGTATTTTTCGATATCTCAAAGGTACTGTTAACATGGGCCTTTGGTATCCGAAATCTTCATCCTTTGAGCTTCACGGCTTCTCAAATGCAGATTTTGTCGGATGCAAGATTGACTGAAAAAGCACTAGCGGCACATGTCAATTCCTTGGGAAATCTTTAGTATCGTGGTTTAGTAAGAAACAAAATTCTGTTGCTCTTTCAACTACTGAGGCCGAGTATATTGCGGCCGGTTGCTGTTGTACACAAATTCTTTGGATGTCACAAACACTTATTGACTATGGCATTTCTCATACTTGCACCCCCATTTAATGTGATAATACTAGTTCGATCAATCTCACAAAAAACCCGATTTGTCACTCACGTACGAAGCATATTGAAATTAGACACCACTTTCTTCGTGACCATCAACAAAAGGGGGATATCCGCCTTGAATTTATTGACACTACTTATCAGTTAGCTGATATTTTCACCAAACCTCTTCCGGAGGATCGCTTCGTTTTTCTTTGCCAAGAATTGGGCATCTTAAATTTTGACTCATAAGTTCCTCTCAACCGGCAGACCGACGGTATACAACGGTATACCGACGGCATGCCGATTTTGGTTCAGAATTATGTTCTGTGCCAAAAATCGGCATACCGTCGGTATACGTCGGTATACCGACGGTATACCGGTACGCGACGGACCGCTGTGTCATTACTGCTCTGGCCCCACCACTCTTCCATTCTCTCCTTATTCCTTTTTCCCTATTAATTACCCATCACATCCATCTTCTCCTATTTACTACCCCACTCCTCCTCTCCTCTTTCCAATATCCTAACTTCCCATCCTCATTAATAACCACCTCTTCTTCTCCCTAATTAACTCCTCCATTATCATCATTTGCAACCCACCACCCTTTCCACTTCCTCTCTATAACCGTTCCCACCCTTCCCCTTCCCACCATCTCTTTTAAAAACCCTATTCTCTTCATCATCCTCCTCCACTTTTTATATCTTCTCAAAACCCTACTTCCTCCTCCAACTTTCTTCATCTCCTCCATGGCAAATCCTAAGCGCCCCCATTCCTCCTCCACCGCTTCGAACCCCTTCACCCCGGTGGCTCTCCCCCATGGATATGACCAGCGGGTCTTCACTTCCTCTTTGGCCGCAGAATCTTGGTTCCAGCACTTTGTGCACCATAACGTCTTCAAAGGCCGCGCCATTAACTGGAACCTCTTCCCCGGCCATGTTTCTCTCTTCGAGGAGGCCGATCTTTCTTTCCTCCTTCGGCGTCAGGTACCTGTCTACCCCGCCGCCGTACGTTTGTTCTACTACAACTTGGTTCCTGATAGCGAAAACGACGCCATTGAGACGATGGTCAACGACCGCCATTTCCGCCTGACGGTTTGTGACATCGCTACCATTCTCGGTATCCCAGACAGAGGAGAGGCTCTGCCAGGCTTGGCTGCTCTCTATCCTTTGGTGGAGTGCTCCTTTGACGACTTCTGTGCTATCATTTGCAAGGGCCCAAACCCTCATGCTATCCCGGCCCTTTCTGCCCAGCTGGAGCCGTTCTATTACGAGCTCCATAGGATCGTGTGCCACACCCTCTATCCCAAGGGCGGCAACTATGATGCCATCACCGCTGACGCCCTGGTTTGCATGTATTTCCTCTATTCGAAGAAGTCTTGGTCCTTCCCCAAGACTCTTCTCAATGCCTTCTTCGACGTCCTGCCCACGGGGAAGCAGAATCTCTACTATGGTTCCTTCATCACTCTCATCTTGGAAGCAAAGCAAGTCGACCTCTCCCTTTGCTACTCGGACGGCGTTCCATCCTTCCTTGCTGTCTCTCGTTCCCTCGGTGGTGGTGCCTCCACATCTCGTGCCTCCTCCTTCCAAGAGTCGCCAGCTTCTACTCCTGCTGCACCCGCCTCTATTCCTTCTGCCTCCGGCCGCTATATGTCGCTGACACAGCAGCATTTCGACATACGTATGGCTCAGGCAGAGGAGCAGATGCGGGCCCACACTCGTGGCCTTGGAACCCTGATCCAATCCTGCTTCCATGACCAGGCGTATTTCATTCAGCGCACCCTTCAGGACCGGGATACATTTCTGGATCTGAATCTTCAGGATCCAATGTACCAGGCCTCCCGCTTTTTCGATCCCAATGCCTACGACTTTATGTACCTGGACAATATTGATCCTTTTGGTTCTTTCCACCGGGCTCAGGATGGAGGGGATGATCCGACCGATGAGTAGGGGTGGCTTCCTTGTGTTGGTAATGTCGAATAAGTGGTTGTCTTTTTCTTTTCTTTATGGTTTTATATCTTTTGAGGTCCTTCGGGGACCAGCGTTTGAGTGTCTTTAGTTGTGTGTAGTCCTGCGGGGACTTGATATCTGTTTCTTTTATTGTCTTGCTAACTCTCGTAGAGGAGAGTTTCTATCAGTTCTTATGTAGTGTTGGCTGTCTTGTCACGCATGTATCCAATTCCAAACTTTTTATCTATCAATACATACTTTTATCTATGATTCTGTGTTCCATATTCACTGCTACTTATATATATATATATATATATATATATATATATATATATATATATATATATATTCCCATCTTTGACTAAGTGACAAAGGGGGAGAAAACGTATTGTGGGGGAGTTGTCTACCTACGGGGGAGTCACTCCCTGAAGATGCTATCTCTCTATTTTGTCAATTATCAAAATGGAGGAGATTGTTGGCACATTTTATTTTGATATATTAACAGCATCTTCGTAGTTTAGTTTTCTCTGTTATCAGATTGACATCATTTCAGAAGCTCTCTACATAAAGTCTGTCCATTCAAGAATAGCAACCATGGACTTGAAGACTGAAGCAAAGACCGGCATTCCTTGACAAGACGGCTCTCTACACTTCAAGATTTCGAGTCTGTACAAGGTCTAGGTCTTTCTGTAAACACTTAAGGTTGGATGATAAACTAAAAGCTTTCTAATTATTCAGTCAAAAATCAATACCTTATAGAACGGCATACCGGCGGTATGCTCCGGCATACCAACGGTATACCGTTTTACTGACCACACAACTTTCTATGAGAAATGTCGGCATACCGACGGTATGCTCCGGCATACCGGCGGTATACCGTTTTGTGGACCACAAAACGTTCTGTGACAAACATCGACATACCGACGGTATGCTCCGGCATACCGACGGTATACCGTTTTGTTTGCCTCAAAAACGTTCTGTGATAATTATCGGCATACCGACGGTATACTCCGGCATACCGGCGGTATACCGTTTTGTGAACCATAAAACATTCTGTGACAAAACATCGGCATACCGACGGTATACCGTTTTGTTTATCATAAAATGTTCTGTGACAAACATCGGTATACCGACGATATACCGCGACATACCGACGGTATACCGGGTTATGAAATTTGATTTTTGAATGGCAAACACTGCATTAATGGCGAGCATTAAATGCTCCCAACGGATATAATTATGACCGTTACTGTTTGACCGGCATACCGACGGCATGCCGGTCCATACCGACGGTATACCGGTCAGCCTGTATCCAGGAGCAATGAATGCTACCTACTCTTGGTTTTTTTATAAATACAAGCCTTCTTTCTTCTTGAAGGCTTATCCACTCTTGCCATAAATTTTCCAAACAACCAAGAGCTCCACCATTAATACTCTACCAAGCTTTTAATTGTCATCCTCTCCCAAAGTGCTAGAGTATTTAAGAGTTGTAATTTTCGATCTTCAAGTGTTAGAAGATCAACAAGTTCTCTTCTAATTTCTTTGAAGTTGGCGAGCCTTCGTAAGAAAACTCGTGTGTTGAAGTTGGCGAGTTCTTCGGATCCAAACTCGTGTTGAAGTTGGTGAGTTCTTCGGATCCAAACTCGTGTGTACTATTTTATTAAATAGTGGATTTAAGCCGGAGAGAGTTCCGGGACTGGATTGCCTCAAGAGAGGATACCAGAATACATCTTGTGTTTGATATTCTTACTCTCTCTTTTTATTTGACGTATATTGCTTCTTATGCTTAAGTTATTTTTTATTTTCTTATTCACCCCCCTCTAGGGTTCTACACAACATACAGTTACCAAACCCCCCCACACCCCCAACCTCACCTCCAGATCTGCGTCATGCAACTGATTACATTAGGACTGTCAGGCCTGTGGCAGCCTTATTGTAAAGTAGGACTGCCACAGTCCCTGTAGTCCTCTTGTGAAAGAGGACTGCAGGGACTGTGGCAGTCCTAATTTATATTAGACGACTGCCACAGGCCTGGCAGTCCTAATGTAATCAGACCCGATTGTAGCAGCCGAACGACCAAAACGAGACGCTCGTTTGTCGTGTTCTAGGGTTAGGGTTTTAAGAAAAAATGTGGGTTTGTCGTGTTTGAAAATTCCATTCATGAACCCTAAAGAGATTCTAAACCTAATTTATCAAAACTTTTTAGAGAATTAAAATTATTCTAGGATTTTGAATAGAATGTAGAAAATTCTAGAAGAAATTATGGAAGAATGTACCTAGATTCCGATTGCGTCGAGTTGCGTGTCATCTCTTCGAATCTACGAATGTTGTTGAAGAAATTTTGGTGGAGGAATTGGCAGTGGAGTGATAGAGGAGAAGAGAGTAGGGTTTGGGGAGAGGGAGAGGGAGAGGGAGAGCTTTTCTTTCTTTTGGTGGAGAGAGAGTAAAATGAGTTATGGGAAAGAATGGACGGTTTGGGGGGTTGGTGTCACGCCCCGCTCCCATAGGAGCGATCGTCCTCGCTAAGGCGTGATGCCGCACGAGCCTAGATTGCGCTCGTGCAAGGCAGTTTCATAACGGCCGATTACATCGGCGGCGACGGGGTCGTCGCACAGAAGTCCCAAGCAGAAATATTGAAACATGCAGCAAAAATTTAGAACAAGTACACATGAACACAAGGCATTCAAAAGAAGCTCTTTATTGATATTGAATACAAGATTACATTTGTGGGCGCAAGGCCAAATTACATGTCTCTCGTGCTCACTTTTTCTCTCATTTTACAATTCACTCTGCTCTCTCTCTCATCTCTCGATACAATGCTTGAATCCAGCGGAAGCTTCGAAAGGCGATGTCCATTGTCACTCCCCGTTCCCAGAATGCATATTTTTATACATGTACAACTCATATATATATTTATTTAATATTTATCATGTATTATCCTGTATTTAAATTCCTTTAATTTTATGTTAATTAATTATCTGCATTTTATTTCCTGCAATTTTATTCCTGTATTTCATTTCTGTATTTTATTTTCTGCTTTTAACTTCTCTGCTTTAGTCTTATTGTGGTTCGGCCATGGCTGGTTATTTTTGGGTTCATGGCGGTTCACATGAACCAAACCCCATCTACCACCACCCTTCCTATTTAAAGCCCCCATCTCCTTCTCTCTCCTCATAACTTTCCTTCACCATTACTTCTTCTTCTTCTTCTTCCTCATCACTCTCTCCACCTACCAACAGCAGGCAAGTACATCTTGCTTCTTGCTTCCACTTGGAGAACGATTTTTATGGTTCATTTGCCTTCTTTTCATGATTCTGAGAGAGTTTAGTACTTAGCATTTTTGATTTCTTTGGCTTGTTTCTTCTAGATCTAAGTTGTTGTATCCTCGGTTGTCTATGGGTTTTGATCTCCCAACCTGGCGTGCTTTCGAAGTAGATGGTTCTTATGGCAGAGCTTCTCATTCTTCACCATTCTGAACCATGGGAACTTCATTTCTGGCTTGGAACAAAGGTTCCATAAGAATGGAGTTCGGAAGATTTAGTCACGCTCACGTTCTTACGTGCCAGCGTGAATTTTGAGTCACGCTCACGTTCTTACGTGCCAGCGTGAATTTTGAGTCACGCTCACGTTCTTACGTGCCAGCGAGAATTTTGAGTCACGCTCACGTCTTTACGTGCGTGCGTGAATTTTCAGTCACGCACACGTCTTTACGTGTTAGCGTAAATTTTTAGTCACGCTCACGTTCTTACATGTTAGCGTGAATTTTTAGTCACGCTCACCTCTTTACGTGCGTGCGTGACATCTGAGTTACGCTCACGTCTTTGCGTGCGTGCGTGGATTTCTTATCACGCTCACGCTGTGCGTGCGTGAATTACTATCACGCTCACGCTGTGCGTGCGTGAATTTCTTATCACGCTTTTTACGCTCATACGCTCACGCTGTGCGTGCGTGAGTTGCTTTTCACGCTCACGTTATGAGTGCGTGAATTACCCTTCACGCTCACGCTGTGCGTGCCAACGTGAACCACTTTTCACGCTCACGCTGTTTATACGCTCACTCCTACCTACTAGACTTGGCGTGACTTGTTGGCCTTAGCATAGACTTGTTGGCGTGACTTCCTGACCTGGGTATTTCTATTTGTCCTATAATTTATTCATT
This sequence comes from Iris pallida, assembly GCA_029216955.1. Taxonomy (NCBI): domain Eukaryota; kingdom Viridiplantae; phylum Streptophyta; class Magnoliopsida; order Asparagales; family Iridaceae; genus Iris; species Iris pallida. Next base: position 9,910,182 of record JANAVB010016999.1, on the reverse strand, counting down.
TAATGGTGGCATGATAATTCTTCTATTATATCCTTACGCCTTTTTATGAACTCGATAATCTTAGCATGTTAATATTTTTGATACATATGGTTGTGTAGAACGTGCCTTGTGTCTTGATTGGTTTATGGATACCCAGTAAGACTGGAACTTAACCCTGAGAGTTATAGACTCGACCCCATTTAATACTAATTGACTTTCATGCCTTGTCACCATTGATAATAATGGTTATCTTGACTAAAATTGATCATGCGTTCCTAGTTGGAACTAAGAGACTGGCTAGTCGTCTTATTGAATTAAATGAATGAGACACGTTCATGTAATGAACTATTGTAATCGACTGGCTGATCCCGAATATTGACGTACAGGCACATGCATGCTTCAATTTATTTATTTATTTATTTATTTATTTTTCTACAAAGCAGCATGTGTACTTTATGGTCAAGGCATGATTACTCCGTGGTTAGATTTGATTGTTGCATTACGCTATGTAAGACCTGCAACCTAACCGCACTGGTATCGTTGTAGAGTTGTGCATATCGTACCCCGTACGAAAGTACTCATTTGAATGACCATGATCCACGACATGGGATTTCACTCAACGTAGAGACTATTAAGTTAAATAAAATAATGATTGCATGGAGAGAATGGATCCCCGAGTTCTTACATGGTAGCCCTCTTGGGACTAGGAGTGCCCGACAGGCCGGCTGGTTCCCGCAGATACTGTAAATCTGCCACACGGGCGGGGAGCGGTATCTGCTTATATTATTATTATATATTGTATATTGATGACGGGCGTCCCGCTGGGACTCGTCTAATTCATGATTGGCGCAATTGATTGACTGGATAGACTAGCCTTGCTCGCACATAGTAAGAACTGAGGAATTCCTATTTACATAAGTCCAGGATAACTTGGGACTCACAATAGCAAGCCGTAGGAGTTGATTGGCCGTTCAAGATGATTTGTTTGTGTACTGTACCTACTATGTCGCCTAACTGAGATGATCAGAATGTCAGGACATGACGGGCCAACTTCTGTCCTTGTTTGGTTGGGAGGTTGGTTCGAAGTGTCGTGATGTTATGTGAATCCTAGTGGAAAGCAGAGATCTATTATTATATTCTCTTACCTACTGGTTTAATCCTTCATATCGTACTTTCTTGTGGTACTTGCTATTAGAGGTCTAACCTCTCTGGTTTTACATGGCCAGATTTAGAGCCGGTTCCCGAGGACTCAGCTTACTTCCACCTCTAAGATGGTCAATACTAGGGGAATGATCGCAGGAGGACTCGAGTGGGTTCCTTACTTCACCGTTCGTTTTGTTATTTACTTCATACTTAGCCGTTTGGCACCGACATGTTAGTCGGATCGTCTTGTACTTACTTTTACATAATTGTAACTAAGTCAGACTGCAGCTGATAACAATTGTGTATATGTTACTATACCATCTGGCTATATTTTGTAAAGCCAGATCTCAAGAACATTTTGACTAAGCGTTTGGGACGCCTTACTGCTTTATCTTACATGTTCTCTATTTTTGCTTCTTGTTTGAATGATTGAGACAATAGATGTGAAGTGACCATAGTAAGACTTTCATGTAGTATGCATCCCCTCATCTGGTTAGACAGCATTGATCGTATTATACGGTATTCATCTACCCGTAATACGTAGCTGGCTGAGTCATTCCCCCGCTCTCCAGTATTCTGGTTCTGGGGCGTGACATCCATACATTATGTCCTGTATAAGTCTTCAATCCGTACGGCGGCACGCTTCAAATCGCCAAGGAACTCCGTGCCTCGACGCATCCAAGCGAGCTCCACGCCACGAGCTTCACCTGTGCCTGCACATGAACACTGTACGGGTGTCAGTACTCAACTGTACTGGTGGAGTGACCTTCTCGTCCACCCATACATAACCGACACGTTCATTTACTTTGTGCAGCTTAAAACCTTTTCGATTGTCTTTCTAGTCTTGCCTTAGGATTCATTTTAGGACGAGGACGTCCGACCAAACCGAGGTGTCAAGACATGTTCGTGCTATAATTCCGACGTATGTTTCGATCGAGGCAGTGCCTTATCGTGCATGTACTTGACCCAACTTGAACTCGGGACGATAGGGTCGTGCCATACTCTATTCGCGACTTAGACATATTCGAGACGGTGCTACGCCGAGGAGCAACTTACACGGACTCGGCCGTGCCAAGACCTTTACTTGAACTCAAGTCCTCAAGCCTATTCTCGTGCCAACAACGTCAAGGGGACGACTCGTGCAGGTCATGCCGCTAGACTTGATTTGTGCCTTAAGACCTTGCTTAGACTTGTATATACTTCAAGATTGAGGCCACGCCTCGCAACTTATCAAGACTTTATCCATGCTACCGCCTAGCGGTCTTTCTATTCGACTCATGAACCAACTTAGACAAGACTTGCCAAACCTAGTATCGATCTCATGGACATCCCGATGCCAAGTATCGTGCTAAGCACGGTGCCTATGCTGTAGCCCAATCTTAGGCCCAGACATTGTGTTACCGACTAGACATGATTTGTCACGCCCCAGAATCAAAATACTGGAGAGCGGAGGCGGACATAGCCAGCTACGTATAATGAAATGGAATCCATCTCACTATACGGTCACGGCTGTCTAGAAATATGAGGGTTTATGTCACGCCCCAGAACCAGAATACTGGAGAGCGGGGGAGTGACTCAGCCAGCTACGTATTACGGGTAGATGAATACCGTATAATACGATCAATGCTGTCTAACCAGACGAGGGGGTGCATACTACATAAAAGTCTTACTATGGTCATTTCACATCTATTGTCTCAATCATTCAAACAAGAAACAGAAATATAGAACATGTAAGGTAAAGCAGTAAGGCGTCCCAAACACTCAGTCAAAATGTTCTTGAGATCTGGCTTTACAAAATACAGCCAGATGATGTAGTAAGTATACACAATTGTTATCAGCTGCAGTCTGACTTAATTACAATTATGCAAAAGTAAGTACAAGACAATCCGACTAACATGTCGGTGCCAAACGACAAGGTATAAAGTAGATAACAAAACGAGTGGTGAAGTTAAGGAACCCACTCGAGGCCTCCTACGATCATTCCTCTAGTATTGACCATCCTGGAGGTGGAAGTACGCTGAGTCCTCGGGAACTGGCTCTAAATCTGGCCATACAAAACCAGAGAGGTTAGACCTCTAATAGCAAGTACCACAAGGAAGCACGACATGAGAACTAAAACCAGTAAGTAAGAGAATATAATAATAGATCTCTGCTTGCTACTAGAACTCACATCACATCAAGACACTTCGAACCAACCTCCCAACCAAACAAGGACAGAAGTTGGCCCGTCATGTCCTGACATTCTGATCATCCCAGTTAGGTAACAGAGTACAGTGCACAAACAAATCATCTTGAACGGCCAATCAACTCCTACGGCTTGCTATTATGAGTCCCAAGTTATCCTGGAATAATGCAATTAGGGATTCCTCAGTTCTTACTATGTGCAAGCAAGGCTAGTCTATCCAGTCGATCAATTGGCCCATGCATGAATTAGACGAGTCCTAGCAGGAAGCCCGTCAATATACAATATACAATAATAATAAAAGCAGATACTGTTCCCTGCCCGTGTGGCAGATTTACAGTATCTGTGGGAACCAGCCGGCCCGTCGGGTACTACTAGTCCTAAGGGGGCTGCCATGTAAGAATTCGGGAATCTATTCTCTCCATGCAATCATTATTTTATTTAACTTAATAGTCTCTACGTTGAGTGAAATCCCATGCCGTGGATCATGGTCATTCAAATGAGTACTTTCGTACGGGGTACGATATGCACAACTCTACAACGATACCAGTGCGGTTAGATTGCAGGTCTTACATAGCATAATGCAACAATCAAATCTATCCACGGTAATCATGCCTTGACCATAAAGTACACATGCTTCTTTTGTAGAAAAAAATAACTAAATAAATAAATAAATAAATAGATTGAAGCCTGCATGTGCATGTATGTCAATATTCGGGATCAGCCAGTCGAGTACAATAGTTCATAACATGAACGTGTCTCATTCATTTCATTCAATAAGACGACTAGCCAGTCTCTTAGTTCCAATTAGGAACGCATGATCAATTTAGTCAAGATAACCATTATTATTAATGGTGACAAGGCATGAAAGTCAATTAGCATTAAACAGGGTCGAGTCTACAACTCTCAGGGTCAAGTCCCAGTCAATCCGGGTATCTATAACTCAATTCATGACACATGGTACATCCCACGTAACAATCTATAATTAACAGAAATATCAACATATCATGATTATATCAAGTTTATGCAAAAAGGCGTAAGGATATAAAATGGACGTTAAACATCTAATAAGATATCAATATACAGGGCTAGAAAGCTCGCGCACACTGCTCACTGTCTTCTCCAAATCAGCAAAAACTCTATAGTTTGAACCCAAAGCTTCAAAAGTCCATAACTTGGTCAAAACAAGTCCAAATCCAACTTTTCAAAGGTCAAAATTGGGTAGAATAAAATTCTCAACAACATGGAACCATCAAAACTCGAAAATAACAAGATTTAGTAGATTAAAACCCAAGATTTTTGAAAATAATTCAAACTTAGATCTACAAGAATCTAGCCATGAAAAGAGAAAATGACAAGTACTAAAGTAAGTTAAAATGTTGCAAAGAAGAGAATGGAACAATAAAATTCGGGTTCCTCCATGAAGCAAGATGCACTTGCCTAAGGGGTGTTCTTGGTTGGTGGTGGGTTTAATGGAGAAGGAAGAAGAGATTAATGAAGAGAGAGAAGAAGAATAGGTAATAAATATGAGTGGTGGTGGTAGGTAGGGAGTTCACCCCTTGGTTCATGATGAACCAAGAGCAATCCCAAACCGAACCAAGCCAACCCAAACCAAGCCAGGCCAAACCGAGCCAACCCAATCCTCCTCCTATCCAAATAAAACTAAGCTCCACTAATCAGAATTAATCCATGAACGATAAATGACAATTAAACCACAATACTAAATATGAAAATAAACCACAACTAACTAATCAAGGAAAAGAGAAATACGGGTCAGAAATACGAACACGTATAAAATATGTATCACAAATTTTGGGGCACTACATGATTCCAGTTCTAAACCCAATCCAAAGGCATACACGCGGTGTGCCGCTATTGCCGACACATCTACATGAGTGGTCACTAGCAATGTCAAGCTATCTTGGACTGGCTCGTGGGATATCGGCTCGTCCCTACACGGGTAGCTAGCCCGGAGGCGTCGAAGTCTCCCATGCGGTTATCCAGCATCCTACTTTGAGCCGCAATGCGCTTCCCCCAGGCCGAATGATCCCGGCGCCCCGACAATCATTCGAGAAGACTACACCTTATCGACAAGTTGTCCAATGACCATGCAAGTCTCAACTCGATCTAACCAATCCTTCCTTAACATGACCATGCATTCCTTCTTTCTTTCGAGACTTAACGAGACTCCCAAGCCGCGGGAACGATCTCGTGTGTGGGACATATCATGACTTAGCGAGACTCCCAAGCCGCGGGAACGATCTCGTGTGCGGGACATATCATGACTTAACGAGACTCCCAAGTAGCGGGACCGATCTCGTGTGCGGGACTTTCAAGACTTAGCGAGACTCCCAAGTAGCGGGACCGATCTCGACGACAACCAGTCGCGTGGACTTCCTTTGATCGTGGCAAGCTTTTCACTAAACTGACCGCAGCTCGCGCCTTAGACAGACCTAGTTCTCTAGGCGATGCTAACGCTCAAGTCATATACTTTTATACGACGAGTCTTGTTCTTAAGGGACTACGCGACTTGACAACCGCAGATAGAGCGGGACAGTGCTAGAGATGGCTTCGATAGCCCAACGCAACTCTTGTCTAACTTATTTGGGCAACGACTCGACGAGCAAAGGCTACGCCGAGCTTCGTATCGAGGGAACGTGCCGTGCACGCGTTCGACGTGAACAACCAAGTTCTCAGGTGCCTAGACTTAAGCCAACAAGCCGTGCAAGACGACTTAACTTACGGAACGTGCGAAGGCTATGCCAAGCCTTGCGGGATAGGACCATGCATGCTCTATTAAGCATTCATGCGGGCGACGCCTATGACTTAGGCTTATTCGAGTGTCAGGACAAAACGACGGGACCGTGCATGCTTTATCAAGCATGCACGCAGGCGACGCCTATGACTTAGGCTATTTCAAGTGTCGGGACAACTTAGCAACTTAAGCCAACTTTTTTCTCCCAAGCCACGGGATCGAAGGATCGAGTGTCATTTGAAAGCATGCTGAGCCAACTTCTATGAAGACCGTGGGACCATTTTCTATGTCCTAAGACATTCCGACGGGTCGGGATTATTCCCTAAGCTATGTGCGTTCGTAGCTTTTATATTAGCCTGCTTGTGCAAGTTAAAAACATGCGCGTTATTAAGTGAAGGCTAAGATGAGGCAAGTTCACCGAAACTACCCCACCTGAGCGAGGGGTCGCCTCGACCGAGCGAGCCTTTGAGCAGCCGTTGCAAGGCTAAGTTCCAACGCCGTCGGCATTTCGATTTCTCCGATTGACTTTGCGGGACGGGGCACTACATCATACACCACTCAGAACAAGTCTCGTCCTTGAGACTTTCCTGAAGGCAAGCCATCCTACCATTTCTATGGCCAAGACTTAATCGAGCCTAGACACGGGACTATAACAGTCGAGCGAGATACGCCTATACGTTTCCTTGAGTCCGAGCCACGCTCGCACTATTATCATTCTTTCCTTCAACACGATTTCGAATTCTTGACACTCTTCCATTCCCCAAGTCTCATTTCCATTCAACGTATCACTTGGCTGGATCATGCACGCATTCCAGGCGTCCCCAAAATATGTGCATTCAGCCAAGCCGTATGATAGAGAATTCGTCATTCTCACTCGAGTTGCATCGTGCACATACTCCGGCGTCCCTAAAATATATGTATGTCAGCCGAATCTCGTGAGGGGTTTTCCTATATTCATGATTCATACTATCCATCCATGCCAATCCTCAAGATCAATCCTTCGATTGATAACTCATGAAACAGGGCGTCTCGCCTAACCGCTAGGCCATCTTTTTCGAGGCTAAGTCAATGTCAGAATTGGAATCATAGTTCTCCAATAATAATGCCAACGCTGACCCCAATCCTAGGGTCAAACCAATTCGGTAATACGGGAGTTTTCTACCTAAGCTCGCGTCACTCAGATTTCTAAACATCGAGCACGATCACCTATTCGCATCAATGCATTCGTTGCGCGTATTCGAATCCATTCAAATCACTAATTCTAACCAATTCATGTATTCGATCATAAGGTCGTCTAGCTTTGACAATACGTTACGTCCCAATCTCACGCGAGTCCAATTATCTACGGTGGTTCATGAATCACCATGTAACGCACCCGCGGAATAATCATTCTTATCGGGGCATAACTCTTGTTTGAGTCCAGACTCATTCATTTTCGATACGCGGATTGGACCTACGCAATCCACAAATTTGATCATCAAGCACGCTGAGTCGTTCTCGAGTTCACCTTCGCGTCAAACCACAAGTCGAAGCACACAAGTTGCCACGCCATGCTAGTTCAATCACCCCCGCTGTATGAATCACCATACCAGCGCTCACGCGGAGTGATCGCCCTAATCGACGTGACGTATGTGCGAGGCTGGAGTTGCGCTCGCATAAGACAATAACGTCAACGTTGTGGTTATCGACGAAGCAAATCCAAACATATCATTTTCATCCAATCCAAGTTCGATAGTCCGACCGTCATTCATTCAACTAGAAAATCCTCGAGCCAAGTTTATCTTTTCCTCGACACGTTTCAATATCCCGAGTATAGCATCCATCGAAACAATAACATTTGCACGATCGTCTTTCGCCGAGTCAGAGTACCCTCGAGTTATCGCATATCGATCTTTGATACGCCTCAATACCATCGACGATATGCATAACCTGACGATCTTCCTTTGCAACTAATTTCGAGTCGTACGACTGATGCTATTGTCCGAACTGGATATTCTATAATTTTCTTGATATTCAAGATCAAGTTCGATCGCTATTCCTCAAGCTTGTTTCAAGATCGTTGTTCAAAACTCAAGTCATATTTTATTTGAAACAATCCGAAATCGTACGCACGATCCTCTAAGTTTCCTCGATCATGACCATTCATTTTCATTCATCGTTTTTGAACCATTTTCTAACTCGCATTGCACATTGACAAGTTGTCTGAACGACATCTCGTTCGGGACACACAAAGTCATGACCAACTAAGCGTGACGCTTTCTAAGGCGTTGCGCGATCGCATTGCCTCGTCGACATACTCGTTGATACTTAAAATCCTCAATTTTGCTCGAATGATTTCCAAGACAAACCATACACCACTCGGATTCGAGCCATCCGATCTAGTCCTTAATTACGTTCGCCTCATACGCTAAGACATCCTTCAGATTCATTCGACGAATCTCTAGCGTAATCGCTCACGTCGTATCGACGCGCTAGGTCGATCGCACTATTCCTCAAAATCCAAGTCAATCTTTCGTGTACGCCTAAGCGTTAACTCGATAGCGTTCCTATCGATAGACACTCTAAGTGCAGCTTCGCTCCCGACCGTGCAGTACTTGATATCGTTCGCAACTCGTTTGCACCAAAAGTCGAGGTGCGCGATACGCGACGCAACTTAGCCAAAAGGCCATGTGCATGGCTATCCCGTGCGGACTATATTCGAGTTTGCACGCTCAATTGCTAGGGTCAACGCATGACTAGTTAGGCACGCACGCGACATGTTAACTTAGCATGTGTTCTCTATCGAGTCAAGTTTAACATCGTTCGGCACAAAGGCCTACAGATGCATTTGGCGATAGCCTACCGATGCGTTTGGTTGAACGCTTGTACGAGCTTTTGAAAATATTTAGACTTATTGTATGGACATACCGAGGGACATTTGAGAGAGGGCGCACACTTCTTTAACAACGACGATCTTTCAAAACTGAGAAATTCAACTTGAAGTCCAAGGACGTAAAGCCGTGCTCTGATACCATTATGTCACGCCCCGCTCCCGTAGGAGCGATCGTCCTCGCTAAGGAGTGATGCCGCACGAGCCTAGATTACGCTCGTGCAAGGCAGTTTCATAACGGCCGATTACATCTGCGACGACGGGGTCGTCGCACAAAAGTCCCAAGCAGAAATATTGAAACATGTAGCGAAAATTTAGAACAAGTACACATGAACACAAGTCATTCAAAAGAAGCTTTTTATTGATATTGAATACACGATTACATTTGTGGGCGCAAGGCCAAATTACATGTCTCTCGTGCTCACTTTTTCTCTCATTTTATAATTCACTCTGCTCTCTCTCTCATCTCTCGATACAATGCTTGAATCCAGCAGAAGCTTCGAAAGGCGATGTCCATACATTATGTCCTGTATAAGTCTTCAATCCACACGGCCGCTGTCACGACCCGTTACCCAAATTGTTGGGCCGGGCCGAGCCATGTCCAGCCTACGCTTGTTAAAGCGCAGTAAGCTGTTCTAATAATAGACAATAAAGGATCTAAGTTGCTAACAGTTCTAAAATTATATTTAAAGTTCATCACAACATAGCATCTATAAGCGAAGGTAAACAAGCACAGACTTAATAATACATAACCAAAGTATCTAACTGGAGACAAGGTCCAGTATCCAAATATAAGAACATACCAAAGTCTAAGTCTCAAAACACATGAAAATATCTAAGCAAGGTTCCTCGCTGGGGCCTCTTCTAGAGCTAAGGCCAGGTCCTCAAAATCAGTGCCATGAAATGTAACACATAGCATTTCCTCCTCGAAAAGTGAACCTACAACGTTATCCTGTCAGGACGGGAGCAAGTACAACCTCTACAACTAAAGTACTGAACATATAATGAAAGAGATGTACAACAAGAAACATGGTGTGATAAGTCTATAAAACAGGAATACTGGAAAACATGGCCTCATGGTATAACTGGGATTATAGTATCATAATAACACAGGGAACATGGCATATCTGGAATCATAGTATATCTCATAATCTATCATGGCAAGGATACATATGTCATAGAGACAGATGTATATGTAATATTTAAAACTGTAGCAAGTACATGATCGGTCAATAGATGTACAATGTGCTGAGACACATAATGAAATGTACTTCTGTACAAGTGTAAAGGCGATAGATGTACACACGTACAAATACAGCTTTGAGAGTTCCTACGACGCAGAAATTATATAAAATGAATCTTTTGCTCGGTAAATACATACGGAGAGGGGGGTCGTGATCACGTACTCAACTGTCAGTTTTTCCATAACCCATATTCTAACATGTGAGAGATACGAGAACAGTAAAGACATATGGGAGATACTGGGAGTAATATAAGCATGGCCGGTACTGGAAATAGTATGAAACATGTGAATACTCCGAGTAGTATAAAGCATAGTGAAACATGTACTGAGAACCAGTAAGAAGCATGCGAAGATATAATAACCGTACTAAACATGGCCGGTACTGAAAGTAATACAACATGTGAAGACATAACTTGCTACCTCAAGGATCAGTATTTTAACAGGGTTAATACATGTTCTAGCATTAAAAGACAGTAAATGAGTTTGTAGATGTACTTGCCTCGAGCAAAGCAAGAATACTAGTACGAAGATATAGATGCCTGGTGTCCTGTCAATAATGATATACAAACTCAGTTCTAAGCGATGTTTAATATTACACCAGTGGTGTGACACGACTCCTGACTGGATACTAGCCAAGTGGGGACCTAGCATGAAAGTCTAATGTGGAGTGCCACTATACACAAACTAACTTTCTAGGATCTATACACTAGTGTAGGGGGTGGTCCAATACTACAATAACTCAAAAGAACACAAAACATTACAAGTCATAATTATTCAATAATTAAAATCAAACTGTACACTAAGTTTCAACAATTTTTAGAGATAGACAAAAAGCTTAAATATATATAAAATAAAGTATCAAAATAATCCTTGTTAATTATAGAAATTTATACTATTTTTTTTGAAATTTATAAACCCTCATAAATATTTATTAAAAATCAGCAAACTTAATTATACTGAAAATGAGTTCTGTTTTCCTATTTTTATAAAATACCAAAAGTACTTATTAAATAATGAAAAAATTATAATAAATTATCTAAATTAACATAGTATTTAAATACAATTTTTCCAAGATTTTATAGTAATTAAAATATATATAAAAATCAAAAACCAGAAAGTAACAATATCTGGAAAAATAATTAATTATAAATTAAGGATGACACATAATCAAAATCTACAGATGTTGTCGGATGATAAAATAAATATCACCAACGTGTCCAGAACGGTCAAATCATCTAGGATAACCTACCCATAAGTCTAATTTGGACACAGGGGCAAAACGGTAATTTTGGGTCAAAATGATGTCCGCCGTTGGACACACTTTGCACCGAAAAACGTGTCGGGATAGAAGTCTACAAAACCTAGCAAATTATATGTCCACGAATCCAGAATGATGATACGAACCCAACGGTATGTCCGAAATAGGATTTCGATGTGCCGATCTCAAAATGATACGTTGACGTGACACTTGGTATCCGGTTTGCACGGAAATGCGTGCCGGAGTAAATGTCTTCAAAATTCAGCAAATTATATGTCAACGAGTCCAGAATGACGATACGAACTCAACGGTATATCCGGAAGTGGATTCCGATGAGCCGATCTCAAAGTGATCCGTTGACCCGAAAAGTGGGACCCGTTTTGCACCGAAATGCGTGCCAGGGCCCACGTTCTCCAAATCAAGCAAATTTTATATGAAAACATACCAGAACGACGCCACGAGTCTACTGGTGGTGTCAGAAATTGAATCAGGAGCCCCGGGTTCAAAAATAGAATTTAACAAGTGCAAATTAAAGAATTCGGACGGCCAACTTTGGCGTCGAATTCAACCGACCAAACGTGCTTATAATGAAACAAAACCTAAAGGAGGAAGGAAGAGGGTTATACCAGCTGCGCACAGGAACTGGTAGCACGCTAACCGGAGCTACGACGGCGAAGTTACGAGCTGACGAAGTTGGCTCTACGAAACTGTCCAAAAACAGTTCAATTTAAAATGTCAACTTGGTGGCCAGTTTTGAGGTATCAAACGACAAAATTAACGGACGAAAATTGAGGGGAGTAAAGATGGATATACCGAGATTGCGACGGAGCAAAGAAATCGCCAATCCAACGGTCGGATCTCCCAGAAAATACGTGCGAAGTCGCTGTCCCGAAATATAATTTCTGAAACTTGAAATCGCGCGTCACGGCAGGATTTCGACGTAAATGCACGAATCGCCTATTTTCCGCGTCGGAGACGACGGAGGCGGCAACGAGGAGTTCGCCGGGGGTGCGCCTGGCCAGGGGAGGGTCCACGACGGCCGCACGGTGGTGCCACGCGCGGTGGTACGGGCCGGCCACAAGTGGCGCGCGACCATGCACGCGCGCGCGGGGGTGGCGCGGTCGCCACTGCTGCTCGCTGCTGCTGCTGTTCATGCACACGGCTGCGGCGGCGTGGTGTGTGGGGTGGCTGCGGAGGTGGTGGCGTGGATGTGGTGGCGGTGGTGGTGTTGTAATGGTTTTGATGATGGTGATGAAGATGAAGATGGTAATGGTGATGATGAACTTGATGATGATGATGGTGGAGTATGGAGGAGGAGAGGGAGGAGCTCGGGGGGGATGCTCGACTGTAGAGGAGGGTTCGGCCAGGGAAGGAAGAGGGGGTTGGCTGTGGAGTGTGTGTGTGTGTTTGTTGAGAGAGAGAGAAATTTATGTGTGTGTATATAAAAAGAGTGAGAGAGAGTTTGAATTAAAATATTTAGAGAGAGAGAGGGTTGAGATATTATGAGAGAGGGAGAGAGAGAGGTCGGTTGGGGGGGGAGAAGTGTGTGCTGGTAGAAAGAGGGGAGGGGTAAGGTGGAAAGTGAGAGAGTTTTATATATATATGTTTATATATATATATTATATATATGTAGGTATATATATATATATATATATATATATATATATATATATATATATATAAAGAGAGAGAAAAGTATAGAGAGAGAGGGGGGTTGTTCCTGCTGGCAGTATGGGGGGTGTGTTTTTGTAATAGGAGAGAGAGAGAGAGATACATGTTTATATATATATATATATATATATATATATATATATATATATATATATATATATATATATATATGTAGATATATATATAAGATATTTAAGATATTAATAAAGTAGAGAGAGAGGAAGAGATATTTTCAAAATAGGAAAAAGAGAAATATTGTGTAGGATATTTGGGCAGTCATGAGAGTATAGCATGGGGCTTGGGTTCGGGTTCGGTCGAGCCGGGTCGGGTCAAAATCGGACCGGGTGAAATAATCGAATTAAAATAGGTATTTAAAATCATGGGTAAATAAATACCATGCGGAGACTCAAATAAATGGGACACAAGTTCCATGCGGGTAGTAGGCTTCATGTGGGCCACGTCTATACTTTGGGTCGACTAGGTTGGATCGATGTCGGGTCCCGAAATTAAATTGGAAAATAAATCTGGTTTTACGGTAGATAATTAATTGTCCTAAATTGAACCGAAAATTGTGCGAAGGAAATGGAGCACAAAATGGAGTGTCTGAGTGGGACACGAAGGTCATGGGTGAAGAGCGTCTCGAGTAGATCATTCATGAGAAGTTGGTTCTGAGAAAACGACTGGTCTGGTGCTCCTAAATTTAATGTCACGACAACGTGTAAACGACGATCACAAATAAAAGTGGGAATAATTATTGAATGATTAATCGGTCTAAGTTGACCCGAACTTGCGCGATACAAAAAGAGCACAAGGGAACGAGTTCAAGTGGGACACGATATATCAACAGGAAGATAATCTTGCCTACTTCAAAACCCATGAAGAGAGTTTACAGAGATTGGTATCCCTGACGCTCCAGAAGTCAAAGTCATGGAAAGGTACATTAATGATCTAAACAATTAAATAATAAAACATTTATCGAAAATAATTCATTCAGAAAAATAAAAATAAACCCTGAAATTCAGGGGGCTTACACCCTACCCACCTTACAAAAATTTCGTCCTCGAAATTAAAAATCATCCAATAGGTCAAACTATAATATGTAGCTGCTCTGGCTACAATACTCAATCTGCTATCCTTGTAATCATCTCTTTTGTTTCTCCTACAAACTTTTTGGTTCAGGTTCAACAAAGTCCTTCTATCATAAACTATGTCATTTATCCTTTAAAATCTTCCATATTAACATGAAACCTTTATGTATACCCTAAACTATAGGTCATTCTTTGGGTATGTTTATAAGCCAAAAATGCTTAATCATCAATCATATTTCCGACCTCAATTGTAAATACTGGACTTCCTTATCGTATACTAAGTATCCATATTCTATCAATCTACAGTTCCTTAGCATCATTTGTCGTCAATCCCTTCCTACAGTTTCTCTTTGAATTCATACGTTTAATTTCTATCCTTGGCATAGAGCCTTCTTCATTTTACTCAACAAGTCCTCTGAATATAAATCCTCGATTTCAAAACTCCCGATTTATTAATTACCAATGTATATATGTCTTTGTCTTGTTCCATGTCTTTTTAACTGATATTTTTCCGATCTCGTACGCAATACGATAACTCATTCTAATTTATTCTATATCAATCCACATATCGATCTACCCTCTAATCACATGTAATTAGCTATAGATATCCAACCAAAATTTTACAAATGCTAAATCCTCAAACTGCTAAGCACAAGATTCTAATCCTCAATCCATAGTCACAATAATATAATATCTTATTTCTCCATTTTTAGATACCCCATCATCAAGTCAAACTATCAATACAATCGTTCTTAATGGTTTCCAAGTCTACTACAGTCAGTCACTTATACTTGTCCTATAAGCTTAATCTAACCAATCCCTAGGAAAAGTACTTATCACAATCACACCATACAATTATAGTTATACTACAGGATCAGTCAACAAGGTTTGGCTATTTCGGTCATCTATCAAATAGAAGGTAACAAGGCCTAAGACTGGGTCAAGCAATCCATAACAGTGTCCAAACAAGTTAAAGGTCAAGCAAGACAGAAAAGTTTATTGGAATATCTCCAAGAATGGTACGAAGACAACAGGATGCATAACGAGAAATACCCAAGAGGTTAACGAAAAAGAGTTTAGTCAAGTCATAGGAAAGATGGAACACAAAAATAATTATGTCTAAAAGATAACGCGAAAGCAATCCTATTGGAGAGTCCTAGAGAACCTATAATCCTAGTTGTAGATGTAGATAGAACAGAGTAAATCAAGACGGAGAAGAATAATGATAGGAACTTATTCTTGCTTATTCGGTCATAACAAAGTAAACCAAGTTGGGATATGATCTGATAACCATACACGTCTTCCTGAAATCATGTTGCCAGAATTTTCGCCCCACCAGTAAGCTTAGATGCAATAAACGGTAGAGTCATAACTAAGGTATACACCCTATAATCATGTTATCTAGAATCCTCGCCACGCCAACCGGTATGGCTGCGAGAAAATCTAAATTCTATGAATAGGATAGTATATCCAAAATCAGGCTCTACGTTTTTGTCATACCAGCTAATATGGCTGCGATAAATTCTAAACTCCATAACTAAAACAGACGTTTACCTTATCAGAATATATCACAATTCAATCCACAAAATTTATCGCGATGCAAGATCAAAGTTAATCAACAAAAATCAGAAATTAAATTCAACAACGAATTTAAAGGAGAGTAAATGGAAACAGGTGTAAACAGATTTCTAGGTAAGATTAGAGTGAAATCCTCAGTGGTCATCCCAAGGGTACTAAATTGGTCAAAATAGTAACCCATTGAATTTCAAACAAGATACTAAATACAGTTAACGGTCCTATGCTGTGATGAGTTCTCCTATGTTGCAATCCTAGAAATCCTCTAGGTGTTCTAAATGTTATTCCTAGTGTTATCAAGTTGTCCTAGATCCTAATTGCAGGCATGCTTGGTACAATAACGTAACCAAACAACTTAAGTCTGGACTTGCATGGGCCGCCAAAAAAACATGTCACGATCCGTTACCCAAATTGTTGGGCCGGGCCGAGCCATGTCCAGTCTACGCTTGTTAAAGCGCAGTAAGCTGTTCTAATAATAGACAATAAAGGATCTAAGTAGCTAACAGTTCTAAAATCATATTTAAAGTTCATCACAACATAGCATCTATAAGCGAAGGTAAACAAGCACATATTTAATAATACATAACCAAAGTATCTAACTGGAGACAAGGTCCAGTATCCAAATATAAGAACATACCAAAGTCTAAGTCTCAAAATACATGAAAATATCTAAGCAAGGTTCCCCGCTGGGGCCTCTTCTAGAGCTAAGGCCAGGTCCTCAAAATCAGTGCCATAAAATATAACACATAGCATTTCCTTCTCGAAAAGTGAACCTACAACATTATCCTGTCAGGACGGGAGCAAGTACAACCTCTACAACTAAAGTACTGAACATATAATGAAAGAGATGTACAACAAGAAACATGGTGTGATAAGTCTATAAAACAGGAAATACTGGAAAACATGGCCTCATGGTATAACTGGGATTATAGTATCATAATAACACAGGGAACATGGCATATCTGGAATCATAGTATATCTCATAATCTATCATGGCAAGGATACATATGTCATAGAGACAGATGTATATGTAATGTTTAAAACTGTAGCAAGTACGTGATCGGTCAATAGATGTACAATGTGCTGAGGCACATAATGAAATGTACTTCCGTACAAGTGTAAAGGCGATAGATGTACACACGTACAAATACAGCTTTGAGAGTTCCTACGGCGCAGAAATCATATAAAATGAATCTTTTGCTCGGTAAATACATACGGAGAGGGGGGTCGTGATCACGTACTCAACTGTCAGTTTTCCCATAACCCATATTCTAACATGTGAGAGATACGAGAACAGTAAAGACATATGGGAGATACTGGGAGTAATATAAGCATGGCCGGTACTGGAAACAGTATGAAACATGTGAATACTCCGAGTAGTATAAAGCATAGTGAAACATGTACTGAGAACCAGTAAGAAGCATACGAAGATATAATAACCGTACTAAACATGGCCGGTACTGAAAGTAATACAACATGTGAAGACATAACTTGCTACCTCAAGGATCAGTATTTTAACAGGGTTAATACATGTTCTAGCATTAAAAGACAGTAAATGAGTTTGTAGATGTACTTGCCTCGAACAAAACAAGAATACTAGTACGAAGATATAGATGCCTGGTGTCCTGTCAATAATGATATACAAACTCAGTTCTAAGCGATGTTTAATATTACACTAGTGGTGTAACACGACTCCTGACTGGATACTAGCCAAGTGGGGACCTAGCATGAAAGTCTAATGTGGAGTGCCACTATACACAAACTAACTTCCTAGGATCTATACACTAGTGTAGGGGTGGTCCAATACTACAATAACTCAAAAGAACACAAAACATTACAAGTCATAATTATTCAATAATTAAAATCAAACTGTACACTAAGTTTCAACAATTATTAGAGATAGACAAAAAGCTTAAATATATATAAAATAAAGTATCAAAATAATCCTTGTTAATTATAGAAATTTATACTAATTTTTCTGAAATTTATAAACCCTCATAAATATTTATTAAAAATCAGCAAACTTAATTATACTGAAAATGAGTTCTGTTTTCCTATTTTTATAAAATACCAAAAGTACTTATTAAATAATGGAAAAATTATAATAAATTATCTAAATTAACATAGTATTTAAATACAATTTTTCCAAGATTTTTATAGTAATTAAAATATATATAAAAATCAAAAACCAGAAAGTAACAATATCTGGAAAAATAATTAATTATAAATTAAGGATGACACATAATCAAAATCTACAGATGTTGTCGGATGATAAAATAAATATCACCAACGTGTCCAGAATGGTCAAATCAGCTAGGATAGCCTACCCATAAGTCCAATTTGGACACAGGGGCAAAACGGTAATTTTGGGTCAAAATGATGTCCGCCGTTGGACACTTTGTACCGAAAAATGTGTCGGGATAGAAGTCTACAAAATCTAGCAAATTATATGTCCATGAATCCAGAATGATGATACGAACCCAACGGTATGTCCGAAATAGGATTCCGATGTGCCGATCTCAAAATGATACGTTGACGCGACACTTGGTATCCGGTTTGCACGGAAATGCGTGCCGGAGCAAATGTCTTCAAAACTCAGCAAATTATATGTCAACGAGTCTAGAATGACGATACGAACTCAACGGTATATCCGGAAGTGGATTCCGATGAGCCGATCTCAAAGTGATCCGTTGACCCGAAAAGTGGGACCCACTTTGCACCGAAATGCGTGCCAGGGCCCACGTTCTCCAAATCAAGCAAATTTTATATGAAAACATACCAAAACAATGCCACGAGTCTACTGCTGGTGTCAGAAATTGAATCCGGAGTCCCGGGTTCAAAAATGGAATTTAACAAGTGCAAATTAAAGAATTCAGACGGCCAACTTTGGCGTCGAATTCAACCGACCAAACGTGCTTATAATGAAACGAAACCTAAAGGAGGAAGGAAGAGGGTTATACCAGCTGTGTACAGGAACTGGTAGCACGCTAACCGGAGCTGCGACGGCGAAGTTACGAGCTGACGAAGTTGGCTCCACGAAACTGTCCAAAAATAGTTCAATTTAAAATGTCAACTTGGTGGCCAGTTTTGAGGTATCAAACGACGAAATTAACTGACGAAAATTGAGGGGAGTAAAGATGGATATACCGAGATTGCGACGGAGCAAAGAAATCGCCGATCCAACGGTCGGATCTCCCAGAAAACACGTGCGAAGTCGCTGTCCCGAAACACAATTTCTAAAACTTGAAATCGCGCGTCACGGCGGGATTTCGACGTAAATGCACGAATCGCCTATTTCCCGCGTCGGAGACGACGGAGGCGGCAACGGGGAGTTTGCCGGGGGTGCGCCTGGCCAGGGGAGGGTCCACGACGGCCGTGCGGTAGTGCCACGCGCGGTGGTGCGGGCCGGCCACAAGTGGCGCGCGGCCATGCACGCGCGCGCGGGGGTGGCACGGTCGCCACTGCTGCTCGCTGCTGCTGCTGTTCATGCACGCGGTTGCGGCGGCACGGTGTGCGGGGTGGCTGCGGAGGTGGTGGCGTGGATGTGGTGGCGGTGGTGTTGTTGTAATGGTTTTGATGATGGTGATGAAGATGAAGATGGTAATGGTGATGATGAACTTGATGATGATGATGGTGGAGTATGGAGGAGGAGAGGGAGGAGCTCGGGGGGATGCTCGGCTGTGGAGGAGGGTTCGGCCAGGGAAGGAAGAGGGGGTTGGCTGTGGAGTGTGTGTGTGTTTGTTGAGAGAGAGAGAAATTTATGTGTGTGTATATAAAGAGAGTGAGAGAGAGTTTGAATTAAAATATTTAGAGAGAGAGAGAGGGTTTAGATATTATGAGAGAGGGAGAGAGAGAGGTCGGTTGGGGGGGGGAGAAGTGTGTGCTGGTAGAGAGAGGGGAGGGGTAAGGTGGAAAGTGAGAGAGTTTTATATATATATGTTTATATATATATATATATATATATATATATATATATATATATATATATATATATATATATTATATATGTAGGTATATATATATATATATATATATATATATATATATATATATATATATATATATAAAGAGAGAGAGAAAAGTATAGAGAGAGAGGGGGTTATTCCTGCTGGCAGTATGGGGGGGGGGGGGTGTGTGTTTTTGTAATAGGAGAGAGAGAGAGATACATGTTTATATATATATATATATATATATATATATATATATATGTAGATATATATATAAGATATTTAAGATATTAATAAAGTAGAGAGAGAGGAAGAGATATTTTCAAAATAGGAAAAGGAGAAATATTGTGTAGGATATTTGGGCAGTCATGAGAGTATAGCATGGGGCTTGGGTTCGGGTTCGGTCGAGCCGGGTCGGGTCAAAATCGGACCGGGTGAAATAATCGAATTAAAATAGGTATTTAAAATCATGGGTAAATAAATACCATGCGGGGACTCAAATAAATGGGACACAAGTTCCATGCGGGTAGTAGGCTTCATGTGGGCCACGTCTATACTTTGGGTCGACTAGGTTGGATCGATGTCGGGTCCCGAAATTAAATTGGAAAATAAATCTGGTTTTACGGTAGATAATTAATTGTCCTAAATTGAACCGAAAATTGTGCGAAGGAAATGGAGCACAAAATGGAGTGTCTGAGTGGGACACGAAGGTCATGGGTGAAGAGCGTCTCGAGTAGATCATTCATGAGAAGTTGGTTCTGAGAAAACGACTGGTCTGGTGCTCCTAAATTAAAAGTCACGGCAACGTGTAAACGACGATCACAAATAAAAGTGGGAATAATTATTGAATGATTAATCGGTCTAAGTTGACCCGAACTTGTGCGATGCAAAAAGAGCACAAGGGAACGAGTTCAAGTGGGACACGATATATCAACAGGAAGATAATCTTGCCTACTTCAAAACCCATGAAGAGAGTTTACAGAGATTGGTATCCCTGACGCTCCAGAAGTCAAAGTCATAGAAAGGTACATTAATGATCTAAACAATTAAATAATAAAACATTTATCGAAAATAATTCATTCAGAAAAATAAAAATAAATCCTGAAATTCAGGGGGCTTACAACCGCACACTTCGAATCGCCAAGGAACTCCGTGTCTCGACGCATCCAAGCGAGCTCTGCGCCACGAGCTTCACCTGTGCCTGCACATGAACACTGTGTGGGTGTCAGTACTCAACTGTACTGGTGGAGTGAGCTTCTTGCCCACCCATACATAACCGACACGTTCATTTACTTTGTGCAGCTTAAAACCTTTTCGATTGTCTTTCTAGTCTTGCCTTAGGATTCATTTTAGGACGAGGACGTCCGACCAAACCGAGGTGTCAAGACATGTTCGTGCTATAATTCCAACGTGTGTTTCGATCGAGGCAGTGCCTCATCGTGCATGTACTTGACCCAACTTGAACTCGGGACTGTCACGCCCCGACTCGCCGAATCGGTCGCCATCGCCTTGACTCGATATAAATCGATCCCCACGGGTCGGGACGTGATGCCGTACAAGTCTTTATTAGACTTGCACAAGGCAAGGATGTGCGCTTGGAAATTTCTTTTTGACTCGACGCGTTGAAATTAAACAGTGCAGAGAGTTGAAAACATAGCATAGGAAGAAACTTAGCTTTTCATTCATAAACTTGCAAAATATGTGCAAGGTCATATTTACATTACATATGCCGTTGCGGCTACATCTTTGAAATACAAAAGAAAGCTATCGACAAACTCGCCTTGAAATAATCCTCGGCGTTTCATACATTCATGCCCCTTTATACATTTGAACAAAAGCCTTCGGTCTGAATTGGGCATCAAAATACTTCAAAATAGGAGAGCTTCGTGCCGCCTCCCGTTCTTCAGCTCCAGCTTAGTCTCGAGCTCCCGCAGCACGCTCGTTACCTGGGGAGTTGGGAGTTAGCACACTTGCTAGTGGATGGGACGAACCCACTCGTCTAAACCGATACTGCTTATTAAGGATTCAGGCATACGAAGTGATCTTTCTATTTAGAACTATATGAGTTCCAGTTTATATCGAAGGCACATTTTAAACGATAACAACATAACCCATTTAAAGGCATTCTTACCACGGCCGTGCTCCTTTTCTGCACAAAATATACATGATACTTACCACCTGCACAAGACAATAAATGAGCATGCAGTCTATCCTATATGTGGTCATTGGTGATATTGACACCAAGAAGGACGATTACGTAGCCTTGCGACGCGCCCTCCAGTCCAGGTAGCGAGCCTAACTGGAGGTCTCGCAATGCCTCGTACCGAAGCACGATTTCCATAATTTCCTCCTAGGCCGATTCGGTCCCAGGGCCCCGGGTACCGTCTCGAGGAAAGCTCACCTTGTGCACAAGTCGTCCTTGACCATGCGAATGTATGAACAGTTATATATGTATGAAGTAAATTGCATAGCGTAACCATTATCAAATCACATAATCATTCCTACTCGCGCAAGGGTCCTTTCCTCCGAAATTGTACGTTCTGATTTAGCATCCCGTAGGCACCAAATCCTCCGAGGCATGATGTACCGCCACCAAGGTTTTTATAGTTGTGTTTTGCATGGCATGAAATATAGTCTATCTCTTTCTTAGTGTGAACCTATCGATTCAGAGTTAACTTTTCTAGGTTGATATATTATCCCGAGTTCTTGATCTTAGTGGCAAGCATACATCCCGTTAGCATCATCGATTTGAACGTTGAACTTTAAGAATTTAGTTGGCGGGAAGGAGTAGAAAAGAAGGGGCCGAAGAACCACCCACCTAAGGATATTGCGCCGAGAGTAGGAGAACGCTTCGCGACGGTCAAGCGTCAGTTACACGAACTCCTGCAATGGCACGAGCATCGAATTAGAACCCTTCCTTCAATCCTTCCTTCGAAATTCCCAAAGATGCATTCAGAAATCGACGCGAAAGCACACTATCAAATCCACGCAACAATTCATTCAGAAAGTCAAGAAAACTAATAAAACCAATGGCAGACGGGTTGCGTTGCTCCCCTTAGAGTTCCTTCGCCAAGACGCCGCCTACCGCATCTAGGACTTATTCCAACAGTAGTCGATCCATTAGTTGGAACGATACTCATATCACTCGTCCAAATCAATTTTATTAATGCCATGGTTTTTTGTATACAAACTCGTCGCCGAGTCAGACTAGCCATCTATGTTCCCGACTATGTCTGACTTGGCACGAGCCTATTACATAGTGCTTCGCCCCAACGGGAGCGGGGCACTACATAATATACCACTAAGAAAAAGTTTCGTCCCGAAACTTAAGAACAAGGGTCTGACCTTCGTCTGCAAAAAGTGAAGGGTACTTCTCCCTCATCTCCGCCTCTAGCTCCCACGTCGACTCCTCGACGGAATGGTTGCGCCAGAGTACGCGAACCAAGGACATCGATCGGCTCCGCAGGATCTTTTCCTTACGGTCCAAAATTCGTACGGGCTCCTCCGAGTATGATAGATCGGCGCGTAGCTCCAACTGATCAAAACTAACCACATGACTTGGGTCATGCACGTACTTCCGAAGTTGGGAGACATGGAAGACGTCGTGCACTTTGGCCAGGACAGGAGGTAGCGCGATCCGGTAAGCAACGGTCGCCACTCTTTCGAGGATCTCGAAGGGCCCTACGAATCTCGGACTTAGCTTGCCTTTTACCCCGAATCGCATGACGCCCCGTATCGGCGTCACCTTCAGAAACACATGGTCCCCAACCAAGAACTCTAACGGTCGTCGACGAGTATCTGCATAACTCTTTTGTCGATTCTGAGCAATGCGAAGCCTATCTCGAATCATACGGACCTTCTCGACGGCTTGTTCGACTAGTTCTGGCCCGAGCACCTGTCGCTCCCCGACTTCGTCCCAGCAAATCGGAGATCGGCACTTCCTCCCGTAAAGTGCCTCGTAGGGGGCCATCTGGATGCTCGATTGGTAACTGTTGTTGTATGCGAACTCCGCGAGCGGCAAGTGCGTGTCCCAGCTAGTCTTCAAATCTATCGCGCACAGACGTAGCATATCCTCCAGGATCTGATTTACTCTTTCTGTCTGGCCATCGGTTTGCGGGTGGTACGCGGAGCTAAGGTTCAACTTAGTGCCCAGCGCCGCCTGTAGACTCGTCCAAAAACGTGATAAGAATCGTCCGTCTCTGTCCGAAATGATTGTGGCCGGTACCCCGTGCAGTCTGACGATCTCGTCGAGATAAATCTGAGCTAACCGATCGACGCTCCATGATGCTTTAATAGCGAGAAAATGAGCGAATTTGGTCAAACGATCGACAATGACCCAAATCGCATTATTCCCGCGCGACGTCTTCGGAAGGCCCATGATGAAATCCATAGAGATGTCGTTCCATTTCCATACTGGAATGTCGAGGTTCTGTAGCTCCCCGCCTGGTCTTTGATGCTCGGCCTTCACCCGTTGACAGGCCATACACTGTGACACAAATGTCGCCACGTTTTTCTTCATGCCGTGCCACCAAAAGGTCGTGCGCAGGTCCTTGTACATTTTGGTACTTCCGGGGTGCAACGAGTACTTCGCATAATGGGCCTCCGTCAGAATCTCCTTTCTAAGTTCAGCATGGTCCGGCACGCATATCCTTCCCTTCATCCGCGTCATTCCGCCCTCGTCCACCACAAAGTCGGTCGCCTTTCCCGTCGAAATCAGCTCGCGCATCTTCTTCAGGAATGGGTCATCCTCCTGTACGGTCTTTATTTTGTTGTGCAAGATCGACTCAAGGTGTAATTGGGCCAATCGTGCTCCACGGTAACGGATTCGGAGTTCGATACCCATCTCCGCTAAGTCTCGCTGTATGTTACGGTTGATAGACAAGCACCCAGCAAACATTCTACTCAGCGCGTCTGCCACAACGTTCCCCTTACCCGGCGTGTACTCGATAGTCAGATCGTAGTCTTTGATGAGTTCGAGCCAACGCCGCTGCCGTAAGTTCAGGTCCCGTTGAGTGAAGATGTATTTGAGGCTCTTGTGGTCCGTATAGATGCGGTAAGCTACACCATAAAGATAGTGTCGCCATAGCTTCAATACGAACACAATAGCCGCTAACTCAAGATCATGCGTAGGATAATTTTTCTCGTGTTGCTTCAATTGTCTCGAAGCAAATGAAATCACCTTATCCCTTTGCATAAGCACGCATCCCAAACCCGTCCGTGATGCATCGCTAAATATCTGAAACCCTTCTGGCCCGTCCGGAAGTGCAAGGATCGGCGCTGAGACGAGCCGTTTCTTCAACTCTTGGAAGCTCGATTCGCAGGCGTCGTTCCACTCGAATGCGACTCCCTTCTGGGTGAGGCGAGTCAGAGGCGACGCAATTTTGGCAAAATCTTTTACGAATCTACGGTAGTAGCCTGCCAAGCCGAGGAAACTTCGGATGTCGCCTGCTGAGGTAGGCCGCTTCCATTCAACTATTGCTTCAATCTTCTTTGGGTCCACCGTGACGCCTTCAGCGGAGACAACGTGCCCAAGGAACGTCACGCTATTCATCCAGAACTCATACTTGCTTAGCTTGGCGTAGAGTTGATGTTCGCACAGAGTCTGTAGCACCATCTTCAAGTGTTCCACGTGGTCGTCCTTGCTCTTTGAATATATGAGAATGTCGTCGATGAATACAACGATAAATTTGTCTATGAACGGTCGGAACACCCGGTTCATTAGATCCATGAACGCGGCAGGAGCGTTGGTCAAGCCGAAAGGCATGACTAGAAATTCGTAGTGACCATATCGGGTTCGGAAGGCAGACTTCGGCACGTCTTCGGACTTGATCTTCAATTGATGGTAGCCTGAGCGAAGATCAATCTTGGAAAACACCGTCGCCCCTTGTAGCTGGTCAAACAGATCATCTATTCTCGGCAACGGGTACTTGTTTCGTACCGTGGCTTTGTTGAGTTCCCGATAATCGATGCACAGCCGCATCGATCCATCCTTCTTCCTCACAAACAATACTGGGGCACCCCACGGGGAGACACTAGGGCGAATGTATCCGCGATCTAGTAACTCTTGTAGTTGTGCCTTCAGTTCCTTCAGCTCTGCCGGCGCCATTCGATAGGGTGCTTTGGATATCGGTCGGGTGTCCGGGAAGGTGTCGATGCTGAATTCTATCTCTCGGTCCGACGGCATCCCTGGCAACTCGTCTGGGAACACATCAGGAAATTCTGCTACGACTTCAGTCTGGGCCGTGCTTGCAATCTTCGTT
Organism: Iris pallida; assembly: GCA_029216955.1. Classification (NCBI taxonomy): domain Eukaryota; kingdom Viridiplantae; phylum Streptophyta; class Magnoliopsida; order Asparagales; family Iridaceae; genus Iris; species Iris pallida. The sequence continues at coordinate 9,884,212 of JANAVB010016999.1, read as the reverse complement.
CTCGTGTCTCGAACTGATGCTAGGTATCCGCTGCACCCGGAATGCAACATACGCCTTGCCGAAATCGCCGATATCACCATTGCCGACTTTGATGCTGCTCCGCACGAATAGGAGAACTCGGTTTCGCCCGGAAGGCGGAACACAACTCTCTTCTCCGCACACTCGATCGTTGCGTGGCATGCACCCAACCAATCCATGCCGAGGATTATATCGTACTCCTTGATGTCGAGGACGATAACTTCCAAGGATAGATTCCTCCCTCCGATGCATATGTAACCGTCCCTACAAATATGAGTGGCAGGCATATCTACTCCCGATGGAGTGCTAACGCTAAGATTCATATCTAAAAGTTGCATAGGTAATTCATTTTCTTTTACAAAGTCGGCCGATATGAAACTATGCGTTGCACCCGAATCGAACAATACTCTAGCAGGCATATTTTTATAGAGTAGTATACCTGTCACGACAGTATCGGACGCATAGGCTTCATCCCGCGTTAGTGCGTAGACTCGGCCTTGCGCCCCTTGGCGATTTTGTGGATTCACGGGCACCGCGTTTGCGCCATGGGCGGGAGGCGCCCTGTTCTGGTTCTGGACGTCCCTTGGTGGATGTTGGTTCGCCCTCTCCATTCGACAATCTACCGCCTTGTGACCTAGCTGGCCACACTTGAAGCATCCCCCTCGGCAGTCGACCGCCAGATGTCCCATCTTGCCGCAGCGATGGCAACGTACGCCTGGGTGAGGCCCCCGATACTCGGTCGTGTTCTGGCGCTTTGGCGCACCAGATCCTCCCGCATCGTTAGGACGCTTGTTGAAGTTGTTGCGGATGCTTGATCCGCCCTTCTGCGACGTTCGACCGAAGACCCGCTCCATATCAAGAGCGGCGTTATATGATTCCCTGTACGTCTGGCATCTCTGGTTCATGACGTCCCGACGCAAATCTTCATTCAGGCCTTGCTGGAAGCGCTCGCACCACGCCTCTGCGTTCGGCAGAAAAGCCCCGGCAAACTTTGCTAGCTTCGCGAACTTCGCATCGTAGTCTTCAACGGACAAGTTTCCTTGCTTCAAGGACATGAACTCCTCTTCCTTCTGTCGACGAAGGGCACCGAGGGATGTATTGTTCGAGGAAGGCCTGTTTGAATGTCTCCCACGAGATCTTGGCACTGGGGTTGGACCCTTGGAGTTCCTGTTTCTTCGCTTCCCACCAGTCGTAGGCCCTCAAGTTGAGCTGCAACGCTGCGCACCCGACTTTCTTGGACCCCTTGATGTTGAGGAGAGTGAACAGACTCTCAATCTTCACTAGCCACCCCATGACTTCGTCAGGCTCTGCTCGACCGTTGAAGTCCGGCGGGTTCATTTTCTTAAACTTGGTCATCTTGAGCAGGGAGGAGGATGACACATGTTTTGTCTTTTCGGCTTGCACTTCTTCCTCGGACATGACGGTCGTCGAGTTCTGTTGCGTCGCTATGGTGCTCACGATCCTGGTCAGGGCGTCCATTTGCTTTTGTTGGGCGCTGACTTGGGCCTGGATCTGTTCCTGCAGCTGTCGTTGCTGCATCTCTGACTGACGTTGTTGGAGTTCCATAAGGCGTAGTAGTCGCTCCATGGCAGATTCGCTAGGCGTCGCACCTTCGGTGCTATCCGTGCTAATCAATGTGGGGACACCCAGTCTTTCCGTCATTCCTACAAAATTGAGCAAACCCGTTAGTATTCTCAAAATATCTACGGGCTTATGTGTATGGAACGATTATTTCAGGCCGCATATGTCGAAAAGCATAGTTTTTGAAAAATCGCAACGGCATCATCTAAAGAAAGCATTTTGGAAGGTCCGAGGTGTGAACCGTGCTCTGATACCAACTTGTCACGCCCCGACTCGCCGAATCGGTCGCCATCGCCTTGACTCGATATAAATCGATCCCCACGGGTCGGGACGTGATGCCGTACAAGTCTTTATTAGACTTGCACAAGGCAAGGATGTGCGCTTGGAAATTTTTTTTGACTCGACGCGTTGAAATTAAACAGTGCAGAGAGTTGAAAACATAGCATAGGAAGAAACTTAGCTTTTCATTCATAAACTTGCAAAATATGTGCAAGGTCATATTTACATTACATATGACGTTGCGGCTACATCTTTGAAATACAAAAGAAAGCTATCGACAAGCTCGCCTTGAAATAATCCTCGGCGTTCCATACATTCATGCCCCTTTATACATTTGAACAAAAGCCTTCGGTCTGAATTGGGCATCAAAATACTTCAAAATAGGAGAGCTTCGTGCCGCCTCCCGTTCTTCAGCTCCAGCTTAGTCTCGAGCTCCCGCAGCACGCTCGTTACCTGGGGAGTTAGGGGTTAGCACACTTGCTAGTGGATGGGACGAACCCACTCGTCTAAACCGACACTGCTTATTAAGGATTCAGGCATACGAAGTGATCTTTCTATTTAGAACTATATGAGTTGCAGTTCATATCGAAGGCACATTTTAAACGATAACAACATAACCCATTTAAAGGCATTCTTACCACGGCCGTGCTCCTTTCCTGCACAAAATATACATGATACTTACCACCTGCACAAGACAATAAATGAGCATGCAGTCTATCCTATATGCGGTCATTGGTGATATCGACACCAAGAAGGACGATTACGTAGCCTTGCGACGCGCCCTCCAGTCCAGGTAGCGAGCCTAACTGGAGGTCTCGCAATGCCTCGCGCCGAAGCACGATTTCCATAATTTCCTCCTAGGCCGATTCGGTCCCAGGGCCCCGGGTACCGTCTCGAGGAAAGCTCACCTTGTGCACAAGTCGTCCTTGACCATGCGAATGTATGAACAGTTATATATGTATGAAGTAAATTGCATAGCGTAACCATTATCAAATCACATAATCATTCCTACTCGCGCAAGGGTCCTTTCCCCCGAAATCGTACGTTCTGATTTAGCATCCCGTAGGCACCAAATCCTCCGAGGCATGATGTACCGCCACCAAGGTTTTCATAGTTGTGTTTTGCATGGCATGAAATATAGTCTATCTCTTTCTTAGTGTGAACCTATCGATTCAGAGTTAACTTTTCTAGGTTGATATATTATCCCGAGTTCTTGATCTTAGTGGCAAGCATACATCTCGTTAGCATCATCGATTTGAACGTTGAACTTTAAGAATTTAGTTGGCGGGAAGGAGTAGAAAAGAAGGGGCCGAAGAACCACCCACCTAAGGATATTGCGCCGAGAGTAGGAGAACGCTTCGCGACGGTCAAGCGTCAGTTACACGAACTCCTGCAATGGCACGAGCATCGAATTAGAACCCTTCCTTCAATCCTTCCTTCGAAATTCCCAAAGACGCATTCAGAAATCGACGCGAAAGCACACTATCAAATCCACGCAACAATTCATTCAGAAAGTCAAGAAAACCAATAAAACCAACGGCAGACGGGTTGCGTCGCTCCCCTTAGAGTTCCTTCGCCAAGACGCCGCCTACCGCATCTAGGACTTATTCCAACAGTAGTCGATCCATTAGTTGGAACGATACTCATATCACTCGTCCAAAACGATTTTATTGATGCCATGGTTTTTTGTATACAAACTCGTCGCCGAGTCAGACTAGCCATCTATGTTCCCGACTATGTCTGACTTGGCACGAGCCTATTACATAGTGCTTCACCCCAACGGGAGCGGGGCACTACAGGGACGACAGGGTCGAGCCATACTCTATTCGCGACTTAGACATATTCGAGACGGTGCTACGCCGAGGAACAACTTACACGGACTCGGCCGTGCCAAGACCTTTACTTGAACTCAAGTGCCTCAAGCCTATTCTCGTGCCAACGACGTCAAGGGGACGACTCGTGCAGGTCGTGCCGCTAGACTTTATTTATGCCTTAAGACCTTGCTTAGACTTGTATATACTTCAAGATTGAGGCCACGTCTCGCAACTTATCAAGACTTTATCCATGCTACCGCCTAGCGATCTTTCTATTCGACTCATGAACCAACTTAGACAAGACTTGCCAAACCTAGTATCGATCTCATGGACATTCCGATGCCAAGTATCGTGCTAAGCACGGTGCCTATGCTGCAGCCCAATCTTAGGCCCAGACATTGTGTTACCGACTAGACATGATTCCAGTTCTAAACCCAATCCAAAGGCATACACGCGGTGTGCCGCTATTGCCGACACATCTACATGAGTGGTCACTAGCAATGTCAAGCTATCTTGGACTGGCTCGTGGGATATCGGCTCGTCCCTACACGGGTAGCTAGCCCGGAGGCGCCGAAGTCTCCCATGCGGTTATCCAGCATCCTACTTTGAGCCGCAACGCGCTTCCCCCTGGCCGAATGATCCCAGCGCCCCGGCAATCATTCGAGAAGACTACACCTTATCGACAAGTTGTCCAATGACCATGCAAGTCTCAACTCGATCTAACCAATCCTTCCTTAACATGACCATGCATTCCTTCTTTCTTTCGAGACTTAACGAGACTCCCAAGCCGCGGGAACGATCTCGTGTGCGGAACATATCAAGACTTAGCGAGACTCCTAAGCCGCGGGAACGATCTCGTGTGCGGGACATATCAAGACTTAATGAGACTCCCAAGTAGCGGGACCGATCTCGTGTGCGGGACTTTCAAGACTTAGCGAGACTCCCAAGTAGCGGGACCGATCTCGGCGACAACCAGTCGCGTGGACTTCCTTTGATCGTGGCAAGCTTTTCACTAAACTGACCGCAGCTCGTGCCTTAGACAGACCTGGTTCTCTAGGCGATGCTAACGCTCAAGTCATATACTTTTATACGACGAGCCTTGTTCTCAAGGGACTACGCGACTTGACAACCGCAGATAGAGCGGGACAGTGCTAGAGATGGCTTCGATAGCCCAACGCAACTCTTGTCTAACTTATTCGGGCAACGACTCGACGAGCAAAGGCTACGCCGAGCTTCGTATCGAGGGAACGTGCCGTGCATGCGTTCGACGTGAACAACCAAGTTCTCGGGTGCCTAGACTTAAGCCAACAAGCCGTGCAAGACGACTTAACTTGCGGGACGTGCGAAGACTATGCCAAGCCTTGCGGGATAGGACCGTGCATGCTTTATTAAGCATTCATGCGGGCGACGCCTATGACTTAGGCTGATTCGAGTGTCGGGACAAAACGATGGGACCGTGCATGCTTTATCAAGCATGCACGCAAGCGACGCCTATGACTTAGGCTATTTCAAGTGTCGGGACAACTAAGCAACTTAAGCCAACTTCCTTCTCCCAAGCCACGAGATCGAAGGATCGAGTGTCATTTGAAAGCACGCTGAGCCGACTTCTATGAAGACCGTGGGACCATTTTCTATGTTCTAAGACATTCCGACGAGTCGAAATTATTCCCTTAGCTATGTGCGTTCGTAGCTTTTATATTAGCCTACTTGTGCAAGTTGAAAACATGCGCGTTATTAAGTGAAGGCTAAGATGAGGCAAGTTCACCGAAACTACCCCACCTGAGCGAGGGGTCGCCTCGACCGAGCGAGCCTTTGAGCAGCCGTTGCAAGGCTTAGTTCCAACGCCGTCGGCGTTTCGATTTCTCCGATTGACTTTGCGGGACGGGGCACTACAGTTGGGCTGCCCCCAAACAAAATGTGGGTGCCCCCAAGCAAAATCTCTACCTGCTTAGGCTGCCCCCAAGTAAGGGCTGACCCCAAGTAAAAAGGGTGGTGCCCTTAGAAAAAACCTAAATGAATTCCAAAAAGAGCATTAGATTTTTGGAAATTGTGAAATGAGCACTAGATCGGACTTTTAAAGTCTGGTTGCTGTTAATGTAATTAAGAGAGAAGTCTGTACTAAAAAAAAGAAAGAGTTTAAAAGTCCGATTGCTGACGTCAGCTGATGACGCAAGGAGCCGGATTTTTAAAATATGTAGAAAATTTTAGTAGAAATCATTAGTAGTTTTTTTTTTCATAGAAATTAATGTAGAAATATTTGTAGAAATATTTTTAGAAAATATTTGTAGAAATAATGTAGAAATAGAGTAGACAATATTAATGTAGACAATATTTGTAGAATTTTGTACAATTATTTGTAGAAATAGTGTAGACAATATTTGTAGAAATAATCTGCAAATTATGATATTATTTTTATTAGAAAAATTTGTAGAAAATAGTGTAAAAAATATTGTAGAAAATAAATTAGAAATATTGTAGAAATAATTAGAAATATTAGAACTATAATTACAAATAATTAGGAATATTGAAGAAAAATTAGATATATTCTAGAAATAATTAGAAAAATTATAAATATAATTAGAAGTTATTAGAAATATTGTAAAAAAAATAATTAGAAATATTGAAAAAATAGCCCAAATTTTTGTATAAAAGTTGTAGAAATATTGTACCCCAAAATGTGTAGAAAATTGTCCCCCAAAATTTGTAGAAATAGTTAACCCCAATATTGTACAAATTGATATTAATTAGTTTACCCGGAAATAATTAAAAATTGTGTAGAAATATTGTACAAATTTGGGGATGAAATTTGGGAGATAAAATTTGGAAGATGAGTGAAGTGGTGGGTTTACATGTATATATATAGGTTTTAAAAAACTAGAGTCGTTGGAATTAAATAACCACCGAACTTTTGAAGTCCGGCCCATGACGGCAGCAACCGAACTTCAAAAGTCCGGCTGCTCTCTAATCCCCTCCCCCACTCTTTAATCTCTCCGCCCACTCTCCTTAAACAGGCTGACATCAGCAATCGGACTTTTAAAGTCCGTTCTATGCTATTTTATTAAACCTAATACTCTTTTTGGAATTCATTTAAACTATGATGCTCTTTTTGAATTTTTTTGATTTTTTTGGCTTTCATCCCATTTATTAATATTAATTTATATTTGAGTGCTGCTATTTTGACCGTCACGGGGGTTGGCCCACGCCGGCCTGTGACCACACAGTGCGTCGGCATTGGCCCCCTGGCCCGGGGTGGGCCCGCGTTAGCAAGTGGGGTCAATTGCCGCCCGCCACACGTAGGCGTGAGCATTCGGTTTATTCGGTTTCAACCAAACTGAAATAATCAAAACCGAATAAACCAAAATTCTAAAAAATCAAAACAGAAACCGAACAAATCGAATAAGCAATTCGGTTTATTCGGTTTGTTCGGTTAAATATTTATATTATTTAATGGGTCAGATCCAAAGTTGGGATCATGGTTACATTATATTAAAATGGTAATTTTTATACACGCATTTGTTGTATTTTAAAGTTGCACACAAAGTTAAACTAGTTGTTAAATTATCAATGTTGAGCTTCAAAACATATACATAGAATTGTTGTTTTTAAAATATACAAAGTTTTAGTCATAAAATATGCATAAAATTTAGCGTATTTAAATAATTGTATAATTGAAACCGAAACCCAAAACCGTAACCGAAACCGAAACCCAAAACCGTAACCGAAACCGACTAAGAAAATTTTGTATTTTCAAAACCGAAATCGAACCGATTTTTTTTTAAACCGAACTGAATCTCTTATTCGATTCGGTTAGGTTCGGTTTTCGGTCTAAAACCGAATAATGCTCACCCCTAGCCACGTTGGCGCGGACTAGTCCTGTGGGCGGGCAAAATAGACTTTTTCTTTATATTTACATCCCAACTTTTAATTTTATTAGACTTTTTTGAGATGTCCGACCAAACTCCCACCATTATTATAAATGGAATGAATAATATCCATCTTCCGCCACCCTGTCAGGGTATTATACCTCTCCTCGGTAACAACAAGAGTCACTCAAGTTCGATAATTTTTTAAGACTTACATTTCACTTTTTGTCACGAATTTTTTTTTCTGACAAAATGAATATTTTTCGTGACAAAATAATTATTTTTTGCGACAAAAAATAGAATGTAAGTGTAATAAAATTACAAAGTGGAATGTAAGTCCAAATTCATATTAAGAAGTGGGATTAAGTACAAGTTCATATTAATAAGTGTGATGAAAGTAAAAAATTCTCTTATAGATATTAGGATTCGTGAGGATTTATTAACGGTTCTGGTTATGGGGTCGGGCCAGATCCGTCAATGTCTCTTTTTGCAGATTGGATAAAACAATTTTTTTTTATATACAATAATATCTTCTACTATATAGTGCGGCTTGGAAACGGCTCAAAAGTAAGCCGTCTAAATCGTATGTATATCGTAATCATAATAATAAATAACTGAACAACTACCTAAATACTCTATTAATTATTTTAAAAAGGTGAACTAAATATTTAACTACATAATATAATTTATTTATAATTAAATAATTCTAATTCAAGTCGTTAAGGTGGAATGCATTTTTTGTTGTTGCTAGAGTTCAATTGCTAAGAATAACAATTTTTTTTATAATAAATTTAATTTTTTAATATATGTTATCTTCTTCTTTTTTTGAGAAAATATATATGTTATCGTATGTGCAATTTACGTGCACATTATTAGTGAGTATAATTAGGCTGAAAAATTCAAAAGTGAGCCGCCATCACTTATTAATTTAATAAAAAATATTATTGAATTTTTTTAAAGTTCTTATATATAACAACAAGAAAATCGAACTCAACCAATCAAGAAGAATACACTCTCATTTTAACCATATGAGTTAGAAGAGATGTTTGGTTATAATTAGATAATATCATTTTTTTAATAATAAATTTAATTTGCCAAGAAAATTAGAATAACTAAATTTCCTATAGTGAAAAAGTGAATAATATTAATTTAATGTTAATTTTAATATTAATTTAATGTTAATTTTAATATTAACTTTAATGTTAAATTTTGTCATATCAATTGTTATGTTATATACAAGATAATGAGAGGTGACATCACCCAAAAATTTTGAAAAAAATAACAATTTTGTTTTTCTTTTCTCGTACTTTCTTTTGACATCCATAGGAAATGAATTCCGCGAACCAAATGAGGCCTTGTTGGAGCCAGGTTCTTCATCCACCAAACAAATTGCGACAAATTGAAATGCGTTGTCTTTCAAGATTTTGAGTAAAAACATATCCAATATCCCTTGTGAGACTTGGTGTTGTCATTTTACTCGCAACGCGATTGTTGTCGTTCCCACATGCTAGCACATTATAAAACGGAGGTTTGTTACTGTTCTTCCCCCTCAACTCTCTCTGAATCATTTGAAAAGGATACGAGTTACATGCAGAAATCAAATCCAGATGAAAATGTTACATCTGTCCAAACTTCCTTTCTGAAGATCTTCATAAACAGTGGCACCTGCTAACAATAAGGTCTTTGTTCCAAACATTTTGTGTTGCATTTTGTTACTTCTCTGTAGTTCAGTACTGTCGAGCACTCGAGCAGCACAACCGATGTAACATTAACAAAAATCATATCCCTTTTTTTACGGTCTCAACACAAATTCCGTTTAGATTTTACCCCGTAAAATGTAGCGATTGGATAACCCATGCATCAAACAACATCAGAGGGAGAAGAAAAAAAATTCAGTCACATATATAAATATTACTATCGCGAAATATATAGACCTCTAAGCATTGGAGAAATTACATCACGGTATTTTAAAAGCCCTAACATTTTCCAAAATGTACAAATACCCTCATCCTGCAACCTGAATCAGTGTTGGAATCAGCAATCATGCACAGGAATGTACACAAAAGGGTGGGAAAAAAAAACTTGTTATGTTTCTCTCTTACCATAAGTTAAAACCGCAGTATCACCGTGAAACCTTTATGCCTCTTGTTTACAGGGTAAGTGGAGCGACAAGGCCGATACCTGCAGTCTTCTACTGACAACAAAAGGGTGCCTCTGCCGGGAATCTCAACTGATTGTCACTGAGGAACTTATTCTCTATTTCTATACACTACATCTTGGAAGTTGGGTTTTGAAGAGCTGGTTCCATCTCCGGCACTCGATCCTGGTTCCCCTTGAGTGCTCCAATTTCCTGTCACTAACAAAGAAAACCATAAGAACAAGAAAAGCAGTATAAGCTTCTCTTGGTTAAGCTATGCAGAATCTAATTTGCTGCCACTGGGTGACAATATCAACATGTTAGAAATACTACAGTAGATTGGTCAAACCTATAACACTAATACACGGTGTGTTGGTGGACCATAAACAATGGCATCATGAGTCGCCATTGAATTTCCATGCGTAGATGAAAACATGTACACATAACCACGAGTTCTAGAAAATATGTAACTAATGCCTGAAAATGTCTAAAACGTATACTAGTTCATTTGACTATTCCATGTAATGCTACAAGCTCATCAAACAACATAATTCTAGTCCCAGTGGGGTTTTTCCCGCTTAAGATGGAAATTTTGGATAGCCAGTTTAGATAGAATACCATGTGAAATTTGAGAGAACTTTCAGCTCAATATGGACACCCACATACGATAATCAATAACATGTCCATTTGACTTAAGTTTTAGCAATAATAACTTACAGTTATGCCAAAAAAATCACTTACTGTTAGCACACAATTTAACCACTCTACAGTCGAAATCAGTGTCTACAAGTACATGAAACAAAATTTTCACACAAGGTAAGATATGGAAAAGATAATCAGGAGCTTGATCCAATCCAACAGTGTGTTTCAGCTTCACTATCAAACTAATAGTTGTGCACCTGACATGAACCCGATTTGACCAGTGTAGTTAAAAGAACGGGAAAGGTAGATTCCTCTTTGATTGCATAAGTAGACACAACCAACAAAGTAGTTTCTACCCACCAGCCAACTTGTTCCTATACTCCAAATCCCTCTACTGCATATGCCTTGTCAATAATTCAGTACCATCTCAAAGGAGCTAATGGCACTGGTTTCAAATTTTCATATACAATTACAAAACACCTACATTTGTAATTATCCCCCCAAACTTAACATTCTCACAAGGCAAGGCAAAGATGATTCTGAAGATAATGCAAACCATCTGAATTTATCACCAAGATTACCACAGTTTATTTTTATTTTCACTTCTTCGACCATTTCTCCTCCTCTATTGCAACTAAAGTAAGCCATGAAGATTAATTAGTGAATAAACATCTCCAAATAGTCCCAACTGTCAAATAAAACTGTATATATAGCCCATGTTTAAATTTTACATAACGCTCGTCTAGGCAACTAGGCACCAACCACCTAGGCGTTGAGAAGGTCCCATGCCGCCTGTAGCTGGACCGCCTAGACGGAATCATAAATCCGCTCCCATTTACCATATTGTTGTACTCTTTTAAACATAAGGGTTGCTAGAAGTTGGTATACTTTAGGTTTAGGGTGTTAATTTCATAAATCACCCTTTTATATAAAACTATCTTTGTTATTGTAAATGTTCGATTGTACAACCTTTATGGTGTAGGTATATTGAAAGAGACTTATTCACCACACTTGTCCCTCAGCTAAACGTGTTTTGTCGGATAACGACTAGCTAGTTGACCTATTCAAATAGAAACAACTAATTTAACAATTTCGGTTGGAAATAGAGAGAGTAGGTTTACAAACAAGGAAACTGATTGAGTTATTATTTTTGTGATTATATGTGGAATTTATCAACATAAGCATCGTCTTGCCAATATTGGAGGTGATGGTACATGTCTAATAGTTGATCAATTAGTTGTATCTCAATGTTTGAGGCGTTTAGCCACTTGAACTGTAGAGAAGCATATATTGCCGCATAGGCGCCTAGGTGGTCCGCCTAATTGCCTAGGTAGTGCTAAGGCGCTTAGGAGTCTATTCCGTTGTCGCCTTGAAAACATTGCATATAAAACAAGCTATAAGCACTATGCATTATGCATTAGCTAATATAAAACTTTCAAAAGTAATGAGGTTCCTTCGGGTAAATACAAAATGCTCATAACTAATGAGGTTCCCATCCTTTGCTAAGGTCCTTAACATGGAGTAAAATCTTCCATTGCTTCCGTCCAAGTTATATTAGCTGTTGTCCTCATCCTTCTTTGCTATTACTTTCTGAAGTTATCAATCCCTTAGCACCAGTGGTCTTGAGACTACACTGTACAAGTTCAAACTATCACCCAAGTGTTAATTCATGATAACCTCTTGAAACAACACTGTACAAGTCCAAACTATCACTAAATTCACGATAATGTTATTCCTGACCTCATCAGATGTTTTCTTCTCTAAAGCCATCCAGCATTATCAGTAGATGATGAAAATGACAAAACAATATAGCAATGACAACAATATGGTTAAGAGATGAGTTTGAGTGGTAAAAGACACCATGCTCTATAGGACCATACACCATTATTCTGAAGATGATGTTTTCTCAAAGCTTCCTCTCGTTCAAGAATCCAGAAATGACAGCAAAGAGAGTGCAAGAATGAAATGTTCTGAAAAGATCTAGCTCTTTCATTGTCCAAAGGATGAATCTAATGAAATTTTATAACGACTCTGTAGTCAAAATTTTCCAAAGATGGGACCTACTAATAAATGACAGGGAGTTACAGTAGTGTAAGCGGCGGAGAAAAAAGCCTCCAAAATAATATAGCATTCTAAAGACTTCTTAATTGATTAACCTACTAAAAAAAGACCACTCCACAACTTGGGCCAACATTTCGGACATACAATAATTGGCATGTAAAATCTTTTCCACGTTATACATTGTTTATATTATTATACATAAACATAACATATTTTCAATGTCAAGTCACAGATCATTAACAATCAAGTTCTTACTGATGCAACAAGCTATATTCATCAATAATACCACCATGTAATACTAGTGTTATATTCTTTCTTCTTAGTTATCGATTTATAATGAACTTGTTACTTAATACCTAACGATGCTCCTTATTGCTTAATGTGTTCAAACTATCCCTGTATGTATGTATGATTATATTAATTTCCAAATAACTGTTATATGGAACAATCTCTCTTACAGAACACGATAATCAAGCAGATAGATAAAGTACATATCCCAATTCGACAACCTAGCCCATTCTTCCTTGGTGGATCTGTTGAACACTGTTGATGATAATATGATGGCTGCAGCACAAATCCAAAGTCACATCATTCTTTTATTCTCATTAGTTAATCATGCTAAAAGAAGTGGTATACTTTGTCAGGTCTCTTTGTTTGGCACACATTGCATAATCTTACATTTCACACTAAAATATGTTCAGTTAAGAAGAAAAAGTTTCACGTATAGTCTTACTACGGATCAAAAATTGTTAAAAATGATATCTTTGGCCTATCACCAGTATTAAGGGGGTTCGTTTATAGCATCCTACATCAAAAATTGTTAAAAATGATATCTATGGCAGGAAATCTAGAAACCAATTGACAGAGATGAAGATCAGCTAGCAATAGCTATCGTACATTAACTGAACATTGCTAAGGTACTTAAATATTAAGGCAATGGTTCCGTGAGAGAACACATGATGATCTTCAAAATTCATGTTACAATATAGGCTATATAGCAGCACTAAAAAACTATATTTAATACCAAATGATAGTCCTGTACCTGATGTCTCAATAAGAAATTTCAGCTCTGTACATGATATGATCACTTAAGCTCCTGAAACATAAATCATAAAAGAATTACTTAATATTCTCAAATCGAGAAGAAAATTTACTAAGATCACAAATGAACTTATCTATACATTTTTAACTTTGCTAACCAACAGCAAAAAACCTTCTTAAAAAATAAAGCCACTTAAAACTATCTGCAACATGCATACGTTGCTTGACCAGAGCCAAACATAATTTTGAGCCATAGAAATTTAAAATTCAGCGACGTATTAACAACCTTCAAAAATAACACTTCACCAAGATGATTTTTCCTCGGCATCAACTTGTATATTATCCACCTCCATCACGGTCTCTGATTGCTCTGCCACAAGATTAGCATTTTAATGAATTTTTGAGAGGCAACACAATTCACCAACTATTACAATGTACAAAAAGAGTAAAGTTTATGTTGAGCCTCTAAGTTTTCACCTTGTGTTGCCTCATAATTCTCTTGTAGTGCTGTTGTAGGTGTTGCATCTTGATATTCTTGGGATGCAGTGTTAGGTGTTGCATCACGATAGTCTGGAGATGCAGCAATGGGTGCCGCATCATGATAGTCTGAATGTTCAGTGGTTATATCTTCTGGTAAGCTACTACTGCTTTCAATCTGTGTTGTCTCATATTGGTCTTGGGTTGAGGTTATGGGTGCTGCATCATGATAGTCCCCTGATGTGGTGATGGTTGTTGAGTCAAGTTTGTCCTCTGGTTCGGCAATGGAAGCTGTATCACGATATTCTCTTGGTTGGGGGATGGACGTCGCATAATATTTTCCCTGAGGTAAATCGGCCCCTGCTTCAACCAATATAGTATCTAAAGCAATCCCATCCTCCGCTAACTCTGCAATATGATTAACACTACAACTATGATTGTTGGCACGGCAGAGTTAAAACTCAGAAATCAATAAAGGTACAACAAAACTAACCTGAAATCTCTAAATTACACCCCTGCATGAGCCCTGCATCTTTTTTCCTTTCTTGTGTGGGGATGGATGCTGCATCATGATATTCTTCTGGTTGGGTGATTGATGTTGCATCATATTTTCCTTGTGGTGATAACTTGGCCTCTGCTTCAACAAGTATATTATCTAAAGCAATCCCACCCTCTGCTACCTCTGCAATATGATTAACATTACAACAATTATGATTGTTTCACTGCAGAGTTAAAACTCACAAATCTATACAGGTACAACAAAACTAACCTGAAGTCTTTAAGTTACACTCCTGCATAAGTCCTGCATCTTTTTTCTCATGTGGTGTGGGGATGGATCCCGATTCATCATTTTCCGGCCTGCTGACCAGTTTTTTATCGTTCTTGTCTTGTGGTGTGGTCATGGGCTCTTCATCATGCGCATTTGGTGCGACTGAAATTACTTGATCATGATCACCTTGTAGAGTGACTATTGTTGGATTAAGATTGTCTTGTGGAATTACGATAGATGCTGTGTCATGATTCTCTTGTGGTTTGGAGGCGGATGCTATTGTATCGTGCTTGTCTTGTGGTGTGGTCATGGGATCTTCATCGTGCTCATTTTGTGCGACTGAAATTTCTTGATCATGATCACCTTGCGGAGTGGCTATTGTTGGATTAAGATTGTCTTGTGGTATGATGATAGATGCTGTGTCATGATCCTCTTTTGGTTCGGCGGCAGATGCTGCATCATGTTGGACTTGAGTGGTTCGTTGAGAAGGCTTAGTAGTCAATGGCAAGTATTTAAGCTGGTAACTGAGAAGCCCTGGGCCGAAAATGCTATATTTCCCTGCACTACTGAAAGCTGCTTCTGCATCAACACGCCTCTTGAAGACCACTTTAGCATGATTAGTCTTCATAACATCTGTTTCAGCTTCTTTCAGTGGCCCATAGCGGCTGAAAATTCTAATGAGGTCTGTTGGAGAGGGAAGGGTATCTGAACTGCTAAAGCTTAAAATCAACGCAGTTGGCATGCGCTCGTCCACAATTTTTTCTACAACACTTATAATTGGTCTTTCTGCTATGAATGAATATTTTATATTTGTATTCATAGCTACAAGTTGCAGCTTCTGTTCATTCTCCAGCATAGATGCTGAAGGAAGTGAAAGTGATCGATCTCCTGCTGACTTCCTCTTTTGCCGGATCTGTGCATGACTTTCACCTTTCCGTTTAAGATCAGATAAGGATTTTTTTCTAGGCTTTTTTTCAAGATTTGTATCAGACCAATATGAGTCTTTCATATGATCAGGTGTGGACATGTCAGAAGAGGCTAACTGAGAGGTTACTTTTCTCGGCCTACCCCTTTTACATTTATCATCAGCATGCTTCTCTTCCAAAGAACTAGTATCAGAGATAGCTGGTTGAGGGATAACCTTTTTTGGCCTACCCCTTCTGCGTTTTTCAACATGCTGGTTCTCAGAAGAACATTTTCTAACATGCTGCTTCTCCTCCGAAGAACCGATATCAGAAATTGCTGTCTCGGAGTATTTTTTTGGCCTACACCTTTTCTTCTTTTCAACAGGCTTTTCCTCGGAAGAACTGATATCAGAAAAGAGCTCAGAAAAGAGCGGCTGAGGGATTACTTTTCTTGGCCTGCCCCTCTTACGCTTCTCAACATGCTTCTTGCCCTCACGAATACAGGAGACACAAGAGTTCCTGAAGCTGGTAAAGAAATCAACCATCGTAGATACAAAGCTGTCTCCATTCATAGGATCTCTTGCAGCTAAACAGAGCTGTGACAACATCTCATATGGAGAAGAATTATTCTCTGATAAGCTTGTTTCTGTTTCCTTGTTTTCCTCAGGAGCACGAGGAAGAACATCGAAATCAGTAACAATACCCTTCCTACAATCAGTCTGGGGGACGTTCTTCGGAGAACTTTCTTGTTGACACTTGACAATAGGTGGTGCTCCAGTTAGCTGACTTGCAGCTCGGCGGATGAATTCACCTATCTTAAATGAGCTAGTAACAGTTGGAGACGGTGATGTGGGCTCAATATCTCTAAATAAATCGGGCGTCCTTTTCTTATGCCTTCCTGAGTTGGTAGAATCTGAAACAAGAACAGTATGCTTCATACCAGAAGAACTCGAAATAAAAATTTCAGAAGCTTCTAAAGCAGATTTACTTTTGCCACCGTCTCCCAGATGAAGACCATTTTCCTCATTTGTCGAACCAGATGTGCCTTTTTGTTTCAAATCATCCTCCAGAACATGCTTTCTTTTTTTGAATGAATTATTGCTGCTTCTCAATTTCCCTTTGCCGGAACCCAAATCGGGGATATCTGGAGTAGAGTGCTCAGTATTATCTTCCCCTTTAACATTAGATAGTGGGATCTCAGCAACATCCTCTATCAACCCTCCGTGAACAGTAAATATGGGAAGTTCTGGATACCCCTTTGAACAATAGAAGGCCTTTAGCTGAGACTTGGCTATGGTAAGCTCTAACCTATCAACACCTCCGTTTGGGAACTGAGCTAATGTGTTAATATACTCTAGCAGTTCACCAGGTTGGAAATAATTCAAAACTTGAGGATGGTCAAGAATTGAGGTAATATTCCCTTTCCGAACACCAGCGTTGTCAACCTTTTGGAACTTAATATTGGCATAAGCTTCATCAGGAAAACATGAACATGTCATTCCCAACTCCACGCGTCTAGAGATCTCCACCAGAATGTCATTGATGGCAGTCGCAAAAGTATCTGAACTGCACTGCTTTTCCATTTGCGAGAAGTATGAACAGAAAGGCTTCAACTGGGAGTTGTCACACCAAGCAAATGTTTTGTCTCCAAAATACGCTACAAGGTAGCTATCCTTTTTCCGATACTTCAAAGCCAACTGTGATGCATCTGAAGGATCAAAAATTTGACCTGGCCACCAAGGATGGCTCTTCACTTTACCCCATACAAGTTCAGAAATGGAGAAATTAGCCGTATCTACAAAAGGCAAGTTGTAACTGATATGCTGCTTATTTTCCGTAACAGGAATACTACCAATACTCGTGCCCAGACATTGTACTGCTTGCTTTTCTGTTCCTTTCAACAGCTCTCCTTTCCCAACATTTATATTCTGTTTGCCATCTGCACCTTCATCCATTAGGGCATTTCCCTTGTTGTTTGAAGCCTGGATCTCCTGTTTGGCTTCCGACTCTTGAATTGATTCTACTCCCTTACAAGCACTGGCTTGAGGCATATCATCGTTTATCACCTCTGAATCGGTAACAATGACTTGACTTTTTCCAAGGGACGACTCTAATTTATGAGCATTTGCCGAAATACGCCCATCAACAGAAATACCAACTGACTGCATTTCTCTGTCTGGATCCACATCCTGAAGAAGATCAACATACCCTTTTTCGGACAGTTCTGTAGCTCTCCATGTGTTAGTCTCCACCACTGAACTAGAATTCTCCAAAACAGTATCTCCTGTCACCAAAGGTTTCTCACCAAGTGAACCAATACCACAGTTCTCTGGTTCTACAACAGAACAAGAAACAGGCTCAGCGATATCCTGTTCACCTGCGAGATTCTTATCAACCATCTGTATATCTTGACTCTGTAATTCAATAACAGGGTTTGGATCAGCTTTTGTGACATCTCCTTGGACCATAATATTCTCATCACATGGATGTGTATTTGCAGTTTGGGTTCCAAACTCAAGATTTTGAGCCAGGCCCACACCAGTCACCACAGAATATTTACTACCAAGTGAACTATCATTCACAGAATTAGCATCTCCATTCTCTACTGCTACAGAAACAGCCATAAAACCATCCAGTTTTGCAGTAACAATACCAAAACCTTTTGTCAGTTTTTTATCTAATGGCATATAATTTGCTTTGTGATCAATAGTGTCATCAACAGAAACAGAATTAAATATAGTGTTACCTTCTCTGTGGATCTCCACCAAAGATGTCTTCAATGCATAAGCTTCTCGATATCTATCTTGATCTGCATCCATCTCAGGTCCATCAGACACCTCAATCTCTGTTCTCACTATGTCGGACTTTACCTCCATAGATGGATTGACCTCATTGGTATCGTTTGTGTAATGGTCTGCTTCAAGAGAAACTGAATCCAACACTGTCCCACTTTCTTCCTGAATATTTTGGTCTGTAGCCATCAAAGATGTGTGCAAAATAGAAGCTTCATGATCTTTTCTCTCATCACCATCCATCACAAACCCATCACTACCATCAGCCTCTATGTTCTCTATCTTGGCTTTTAATTCTATAGAGGGAGCCACAGGGTCACGATCTTGAGAAGCACAATCAGCCTGATGATTTATATTGCCACCAACAGAAAAAGAATCCAGTAAGTTTTCATCTTCATGAGTGTTATCCGCTAAATGCATCTTTGAAACAAAAGCTTCTTGATCTTCGACATAATTACTATCTGCTACATACCCAAAACCCACCTTTGCGATATCACCTTCGGTTGCACTCACTTGAACTGGAAGTGATTCCGAACTGGCTGCTGCTAAGTCTGCAAAGTTTTGAGCGAGCTGCATGCCAGGCATCAAAGAACAGCTACTTCCCAGTGGATCACCAATGACAGGATTAGCATCACCATTCTCTGCATTGGCAACAGAAGGAATCATGAGACCATCCAGTGTTGTTGTAATAACACTTCCCTTAGTTATCAGATTTTTATCTTCTGCATCTCGACCTGCTTGGTAATCTACAGCTTCATCAACAGTAACTGGATTTAGCAAAGTGTTACCTTCTTCCTGCATTTGCTGATTAGTCTCCACTAAAGATGATTTACAAGCAGAAGCTTCACTCTCTCTCTCCTGATCTCCATCTACATCAGACCCAGCAGACACCTCAGTCCCCATAACCGGATCGACTTGATCTGGATCTTTTGTGAAATCTTCCATAGGAACCGAATCCAACACAGTTTCACGTTCTACCTGACTATTGTGATTGGTCTCTGTTAAAGATGTATGAAACCCAGAAACTTCATGGTCTTTGCCCTCATCACATTTCATCATGAATCCTCCACACCCATCAGTCTCTATGCTCCTTATTACGGACTGTGATTTTACAGCAAGATCATCCAGGTTTGCATGTTCTGAAACACAATCAACCTGCTGATTTATAATGCCACAAACAGTAGTAGTATCTTTAGGAAGGTTCATCATAGACTCATTGCTAACCTCAGACTCCTCGCATATCACCTGGGACTGTACTACTACTGGATCAGCTTGGTTTGGACCAGCAGTAACATGGCCTGCTAGGTGACCTATTGTGTCATCATATGAATCTTGCTCCAACATGATATCTCCTCCTTCCTGAGTGTTCCTTTCGGTATCCACCAAGGAGTTCTGTGAAACAGAAGCTTTACATGTGCTGTCTTGTTCAATATCCATACTCCCTACATCTGCAACCTCCATCTCCCTGCCAGTCGCTTGTGTCTGCACTTCTACTTCAGGATAAGCAATTATTGACTCTTTCGCAATATCTGCTCGAGGATCTATAGTTCTGTCAATATGGTTAGGTTTCAACTCATTGTCACCTTCTTGAAGGTCTTGACTTGCCTCCACTGAAGATATCTGCAAACTAGATACTCCAGGAACCCCTTGAACTCCATCTTTGACTTCATCAACTTTCATGATGAGCTCCTCATCCAAATCAGTAACTACGCCCCTGACCTTGTCTAGTGCTTCTACAGTGGGATCATCCAGGTTTGCATCTTCTGACACAAAATCTGCTTGGTGATCCATAGCGCCACCTACAGGAATAAAATCAAAGGAACTGACACCTTCCTCATTACTTTCCTTTGTCACAACTGAATGCGTCTTCGGATTAGAAGCTTCCTCATCTTCATCATGATTGTCATCCATCACAGACCCACGACCAACCTCAGTCTCTCCCTCCGTTACCTGGGGTGGCACTTCTGGAACCGTGTCAGCCAAGTTCGTATCCACAATGCCACAATCTTCTTGGTGGCCTAGACTATCATCGACAGGTACTGTATCTAAAACTGCATCTCCTTCTTCGATGTTCCTCATGGAAGCTTTGTGATCCCTCCCTTGGCTGTTATCCATCACAGGCTCGTTACTGTCCTTGGACCCCCCACCAATATCTTGGCACTGTACTTCAACTATAGAATCAGATGGAGGCGGTTCTTCTGCAACACAATCCTTTTGGCCACCTAAACCTTCATCAGCAAAAGCAGAACCCAATGCAGTAGCTTCTTGACCCGCATTTTTCTGGAGGTTCAAGGAATTGCTGCCCGACGACTGCGTATGTACCACAGCCGCTGCATCAACTGGCTCCGGGTCGGCAGAAGCATGAGCTGCATCCAGCATATTTGCATCGCAGAATTCCATCTCGCCCCTGCACAGGTCATCCAAGACTGGATCTTGATCTGCTCGGGAACCTGTTCCGTCATCATTATGATTAGCTTTCGACTCATTGTCACCTTCTCGAAGACCTTGATCTGTCTCCATTGAAGATACCTGTAAAATAAGATCTTCATGATATCCCCGTAAACAACAACCATCAATAGGAGTCCCACAACCATCATTACCTCTGGATGCATTTCTGTAGCTGTATCGGTCAACTTCGTATCATCAGTATGATGATGGTCCTCTGTACAACCTGCTTCCTGACTCTTTCGACCGGAATCTACCGAAGAAACCTGCAAAAAGAAACTCGGTATCTTCAGTATTATTGATGTCACATCCGTGTCGCATCATAGGGTATCGGACACGACACAGACACTGCAAAATACACATTGTGTGCCGAATATGTGTGTTCGTTCAACATAGCACCTCAGTCTCCGGAAGTGTTGCTTGCGGTGGCGTGCCTGTGCCGATCTCTAAAGATGAGCTTCTCGTAGCTTGAAGACGCGCATCTCCCCCCGAACTTTCCTTCTCCTCGGAACAAGAGATTCCTTCCTCCGGAGCAACTTGAACATTCCCATCAACCGAATCTCGATCCTCCGCAGTACTAGCTACATCGCTCTCTTCGTTCGAAACAGTTCCACCTTGCTTTTTGCTCGCTTCGACCTTCACTTCTTCCTCCTCGAGCTGGGCTACTTCACTAGGATCCAAGCTTCGATCCTTGGCCTCTTCGAGATCGGCAGCTCCAGATGCCTCCGCCATGATCCCCTCCTCACCGGAAGTACCAAGAACTCAGAAATTCGTCATCTATGGATGAATCTAAAGACATGGAAAGAAACCCTAAGATGCAAATTTACCACTTTTGGCAACGGAATTCTTCAGTTCTAGATGAAAAAGAAGACGAATGCGTACCGAATCCGCTTGGAATTGC
The DNA here is from genome assembly GCA_029216955.1 of Iris pallida. Taxonomy (NCBI): domain Eukaryota; kingdom Viridiplantae; phylum Streptophyta; class Magnoliopsida; order Asparagales; family Iridaceae; genus Iris; species Iris pallida. The sequence continues at coordinate 9,862,487 of JANAVB010016999.1, read as the reverse complement.
TGGGATTAGGAAGAGGAGGAGGAAAAATTAGGGTTAGGGTTTTCGAGGAAGGAGGAGAAAAAAAAAAATCCACGGGCGAGGGTGGAACCGGGCTAGTTACGGGGAGGATCCACTTCTTCTTACACTCTGTTTTTGTATTTTGTTTTTTTGTTTTTTCTGACTGTCAATAATTACGGAAGCAGAAAACGGGATACGGACACTCTCCGGTAAGCATACCGCCCCTACTCTTTGATCATTTCGGCAGATTCTGAAAGCCAGTGGAAGGCTGCTTTGAAAAAGCTGCTTCTGCTTCTGTTTTTTTTGAGACATTGTAAGCAGCCTTTTGACTTTTCCTCCGTCTGCTTTCACAAGCTGCGCCAAAAATAAACTAGATTGTCAAAATTATAGGCAGAAGCAGCTGTTACCATGCAGCTGTTGGATTATATTAGTTTCGGGTTGAGTGTTTAAGGGGTTGATTGGTTGCACGAAAGTGTATAAAAGTGGAAAAATAGAGTTTGCGTATGTATAAAATTTGACTTTCTAAAAGTTGTTTGGTTGGTAGAAATTGGAAGATATGAAGTGAAAGAAAAATGAGTTCCATTGTTTGGATGAATGTTGAAAGTGAAGAAAAAATGAATTCGATTACTTTGATGGTTGTTGAAAGTGGTGGAAAAAAAAGGAGAAGAGTTTCCTCTCTTTTTTAAACTCATTTATGGACTTTCCTCTCAAAACAAAAGATGTAAAAGTAAAGAAAGGACGGGGGACAGGAACTATGTACGTTATCACTTCAAACAAAGCCAACTTCTCAAATGTCCGAACCAAATAAGTGAACTCAAAGGTTCTGTGTCTTACATAAAATTTCTCCAAATCTAGCCATTTCATGTAACCAAACACGTCCTAAACGTGATAACAATGGAGTTGATAATTTAGTCTCGGATTCAGGGGCGATTTAGTAAGAGTCCAAGGGGCACGGCCCTCCAAAATTTTTAAAAATTATCAATTACTACATAGAAATTTTTGACGTTTTCCAATATACTATTTTGGCCTCCTAATTAACAAAGATTAAGTTAGCTCAAGTTGTTGTGTTCTAGGCATTCAAAGAAGAGGCAAGGGTTCGAGACTTGTCTTTGTTTGAACAATTAAATATTTTCAAGTACAATTTTTACCTTCTCTTTTTAAATTTTTGGAAATATTGACTTTTTTTTTTTTGGCTCATTCTTGTTTGAATTTTTTAATATATTTTTTGCTATTTAAGTTCAATTAATATGACAACTTTAAGAATTTTTATATATAGTAACACGGCCCCCTCATGAATTCAATCCTGGCTCCGCCCTGGTTGGATTGTATTTCGTTTCTTATCAAGATTACATTGTGCTCGCTAGGTCTGGCGGCAAAGTTAAAATAACAAAGTCTGCTATAAGTACTTTCTTGGTCTAAAAAAAAAGGAACATTGTTTTATAGCAGCAGGGCCGACCCTGAGCTCATGGGGCCCATGGCGAGCTTCCAAAATGGTCCTCATACATAATGTAAAAAAAACAAAAAACAAAAGTAAAAGTAAATTAATAAAATTGACACTAAGAACCTAGCTCGTATGCAAGTCTAAAAATTAATCTAAACATAAATATTAATAATTTTATATCTAAATTAGAAATAGTATGTGCTACGGACATTCCCAATACAATTTTTTTTTTGAATAAAAAAATTGTGTTAAGAATGTCATGTACATACTAGTTATAATTTAGATATAGATTATTAATATATTTATGTTTAGATTAATTTTTTTGGTTCTTATGGTCCGTGGACCTAGACAGTCGTCCTACCTTGTATGGACCAGTGCCGGCCTTATGTAGCAGTTCAGAGTAACACATACAAAAATAGGTGACAGCCCTTTAAAAGTAGCACAGAAGAGAAGAGCACTACAATTGTGGGCAAACAAAGCTTACAAATAGTTTGAATCAAATTTTGGGTCAAGAATAAAATTTACATCAAATCGAATACATATAAACGAAAAAAAGAAATTCATGTCAGGAGAAAATTTGGAAATAAGAATGTCACTTGTGACATTACCCCCCTTACAATAATGAATAGGAAGGATCTCTTGCGTTTGTTTTCTTAACCCCAACTCAGCAAAATAAATGACAAAAGGGTTACTGAAATCTTACAATCCTCATCGTTTCATCTCTGTTAAATTTTCATTTCATTGTCATATTCAAACATGATTTATATTATCATATGTTATAGCTAATAGTGTTGTTTTCATTGTCATATTCAAAACACACAAGCCAAACATCCGAGGTTGAAAATAGTTTTTGAAGCTTCAAGTCCAACAAGGCATCCTCCTCCTCATGGACCATTGTGTTCCGAAGTTTGCTTTGTATTTTGAGGACTGATGGTCTAATTCCTCAATTCTTTGGTTATTGGAAATAGGCTTGGGAAGAAGATGAAGTGAATAGCATGCTGACATCGAAATCTAGGTTCGTTAGCTCCAGTGGTTCGTTTTCTACTCTAGTTCCAGTTTTTTTTTTCGGAGTAATCATTACAACAAATTAGGAGGCATTTGGTTCAAGTTTTTGTGGCTTGGAAATGAGTTTTGAATTTCTTACCCATGTTTGGTATGTTTAGGATTGGAAATGAGGAGGGAATAGGAGGAGCTTAGGGGGGAAAGCTATTCCTATTGACTTAGGGAAAGCTATTCCCAAGCCCCCTCTTAGGAATATATTTGCTTTCCTAGGAACGATGCTTGGCTATTTTGTTTGGACGGTTATACCCTCCTTTTATTTTCAAATTTTCAACTTCTATCCCAAACATGTAAATCATCATGAAATTAATGAAAGAGTATTAAAGGAAAACTAAATAAATTAATATTTCTATCCCTTTGTAAACCAAACATGGAGATAAAATTTTTAAAATTTTTGAACTATCTATCCCCAACCTAACCAAACATGGGTATGGAAATGTTAAATTCCTTTCCCAGGGGAAAGGAATTGAAAACCTATTTCTAGGAATACAAAAACTTGATCCAAACGAGCCCTAGTGTTTAGTTTGTACATAACTTCTTACTGTTTCTGTAACTTTCGGGAACCATGTTACACAGAGCCAAATACTACACAGTATGGACACATTTACATCTACACGGTACTTATTCGGTGTGTCATGGTATATTTTAGAGTGTTTGTGTCAGATACGTGTCCGAAATGATGCTAAACGGACATGGGCTCCGGTTTTCAGAGTGCCAAAGTGGTAATTTGGGAGAGATTTGTTGAACGAAGTAGGGGTGAGCATATAACGGTTGAAAACCGAAAACCGAACCGAAATATGATAAACGGTTCGGTTTTTCGGTTATCGGTTCGGTTTACGGTTTGAAAATTTAAAAATTTGAAATAACGGTTCGGTTTTCGGTTCTTCATCCGAAAAATCGAACCGAACCGAAAACCGATTTAGATTTAGTAATTTATCAAACTACCCACAATATACATATACTAATGTTTATTAACCCTTAACTGAACGCACTCTCTTATAATATTCTATGTCGGTGCTTCTTTGAGCACTCTCTCTATCTACCCTCATTCTACATATACTAATATCTTTCACTCTATGTAATTAACAATTCATAAATACAATAATGTCATATATTTTTAAAATTTTGTTATTTAAATAGGTTCATTTTGCTAAAAACTTGAAGGCCATGCACATTGGCCCATGAAACCGAACCGACCGAAAACCGAACCGAATTAATTCGGTTCGGTTTTTGTTCGGTTTTTATAAAAACGGTTCGGTTTTCGGTTTTGAAAAATACGGTTTACGGTTATTTCGGTTTTCACATATTCGGTTCGGTTTGAACCGAACCGAACCAATGCTCACCCCTAGAACGAAGTGAATTTGAGGATGTAGGTTCTCTCTGCCCACTCCTCATCCTCTTGAAATTGAGTGTTAGGTTGTGAATGTTTGCAGGTCTCAAGAAAGCCAGCTGGAAATGGCCGTCGAGAAATTCCAGTCGACCAATGTGAAGCCCTCAGTTTTCTTTATTGCCTGGTCCTCCACAGCTAACCCTGCTCCTGGCTGAGAAAACTCGGATGCTGATCATAGGAGAGTTCATAGTTCCTGGAAACTACAGTCTCATGGAAAGAGTCTCAATAAAGAATTGAATCAAAATTCAGTTGAACATATATTGTGATTAGCATCCAAATCACTTCACTCATAGTTGAAACATATAGAAGACTTAAATCACTTCACTCGTAGTTGAAACATATAGAATACTATATTCTTCAATGCTCATTTCACCAATAAAATGTCATGTCAGATTTGCAGTTCTGAAAATTTCATCTCCGGTCTACAGTTCTGCGAGAGTCGGACAGAATTACTCCACTATAGTACATATATTGGAGACGAAACATATAGTACGTGGGATGGATACAGATGCTTCTTGACCGGGATTTAGAAACCATGTCCAAGAGGAGCAAAATAATTCTCAGGCACAATTTATTCAATGACATCAGGAAAAAAATCTCAGTATCTAGCTAGGGTTTAGAATATAATTCCTCTGACATTAAGAAACATATCCGTATATAGATACTCAAGTAGGTCAGGTTATGAGATACACAAAACTCGTATTGAAAAAGTAACCGTGATCAAAGGTTTACAAATAGCATAAAGGGCATAATATTTGTTAAAAGTAAAAGAGAGATGAGAGCAGCACTAATGACCTTTCACATTGATCCAAAAACACAGCCATGGGCACAGATGCTCAACTGCACATATATGTACACAGATGTATGAGATCAAAAAGAACGAGACGGGACTACAACAGCAGCTGCCCTCATGAAACTAAAAGGCATGAAGCAGGAAGAGAGACTTGTCGACAAACTCGAATTGTGGCATGTTTTACCTGGGAAAACAATTTGTTGCACTACTCCCATCTTTTTAATCTATTTTAAAGAAGAGACAGTTACCGAGTTCAGGCTGTCCTTTTATCCTGTAACTCTTCACCAGCCATATACTCGGACTTTTCCATCATAGCCTTCTTTGCAAGTTCATAACCAGCAAAGTTCATAGCACCTAGAGGTGCAATCCAGAAGAATCTGGGCACAGCTCCCTTGAAGAAGCCAAAGGGACCATCTTGACGGAGTATGGAGAAGGCTACCAACTGCATTGAAACCGGCACTCCCTGAGGTGCAGTCATCATTCTTGTCTTCATGACATCAAAGGGAGTTGTAACAACAGCAGCAAGCCCACCGGAAACTGCCCCCACCGTAATAGTCTCCCAAGCTTCTAGCTCCCGGTTGAGGAGGCTCTGGGCAGTCTACAGAATAATTGAAGATGCATTACATGTTACTATATAGAGGAAAAAGATGTATGACGACCACGGCTTCTCTGACAAATATTTTTTTACTGCACAACATCTTAAATACAATTGTCATTGCTTATGCCATGACATTAATCTGAACTTTTTTGAAATTTGTCAAGACCTTCAGGCTCATCACATTTTAGATCACTTCTTTTGCACGGCCACTCAAAGTACAAATAAGAAGTAGCATGACTAAACTTTCTGGCATTAAATATTGAAGAATGGAAGAAGACCTAATATGCAATATATTATTACTTCAAGCATGACAGATATATTATCTTCATGTCAATTGACGTAAACCGAAAATCACTGAGTTTCTGAACATCACATATAAACAACTTACCAATTTTGTGATAGTATATGCATGGTTCACATAAATTCAATAAGAATTTGCTTAGTTGGGTGCATTGATGTCCCAATATCATATAAAACTTAACCGGAGAGCCTATGGTGCATTTTGTGAATCTACAAATTAAAATACATTGAATACCTCTTTTAGCAAATTCCATTTAACTGCAGAGAGCCTACGATGCATTTCTGTGAATTTATTCTGTGAATTTACGACACATTGAATACCTTAATAACTTGGATTAACTTTCTTTTACCAAATTCCAGTCGCATGTGGGTTGTGTTCAAGGTTCGCGGTATTGACCATATGTATCGTTTTTGGCATGTCTGAACCGGTACTCATCCCTACGGTTACCGTCCCCGGCTCTCCTTCCGGGTGAATTCAGCAAATAAAAATTAAAAAAAAGGGAGAAGTATAACAAAAAACAATGTCGACACAATGATTTGATTTATCGAAGATCAACATGCCCATACATCTAAATTACATTCAAGATAATTTATTGGATGGGTTATCCAAAAGCATCTAATCTGTTCTGGATGAATAATTCGGCGGCAATGTTGAAAATTATTCCATTTGAAACTAGTGGGGAACAGAAAGTAACACATAAAACTATTCCTAAATGTACCAAATATTTTCAAGTTTTTCAAATAATTCATTATTATGTTTTGGCTTCCTAAAACCAGGAACTCCGAAAGTCCGATTCGAAACTGCCGACACTGAGACTCATAAAGAATAAGAGAGTCGGAGATCAATTCCAATAAAACGAACCTAGGTTGTGTTCTCAATAACTAGAAAGGGGACAAGTCCTTTGCATGGTGAGGAACTGTTTATGAAGATGAGAAGGTTGGCTGGTTGATTTTACAAGGAAAGAAGGTCAGTGCCAACTTTGCCAGAAGAGAGATCTCATATTTTCAACATATGGACCCCCTACTGAAACATGATACTGCAGCACCTCTTACAATCCAAAATAGTTTTCCTAACAGAGAATGCCCCCTCGTATCCAGTCCCTTTCCATTATTTATTTTAAATTTCTGGTCTATTTTTTTTTTACAAAGGTCCCTTTACAATTTTCAACACATGGGGCCCCACTACTGAAACGTGATACTAAAGCACTCTTACAATCCAAAATAGTTTTCCTAGCCGAGAATTCTCCCTCATATCCAGTCCCTTTCCTTTATTTATTTTAAATTTCTGGTGTAATTTTTTTTATAAAGATTGGAGCTTCTATTACTGTTTTGTTGATTAACGAATGAGATTTGTTTCATGAAGCTACCTCTTATTACTTATCTTTCTCCTCACTAAAAGATTTTCTTGTTCTTTCTACACAGTTTTCTACTTCTCGTTGAAAGATAAACCATAGTACAATATATGAAATTATAAACCAGGAAGTATTCCACTAC